>VZSV01000200.1:61429-128427 GCA_013398735.1 Nothocercus julius
GAGGCTTAACTTAACTGTAAAGGTTTTCACTTCTAAGAGCATTTAAATATGACAATCACCCTTCCAAACACTTGCTCTGAAGCCTCCACAGCAGTGATTATTGCTTCGTGGCTGTATGTGGAGATACCGCGTCTCTGTATTATCTGCCATGCGAGCAGAATACCAATGTCAGAATATCCAGCACAGCTACTCCTATACCCATCAGTGCCGTTATGAATCTTTTTAAACACTTAACGCAATGAAAGTGACTTATATTATTTTCTTTTTGACCTTTTGGCCAGAGCAGTTAACCTTCAAGTGCGGCTGAGTTAGGTAAGCCTGCTAGGAGGCCGTCTGGAGCCGAATCTCATGTTTATCTTCCCAGTAATAATGCTCCTCTTGAAGCGATTGGGCTCACTTCTACCGCTCAGCGTGACCCCATGCAGTAGGAACAGCACGAACGACTCAGCAAGGGCTCTGCTTCCCGCAGTGCAGCCCGGCTGGCCCTCTGCCCTGCCGCTCGCTGGGGAACCCCTTCCCACCAGCCCAGCTGGGACTTAAGATGGATCATGGCCTTCCTTGGGATGATATCCTGTGGACCCTGCTGCCTTGCCAAGTGTGGGGCAGCCAAGTGTGGCGGGAGGAGCAGAAGGGACATCACAGCCCTATTTCCCAGGCAATGCTGGTGCATGTGGTCAGGCTCTCCAAAGCTCTTGAGTCAAGGCCCCATGTCTGCATCAGGAGCAATCAACTTGGAGTTTGAACCTCATTTAGATGCCTAAACGAGAGCATCCAGCGAGCATCAGCACTGCTCCAGGTACTGACACTGACACGAGCTGATCGATGGCAGGCTCCTGGGGATCACTCCAACAGAGATGGCCGCATCATGGGAGGCCCTGACTCCTTCCTGCATCTCACCAGTCGCCATGTGAAGGCAACATCTGAATGCGTGGGCAGCAACAAGAAACAGATTTGAGGAGTAAAGCTGGGAAGGAATAAGGCATGCAGGAGGCAGCCATACGAACTGTCAAGCTGTTGGTTCTAACATCATAGTGCTCTCTTTGAACTCACGGTCCAGGAGAGGTGGGGACCTTCACGATCTCCCCTCCTTCTCGCCCTTCCTCTGATGCATTCTGGGCTTTTGCTTCAGTCAGAAGTTAAAGCTAACCCACTAACCCATTTGCTCACACAGAAGTGAGCAGCTTGACTTCAGCGCTCAGCAGAAATTGCAAAGATGACTCAGAGCAGGGACGATAGATTAGCTGTTTCCTCAAGACAAAGGCCAGGCTCTTCCATCAAAAGAGGGAGGCCCAGCTCTGTTTAGCAGGGCCATCGCATCCAGACACTGGAAAATTCTTCCCAGGCTCATTCCACTCTTCCACTCTGGTGCATAAAGCCTGCACTGCTCCATGCAGTGTCATAGCATGAGCAGGTCTGTTACACCAGCTCGCACCACACTGGATAGAGCCCTAGCCTCTTTCCTATCCCTCAGTGCCCTAACAGAGCTGGAACCATGGCCTATGTTTCAAAACAGCTATGTGCCTGCATTACATCAGGAGGTAGGACACTGGCACCAGGTTGCTCCACAGACCTAGAGCTGCTAGCTTAGCAGAGCTGCTAGCTCTAGGTTGGCAGAGTCCATAGCCAAGGGAGCAATGTGACTCTGCCAAATGTGCAGAGGAAGTGCGACCAAGCCTAGTCCTCACATTGTGGAAGACCACATCCACAAAAGGGATGTCTAGCTGTCCGGAATGCGAGGTCTGTCCTGGGGGCAGCAGCAGGAGACACAAGAACCAGTGCAGACAGCAAGCCAAAGGAGCGGGACTGAGAAGGAAGTAGAGGAGGGGGGAACCAGCTTCACCTTACACTCAGGGCGGGACCCCTCCAAAGCTTGTTCCTAGAAAGGACAAATTCCTTCTCCATTATGTTTCTTCTCCCTCTAAAGGAAGGACAGCAATGTTTGGTCAATGAAAACAGGTATCAACGTGCTAGAAGGTCAGAGCTATCCCATGACTGTTGCAAGTGGAAGGGATTGAATCCTTGGAGCTGGTGACAAGGGGAAGCCATCAGATGTGCACCCTGCAGCTGGAGCTGAGGTGGCTGAGCCCAGGCTCCTGGCACTGACGTGTGGCACAAAAAATAAGACCTTGTTCTAAAGAATCACAGGAGGGTTGAGGTGGCAAGGGACCTCTGGAGATGGTCTAGTCCAAGCTCCTGCTCAAGCAGGGATTGCTGGGTTTGCTAAAGTGGGGAAAACCAATCCTGGTGCGGGCACATGCACACACCGTGTCGGCTCCAACCACGCCGTGGAGCATTTCATTTAGATTCTACGGAAGGTAGTTAACACTGATATTCATTTTGATAGCACGGGTACAGCATATTTCATATAAACTCTCTCCTCCCCAGAGATTCCCAAGAGTTGCAACTAATTTATCATTGCCACATCCAGAGAGAGACGGGTGTTGTGGGTTACCTTGGAAACCAAGCTGGCCCGGTAGGCTGCCAGGGCTTTTAGATACTCCTTCTTCGCCGCTTCTGTTTTCCTCTTATATGCCTGAAAGGACCAAACAATGAATAATAATTAATAAAGCAAACACAGGTGCTGCTCGGCTTCACTGCGCCCTGCCGTTCCTGCAGGAGCCCCCATCTGTGGGCGACCTTGTAGCATCATGGGGAGGGGTCTTCAAATATAGTTGGGCAAAAAGCTCCTTGTTTCCACTGGTAGGGGATAAAGTTTCCCCAGATAAAGCCCTCGGACTTGAACAGCCTGGAGATTCGTGGAAGGACCTGCTCAACCCTGTTCTGCATAGAAACTACAGCCTCAATAACAAGGCCCCTTTCCATCCAAGGCCACCAAGCCATCGTTTCACCCAAATACCAGGGGGACGTCCTGGAAGTGAGCATTTGCCTACAGGAACCAACCCAACTTTTATCAGGTGGAATCAATGTAATCACTTCCTGACAGGAGCAGGGAGACAGACTGATCCAGGTTCTTGTAGGAGCACATGCAAGACATGGGGCAAAACCTCCAAATGATGAGATTGGGCTAAAAATTGTTGAGACTTGCCAAAATTCTAACTATAAATGCCTTTTCTTGGCCTTCCAGTTATTAAGCCATTAGAGCTCACGTTCTCCAGCTTCTCCCTGCAATTCTGACAACTGGGAAGTCCTTTCCCTTGGCATATAAAAGCAGAGATTTTTGCCTAATCTTATGACTTGGGAGCTGGAGGCTTACACAGAAACAGCAAATATCAGGAGAGTTTGGTATTCAAAAAAAAAAAAGAGAGAAAAACTCTGTAAGAGTTATTGCTTATTCTTCATTCTCTCCTCTGTAATGAGATATGCTTCACTATAGATTCAGAGTGTCGGTCTTATTTTTGCCCAGAGTTTGGTCCCCCATGTATGCAAAAATAACACAGTAATCCAGCCTGTCTCAAGCAGAATGATTCCCCATGGGGTAAAACAGATTAAACTGAGCAAGTGAGTAGAATATTTTAAAATGGAATAAAAATTTCAGCAAAAGGAGGAAACTTTTGAAAAAAAAAAATCACCTACCAGCCCTCTTTTGCTCTGGAAAGTCAAAGCCCTCATCAAGCAGAGCAAATAAAGTTAATTTCAATTATAGCAGATTTGCATACATTTAATTCTGCTTAAAAGCAACAACAACTTTACAGCAATTGATATGTTGAAGCCCACCGGGGATATTTAGCTGCTTTGTGCTGCAAATCTCCCTGTGGATCCCTTGGCATCCACTGAAGACCAACAGCCCCGTGCGAGGCTCTGGGTGAGGGTTATGGACCTGGGCAGTGGGACCAGCCACGTTGCGCCTGGCTCCGAGATGAATTGTTAAAATCTGCTCCAAGTAAAGCCCTTTTCTTGCTGGAATTGCATTTAGCACTGTGTTCACATTACACTTCCTTAGCTTTGCACCATCTCATGGTACCTGCCATGGTAGCACCAAGTGCTCCCTTCTACTAGCAACACCCAAATGTAAAATGCTTTTCCAGACATTAAGCTCTCCGGTTATTTGTATTTAAGGTTTACATTCTTACAGATAAATGCTATTAAAAACTGATTGAAAAAATTCTTAGTTTTCATGGCTAAACCAGAGAGGCTCATTTTGATCTGACACACTGAAACTCTCCAGAGGTAATTTTCTAACGAGGATTTTTTCATGTTTGTCTTTCGCTTTATAGTATTTAGGAAGTATTATATTTGTTCCATTCAGAATAAAATTGCATTTTGAAATGTCAACCCGAAGATGAGTTTGCTTGTGAAAAGCAACTATTTCTTCAAACTGTATCAGTCACTCTAATAAAAGCTATTTCCTTTCTTTACAGTCCTTGCTTCACTTATGTCCTTAGACCATCATAGCTGCACCCAAGCTAGCGCTACAGCATTTACTGCAAAACAGAAATGCAGGTTTTCCATCACCTCTACTTATAACAGATGTTCTTAAATGTGGGATCTGATACCTGCATGACAATGAAATATGAATTTCTATGTCTCAGACCAGTATAACGATGGCCATGTCGGGGTCCTGATGATTGAAAACAGATTTGTAGGTTTCCTCTGTAATAGCAAAATAACCAAGAGTGGATTTTTATTTATTTATTTATTTTTTCTTAGGACTGTAGAAAAACAATGTATTCAAGAGCTACATGGAGACCCATTCAGTTATAAGAAGGTTTGCCTACAGAAACCTGAGTAGGTAAGTTAGACCTACTTAACCTAAATGCAAATAAATAGATAGATAAAGAGAGGTAGAGAGAAAGAGAGAGATAAATACTGTACCCATGATCATCACAGCTGCTTGTCCTTGATGTTACATCCTTTTTTACACCTTTCACCTGCTTATGTGTTTTTTAAAGAGGGACCAGCCTTGGTCACTCGACATTGAAGCGGGCAGGGGGGAAGTCCAAGGTAGGTTCCCCCAATACTCTACAAAATCCAACTACTTCCAGGGCTTTCCGAGCCAGAGGTGTTCTATCTGTTTTGGGGCCATCACTAGGCTTCTCCTTTCAGGACTTCTCCAGTCTTCCCTGGAGTTTTTCCGCACCCCCAAAGTGCTCCATCCAAGACCTTTAGTAGCTACAACATAGACTATCATTTTGCAAATACGGGGCTTGCGGGAGAACAGCAGAGCTTCGCAGAACCTCACATGAATCCTCTGTGTGCACAGAGCTTTAGAGCAGTATTTATAACCTTTTAAAATTTTAATTTAAACATTGACAAAACCATGTTGCTTTCTAATTAAATCATATTTTCTCCCAGGGATTTTAATTTCAAAGTAATTTATCAGATTTAAAGATCCTCAAAACATTTTGCATGTTTTCCTTTCTAACCTGCCATGCCCGCTGATTTATTTTTTGTATTCACAAGCAGGAGGATTCATTAGTCACTAAAGCAGTGGGTGGGTTGGGGGGGAGCAAGAACAGTTAGTGATTATGAAAACAAAAAATCAGAGCTGTAAGAAGCATATGTTGGGATCGTAATCCTGACACCTCTGTGTCTCAGCAAAGCAGCTCGTAATTGTACCGTAATGAAATGTTCTTGTTTGATAACCAGTTAATTAGAGGAGACAATTATTCCAAACCCTGCAGACGCCCACGGATCTGCTCCATGTCGCGCAGACACAGAGTGACAGGAGTAGCTGTTATCAGGAACCTCTGCATCCCAGTCTGCCTGCTTTAAAAGAAACATTGTTCTGTAATCCTGGAGAAGGATGAAAGGAACCCAAACTCTCCCCAGAACCACCTCCTACTATCCCCAAGGGCTGGTCTTGATTTTACAAGGGCAAAGTCAACTGGCCTCAAGTGAAAAGGCCTCAGCTTTAAGCCTACATTGAGTCTGAGGCATTTTGCTTCAAAAAAAGAGAAGGACCAACCCAAGACAGTCCAAGGTAGGGATGAAGGGTGTAGTGAAGGTCATTGCAAAGAGAGCTGAAAAACTCAGTTTATTAGTCAGGAAACAAGAAGACCGAGAGGAGAGCCTAGTCGCGGGGCATGGTGTAGCAGAGCAGCAGGCAATAAACAATTCACTGCATCTCCTGCAGATATGAAAAGAAGCAATAAGCTTAAATTGTAACAAGGGAAATGTTGGCTAAGCAAGAAGAAAGCGTTCCTAACCGTAAGGATAATTAAGCACTGGAAGAGATTGCCTGGGGAGATGTGTAATCTCCACCACTGAAGGTTTAAGAACAGATTAGGCACACATCCATCAAGAATGGCTTAAGTGGAGATGATCCTGACTTCGGGCAGCAGTATGGTCTGGTTGAACTCCTAAGTCTCTCCTTGCCCTCCTTTCTATGATTCCACAATTGTTATTTTTTTTCCTTCCAAATGTCCAAATTTGGATTTTATTTGGCTTGAATATTTTTTTTCCAGAAGATTTTTCTTGTAACTATTATACCCATTCCTTCAAGATAACTCTTGGGAGCATTATAATGTATGACTTTGATATATGATGACTACAAAGCATGTCCTTATTGCGAGGTGGTGTCTGCCATACTACCTTCTGCTTTGCATTTGGCCTCCATGTGCATACAGCATATACGGCTATGTCACCCTCCTATTCCCTCCCAACTTCGCAACTCCTTGCACTCTTTTCAGTATTACACTTACTCCCTTCTGGAGAAAGGCTCAATCCGCCCTTCCTCTCACCAAGAAAATCAGACACACATCCAGGGTGCAGGCTCAGGGAGCTTCCATGAGAGATGGTCACACACAGTAGCAGGACTTGTTTCCCTCAGTGCATGGCCCCAGAGCAGGATGTTGGCCCCTGTCTACATCTCCACATATTTCCATCAGTCTAAACGCCAAATGGCCCAGTCCCAAGGACTATAATCTTGGACATATTTGGCATTTGTCAAAGATGCCCATCAGGAAGCTGCTGTTCAAGAAGCGCTTCATGCCCTCAGGCTTTCCCAGGTAGGGAATGGGAGCTCTGGAGTATCTGACACCCCAGAGGATACCCATATGGAAAACTCTATTCATACAGCTTTAGGAGAGTTACTACCATAACCCTGGATGGAGAAATAGTTCTGTGAAACAGTTCTTTGGAGAAGGAATGGATAAACCCATTGACTAAAATCTCCTGGAAAAAATCTTGCTTTCCTCTGGCATGACTTCCTTGTGTCACTGGTATATAAGCCACATATCACTCCATTGACCGATATATGCACATCCCAAGGGCAACCCAGAAAAGGTGACAGATGCAAAACAAAGCAAAGGAAGAGCTATCTCCTCTCCTATGCACAAAATACATTTCTGCTACCCACAAACCTCAAAAAACAGTCTATACTTTAGGGAGAAGCCTTATTTTTAGGCAAGGAAAACTATGCACCAACAAGTATCTCCTGAAAACTAGGCCAACTCTCCACCTCAGCAAAGCAGAACCTTTTTCTAGCTCTTGGTGATGGATGGCTACTCATCCAACAGTTGGGACATAAGGATGTAAGGACATTGGAAAATATCCACATCACAGAGCAGACCGAGGAAGTAACACTTCAGGTGGAGTGGAGTCCAGCAAGCAGACAGGAGGCTGCCAGCTGAAGTATGGGGCAGAAAAAAAATAAAAATAAAAGGCTCTCACAGTCTTCTCTTTGCCAGAAGAAGCTATTTGAGGGGAGCAGGGCTGGTAAGAAGAGGTTGGCAAATCCAATCCATAACCTCTGAGGGAGATGTGAAGGATGTGCATCCTCCACGCCTCTGATCATGGTCTCCAAGAAAAGAATTCACCCTTCTGGAGTTGATTTTTAGCAGCAGCTCACTCCCCCTTCACACTGTCTCCATTGTTATTCCAGGTCTTCACCAGGCCTCTCTTTTCACCATGCATGGGACTGGAGCTGGTGTTCTCCAACATACAGCCATCCTTCCTGTTCAGGAGATGCCGAAACCTCTTTCCAGGCCCAGGCAGCTGTTTGACCCCTTCCGGTCCCTGCCAAGACTTGGGAGCAGCAGTAAGGACCTTCAACCAGCATTAGCTTCACCTCCAAATAAATTCTGCAGCAATACTGTAATGGGGCAACTTGATGGCCAAGTAGCACCCTGGCACTGGCAGCTCCCACAGGATCTCTTCTTGGTGATGGCTCTACCCTTATGAAGCTTTACAGCTGGTCTCAAACTCATATGTCCTGCTGCAGACACATACCACGTCACTCAGTGATGTATCAGGTTAAATAAGCAGATGCATCTGATTAGATGGATGATCTATTATTTTCTGCTGAGCTAGTAATTTTTCTGTTGGGTAATTTATCCCTTGAGTGTGAAGGCTGTATTACTCTCCAGACTGTGCATTTGTACAGCAAAATCACATATGCATTTTGCCAAGAGTCACTTAGCATTACTGAACAGGGCTGAACAGGGCTACCATGAGCTCCTACTATCTCTGCTACCTTTACGGCCCCAGTGAATGCCCAGATTTATAAATTCAATTGAAAATGCTGATCTTGTCTGGCATTGCTTCTACCCCCGTTCACTTGGTGACACACCCAAAGATGGGAAGCCCTAATTTATCAGGGAGTTCATTCACCAGATTGCTCAGGAACTTCTTGATGCCTCTGCTCTGAGTTTCCAGGATTGAGGGAAACATTAACCCAATGGCTCCAATCTGTTGCCGGGCTTCCTAATGAAATGCCTGCAGGTTTAAATGTTGACACAAGGAGCCTGCGTCTTCCTGTGCTAGCTGTGATTCCCTGTGCTCTGTCACCATGAGGCTCCAGGCCGATAGTTCCTTTGTTCCAGAAGACAAGGAGGAATGGGAAGATGACCAATGCAAGACAAGAGAATCGCAGATGAGAAAAGTTCCCAGGCAACTTGCTAAGATGATCCGGAGAGTTTTCTAGACTTACCAACCAGATATAATCTCCTTGACCAAGGACGGCCGCCCCTAGCTAAGGGTCACCTGCTTTCAAGTGCACTCTGCCTGCAGAAGTGCTGAGTGCCATGGAGAAAGGATGGGAGTGGGCAGCAGCTCTGCTTGGTGGTATGAGCTGTACCCTGGACAGGTCCAGGGCTGGACCACAGCATCCCTGCCAGGGCAAAATCCTCCCTCCCAAATGTGTAAGGTTTGTTCCAATCTAGGGCTCAAATCATTCTGATTCATGTCAAAGCAGGCAGTTCCTTTAAGCCCCTCTGGATAACGCTGTGAATGCTGGTTTATATGTGTTAATGGAAAAGAAAATAACAGAGGCATGGGATTCAGCAAGCCTTGAAGGGGGAATAGGAGCTGAAGGAGGATTACAAAGACAGGTACCCCATTTGATGATAATGGCTGAATTAGCATTTCACTTTCTGCTAAAGTATGAGCTATCTCTACAGGAACAGCTGCTAAACTATTTGCAAAGTTCAAAGAGTAGGTATTAATTTTTTTTTAGAGTCACATTCTTCAGATTCCCATGTAAGCTCCTTAGAAAGGGCCCTGCCAGCTGTTGAAGAATGAAGATTACAATGTCCCGCTAATGCAGTGCCGAGATATTTAAAGTTATTATTATTTATTATTGTTCTCAGCACATGGCTGCGTTGGAAAGGGTTAAAGTGGGGAAGAAAACCATGCGACTTGCTGAACAGGTGTCCTTGAGCAGCACTCAAGGACACGAAGATTGCTAATCCTGTATTCCACAGCATGATCAAATCACCAGGCAACAGATATAAATAAAAAAAGGCAGGAAATAAGGAAATTTAGATACAAGTGTGTCAGAGGGAAAATGAAGATTCATTGTGAAGAGGCTGGGAAGAGAAGAAGAAGGAACAAAATGACAAAGGCACAAATGATAAACCAGCAAGAACGAACAGACGGGGAAAAAAAGCCTCTCTGCGAGATGCATGTCCATGACAGCAGCAGCAAAGATGCTCCTAGATTATATGGTTTCTTGCATAATACGCATGCTGGTTCCCATTCGGTGTTTGTCTTCCAGCTAGTACACAGGGAGGAAAACGTATCTGGAATGGGACATGAGCAACCTTTATTTTGCTTGCTTCATCAGGAGAAGAAAGCAAATTTGCTTGGTGGGAGCAGCAGCACCTGCTCAACTGCAAATAAATAGCTGTGGCTTTGATATTACAGTGCATGTAACTACGAGAGGCGAAGGATTAACCCTCGCAGGCCGGTCTGGAGCATCTGGAGTCTGGCTCCATTTTGCAGAATGTCTATGTATTTGGGGCATGACCACAGGCCAGCCCATGCCAGGATAAGGAGAGGCTTTTTTGAGCTAAAACCTGGGTTACAATTGAGTACAAACGTCCACATCTGGTTTTCTGCATACCTGCTTTGCCATGCCTGTGTAGGGATTTCCACTACCGCCTTCCGCACCATCTTCTGCAGATCACAGTCTGCCTGCCCACACTCTGCCCCACTGGCACTTCCCTCGAGGTTTCCCCTGCGTGAAGTGGTCAGCGGGACCACACGCAGAGCCACAGGAGCCTCTCAATCTTCCGGGCTTCCAAAATGTGATTGTCCCTACAGCGAAGGGCAGAGCATCAGCCCGAGTCCTTCCATTTTCTGCTGCAATGAGTCCACCCATCTCTCTTCAGAAAAGTCCGACTGGATGCTGACAGACGACCTGAGTGATGGCCTGGTCTGGCAAGCACTGGGAATCTGGGTAATTCCCAGCTTCCAGGTGCATTTTGGTCAGTTCCCAGGCTGACGCATAACTGCCTTCTTCAAGCACCTTCCCCAAGACATGCCTGAAGAGTACCTAGCATTAGTGATGAACATATGCACTGCAGCTCGAAACCCTTGGGGGGAAAAGATCTGCTGGACATCCTAGGCACTGTGAGCTAGGAAATACATGTTTTCATGTATTAAAGATATTTTCTTCATTTAATGTGTCTTTTTTTTTCCCCATTGTAGTGGCTTATGAATCTAAACAAAACAGACTGGGGATGCCGGCAGCTGGGGCAGCAGAAAGCAAACAGGGACTAAATAACTCATCATCCAGCCAAACCCTTCAAGAGTGAACGTGCCCCACGACACAAACCGGCAATGCAGCCCCAGAGCCAAAGATAAATCGAGTCCCTGCGAGTCCTGGGCAGGGAGGGAGCTGCCGGAGGAGAAAAGTATACAGATGGAGACAAAGCCAGGAAGTTAATATTTAAGCGTTCAGACAAGGAACAAATGACTTAATTAAATCAATTAGAGAAAGAGAAACGGAGCCACTTATAAAGCATGTGTAAAGAGACTGCAAGGCTGCCACTATCTCATGAAAGAAAGGAGAGTTAGCGGGGAAGATAAACGGACTGGTTTAATCCATGCTGTTAATTAAGAGCTGAGCATTTGCACTGTGCTGAGTTGAGGTTGGACCAGCAGCTCCATTATAAAAAACACATTTTCAACTGAGTTCAACACCCAGTCTACGGAGAGATTTCTACAGAGACAGACTGAGATGTTGGGAAGGATGAAAGTGGGGAAAAGAGGGGAATAAAAACCTGGGAAGTTTCCTCCATGCTCCTGCAGCTCAGGGGCGGTTTGGGTTGGTAGGTAACTGTTCAGAGCAGGATGGAAAGCAAGGCCACCTCCTAGCATGACTTCCATTTTGGTGTTTTTTTCCTCCCTATTGATCCCTCCCCAGATCCTGGCTGCGGATATTGCTGATATATGGAGCATGCCTGGAGCTGTCAGTCTGGCTTTAAAAGAAGGGCTCAGTGCTTATGGGAGGACCATGAGTTGCAGCATGTTTGGGTTCGGGGACTCATCGCAGACGATGTCAGATTGCTCCCTGCCTGATAGAAGGACATACTTGCCATGTAAAGTGTTCCCTGGGGTTACCAGCAATTACAGTCTTTTGTAACAACCAAAAAGAACAGTTAAACCAGAATCTAAAAGCCTCCATGTGAACCACACTGAAAGCTGTTGACAGCTATGGGGCAGGAGGGTTTCGCCTCTGAGACCACTTCAGAGATCTCCTTCCTAAGCTTTTAGAGCCCTGACATTAGATTTCAGGCCAGTGATGCAGAGAGCTAATAGTTTTTAGCAGTTTACAGTCACTCCTGCTAAGTAAATAAGCAAACACAAAGTCATCTCCCATCTAAGAATATTACAAGCCTATGCCAAGGAAAGACTAGTAGCGGTTTTTTACAAAATATGTTCTTATCAAGAATAATTAGTTGTCAGAAAAGCTCAGTCTCCCCCATGGAGCAATAAGGATTTTCCTGCAAAGCAAACTCAGTGCATCCTCTCAAGGATGGCACAAGAGCCAGGACTCCCACTTCTGACCAGTCTGGGAGTGCAACCTGCACCGTTCGGTGGCTGCCTTGGAGGTCATTTGGGAAGCACTGGATAGTAAGCGGGGCGATCAAGATGCCTGCAAATATTTCACCAAATCTTGCTCTGACACTGCAGCAGGGACCTGGCATGTCCCTGAAGCAGCAACAGCCCAAGCACTACGGTGGGACGGAGCTGAGCTGCAAAACCCTTGAGCACCGCTGCAAGTGGCAGCAGCACTTCAGCACCTCTCCTGCAAATAGCCTCTGTTTCTGCACATACACTTCAGCCTGCTGAAGTCCCCGGGTATATTCCTGAAATCCTGGGGGAAAATCGGGGTCTCTGCACCATGGAAAAATACGCTTTGGCAATTGAAAAGAAAATTGGATCGGTAACTCACTTGTTTTTGTTCTTCTCCCAAACTGTCCCACATGGATGCAACAATTTTTGATACGTCTCCAAAGGTAGCATTTGGGTTTTGCCCTTTGATAGCCGCTTGCGTATCTCTGAAAAACAGGGCATACGCTGACACGGGCTTCTGCGGCTCGTTGGGGTCCTTCTTTTTCTTCTTCTTTTGGCTTTTGGGCTTTTTGCCCAGGTCTGTTGATGGTCTTTTCTCTCCAGTAACCTGTAAAACCAAGAAGAGCCCCTTAGTGACCAGCAGACAACAGCCTGTAATAGGCCCTGCTGGAGCAGATTAATAAAAGGGATGGATAGGACAGGGCATGGCTGGAGGAGGACATGCCCTTTCCCCCGGTAGGCTCCATCACAAACCCTTGGTAGTGCCCAAAGGATGGGCAGGCTGCAAGGAGCCAGGTCTGTGCACCAGGGGAGTGCTCGACTGTTCCCATCCCCTCTCCCAACACATTCCCAGCTGCTCCCACGCTTGTCTTGCCTCCATCTGCTCCCTCCCCATGTGCCCAGCAGGTCCCAAGTGTTGTGGTCTCAGCTAGACATTGGGTTAGCCTGAGCTGGGGCCTGGGACCCCAAAGTGGAAACAGATGTTGCCAGGGAAAGCAGTATGGAAAGAAGTGGATATGGCTCAGGCTCTGCCAGGATGCAACGCAGGGAATGTAGGAGATAGTGTGAGCCGACACGCGAAGGTATGGAAGGGCAAGGACTCCTGAACAGCACTTGAACGTGCACCACAGCTCTCAAAGCACTGACTGCGGCGAGTGACAGCTTACAACGTGGAGAAGTATCCTTATCCTTATCTTGGGGTGGAGAAAAGCCTAAATACATCAGGGATGAAGCACACCAGAAGATAAAAGCATCACGTACCCACTGGACACTGCAATCTGGGTCTCTTTCTTGTTCCTCGTAGGCAAACAGCGCTGCCAGCAGCTCTGCTTGTCAAATCCCACTGTGCTCAGACACCTGCATATTTAGTGATTATGTTCCTGCTCTACCAGGTGGATACTAACTGTAGTGCTTAGAAAGTGGCCTGTTCTATCAGTAAGAGTTGACTACATATACATATATACTGAGTTGACTACTAATATATACATATATATGTATGCGTACATATGTTTATATTCTCTCTTGTTTTCTATATATATATTTAAACTCAACAGTGGTCTGAACTCCAGGCCATTCAGAGAGGGAGCGTGGGAGCAGAAGGCCTCTGTCCTGATAGATTTGCAGATTTGATTGCGAGCACTGGAGCGCCTGGAAGCTCCATGACTTCAGAGGATGCATTTGGGCTGGCACAGGCCAGGCACAAGGAGGAAAGGACAGCAGAGCTAATGTTCTCCTTTCCATGGCTCTTGACTGGTCATTAAGTCCAGCATTGGCACAGTGACATTTGTCAAACAGACAGTGGCCATTAGTAAATGAGCACAGAAACCAAAAAAAAAATTATATTTAATCTGAAATTGCCCAGTTGGGCTTGAATTGGAGGCCTTGAGGTAAAAGGACATCTTATTAGAAGCAAAAGATTCATAAGAGGGCTTCAGTCTATTAGCAAGTGAGATGGTATTTTAACTAAGTGTAATGCTGTTTGATCCACCCTGCACTCTTTGAGCCATGAAGGATCTGACAAGAGCCTGCAATGCAAGAACAGCCCCACTGCAGCCAGTCCCATTCACCCAAGTGCCATTGGCACCGGGGGACACAGGGAAGACAGCGAGTACACAGAGCTGGCAGTGCCCGTGCCCCAGGCCATGGGGAAAGTGGAGCTAATCAGGGCTTTGCTGTGTTGTCCTGGGGCGAGTAGGTGCACTGGGGCATGGTAGGAACCAAGCAGCCCAAACATGGACTGAAGAGCATGCTTGAACAGCATAAACCATTAGCACTGGCTAAAGGCAAGACTAAAATTCAGGGAAAGAAGCAGTGGAAAAATGTGGAAAGGCTTCTGGGCTTATCTAATCCTTCACCCATAGGATGCAAAAAAAATCTTTGAAAGAGCACTGGCATCCTTGGCTATCATCCTATTCCATCCTTTCTTGCTGATTTTTTTCCATTGATATCAGAGGAAAAGTTAGCCGGAACGAAGGAATTGTTCTCTCTCTGCAGCTTTGAGACAAGCAGTACTCATCACCATACAAGGCAGAAAGATTCTGTCCCATCCAGGACCACTGCTTTGGGCTGGATGGCCCAGGAAGATCAGGATGGGTCCAGAGGCATGCGCTGTGCTGGATCCCACCCCCAGCAAGCCAGCGTCTTCCTCTCCCAGAGCAATGGTGTTTCCAAGGTTTGAGCCATGTTCAAATCAACTACGAATGTTCCTGCAGCTTGTGGAAGTGCATGGCCACCAGTTCCTTTGGGATGCTTGGAGCCTTCACCCTTTATATGAGACCTCTGAAGGGCAGGAACCTTGAGGACATCATGATCTCTATAAGGATGGAGCGATACCTCTAATTCAGATGTGATTTGCCGTCACATTTATGATTTGCTATAAACTCCCTGGCATGCCTGTGTGCACAGACACACAGATAGACTGGTGTGAAGAGCAGGTAAATGCACCAGTGAGGCTTTGAGGCCTCCTGAGACCACAGGCTTGCAGTGTTCGAAGGTCCTGCTGGGTCTGAAGCTCCCCTTGCTGTCAGACCCATTTGTTTCACATGCGACTGCGTTGATCTCAAGATTAATTTTTGCTCATCAGACACTGCCTTCACAACTTTTTGTGAAAAGGTCATTCGTGGCCATACAGAAAAAATGACCAGTGTTCCCTTTGAATGTTTCCAACAGTTGTTTGTATCAAGGAAGCAAATAGAAACCTACAGGCCACACAACGATTCTGCTGCTTTCTTTACACTTATGGTCCCCTTCTTCCATCTAATACATCAATCTTGCTTCACCTACAACTTGCTGCATAGTTTACAGGGTGGAAAAAATGAAGAGGCATGTGCTTAGGATCAGAAAAAATACAAATCTCTGCAGGTTGTCATAATTTGGACATTTCAAATCCCTCCTACCGCAACATGCACCGCTGGCTCCATGGGAACCTAAGGCTAGTTGCAAAGGCCACATCCTCCCTTGGTGACCCCCGTGACGCCGCAGCACCAGGCACAGAGCCCGTGTGACACTCAGAGAGGTGGAAAGAAAGAACCTGGGCTGAAAGTAAGCTGAGAACTCACACTCTGCTGACATGGAAGTCTTTTGCTCCCAGGCGACTGCCACTTCCCTCCGTGACCCTCAAGCTGTCAGATGGGGTGAGGGGCATGTGTGACTGCCCATCCCACAGCATCCCCGGTGCATGATGAGAAAAGTCTGCCTGGATTTCCACACAAAAGCATTTGTTTGTGCTCAGTCCCAGTGTTTTGCTGCTTCTCCTGTCTCTGCACTTCTTGTTACTCTGGTTATATCTTCAGATCCTGTCATAAGCCAACACCCTTGGGGGACAAGGTTACACCATCACTGCTTCTGGCATCATCTTTGAGAGCAGCACCTTCCAGAAAAAGGTTTTCCACAAAGGGCTTTAACCAATCCCATAGGAACACGGTGATACCCTCAGATACAGAGACCTGCAGGTGCAACCCTGTGACTGCTGCGAGTTTTCCTCCACAAATACCCGAGGAAGGCCTCACGCACAGGAGTTTGCTTTGCTGGTGCATTTTGAGAAAGATATGGGGTGACCAAGACGTGCCAGAAGCCCTAGACCAACCATGGCCCCTTGAAAAAAAAAAGAACAGGCCAGCTTTACCCAAGCGAGCTCCAACCCTGCTCCGAACGCAGGGTTCACAGCTGGGAGCTCAGTGCAGGCTCCTGCCCTGATGCTGATCTCTGCTTCGGGCAGCTCATCTCGAGCTCCATCCTGCTGCCTGCCAGGCTGTTTCCAGCACCGAAACTGCTCATGCTCTCACGCTGGTTGTATCTTCCTTCCCTCTTTTGGTCTCCTCAGCTTGCCTCCCGAAATCTAATTTTGCATTGGAAAATTTGTGGAGGGGAATAACCTCAGCACTGAACCAGTAATTCCTTGTTGAAGCCTCACCGGAGGAAACCTTGCAGCTTGATGTCTAGCAAACTGCAGAAAGAAAGGCAAAACTTTTTGGGGAAAACCCTCTTCCACACCAGGTTTTCCTTGCCACACTTACTGCATGCACAACCCAAGCCCAGCAAGGTTCAACCAACCCCATTCTTGGGAGAATCTCCTTCAGTGGCCATGGGAAAGAAAGACAAGAAGACGGTGCTCCTGCCACCGCAAGCTCTCACTCACTGAAAAACAGCATTTGCCAGCCTTACTGTCTGTTAAAAGAGGCATGCCGGTACCTACCTTATAATGTGACTCTGTCTCCTCTTCCTGAGTAGAGCTGGAGGGAGATGGTGTAGCAGACTTACTTCCCGGGGGCGATGGGGAGCCGTGGGTACCACCGCTGCGCATCCCCATCTGGGAAATCAGCTGAGACTGGCTGAGCGCGCCCATGGGGCCGGCTAACATCCCTGCTCGATTGATCAGGGGCACTTGACGGCTCGAGTCGTAGGAAGAGGCGTCCGAGTGGACCATCTCCTGGATCTGAGTTAGGAGAAGATCACTTTTTAATTCAGAAAATGTAGTTACTCATCGTACTGTCACAGCACTCCGCAATGAACGCTTGGTGACCGCTTTAGAGTTATTCTATGGTGTCTTTTCACCCCCTTCCAGCCAGGTAAGAGCATGGCAGAGGTAGCATGCCTGGGTCTGCTCCTGGCCTGGACATGGAGGAGCTTTGGGTGGCTGGTTTTAACCCGCAGTAGCTCCGGTGCCCTTGTACACGGCCAACAGCTACAGCCAAGACACAGGGCTCACTGTCAGCATATGTAGCATGCAACTGTCTTCTCCTTAATTTATGGAATTCAAAACAAGCAGCAAAAATATTTCGGGGCTCAGGAGCTGGCAGCAAACTCCCTTATTCTGACCCTTGCACAGCTCCTGCCCAAAGCCACCATCACCACCAAACCAGAGGCCTCTGCTTCCCCACGGCGCACGGCCAGCAAAGGCCATGGCACTTCCCAAAGCTCATCCCAAACAGTCCAGCTCAAATCCGACTTCCGCAGCTGCAGGAACTGCTGATCTACAACTTCTTCTGTAGATGATGCTTCTGAATTTGTGAACTATCACAGTCAGTTCGGATCCCCCCCAAATGAATGCAGTAGAAATGAAAGATGCCCAGAAATGAGCAATCAAGGCAGGTGCTGCCTGCTATGGTTTCCAAATGAGAGCAGAAGTCTGCACCCGAGAGAAGAGTTACCTGGCAGAAGTGTCCACAAAAACATGCCCCTAGGCCCGGAGAAATTCCAAGAGGGATTTCCCTGCCTGTTCCCGCTGTTTGCTTCCTGACGCAAGCACTGGAGCGCGTGGCCCTGCTCTCCCTGCCTGCGACCTCAGCCGGTGACGCAGGTGCAACCTGGCGCCTCCACGGAGGAAGCCGGCAGGAGGGCCCTGTCTTAAACCCTGTCTTAACCGTTTTCCAGACTTTCTGCTTTTTTGCATTAATCTGATTAATGTTAACATGAGTTTAAAGACCCAGGCTTTATTTATTAACCATCTTTGCTTCTGATAAGCCCACCGAGGCACAATCTCTCAACAGCGGATGCTTGCCAGCTCCATTAGCGCACGCACAGAGAGCAACCTACTGCTTGGGCTCAGTAGGCTTCAGAGGAAATAAATCCAAAGGCAAAAAACAGATTTATCACTGCAGGTCAGGAATCAAGAGCTTTACACGGCATCCAGAGTGTGTGTTCTGCTCATGCTGCCAGGCTCGCCATGGGCAGACCGCCGTGTTAGAGGAGCAGATTTTACCAGCTCTGTCCCTTTTCTGGATTAATTACCAAGTAATGGGATATAACTTGCATCATGAAAAGTACACCTTGCATTTAACTGGCCTTGGGAGCATGAGCTTGGCTTTGGGGCTTCACAGAGCCACAGTCCTCAGCTCGTGGGATTGCAAAAATATGCCACGTATATATGGGCATAGGGGTGGTCTGGCTCCCGTAAGCCAGGATGCCACCACGGACTCGTTGTCCACTGCCCTCCATGTCCCGAGACCCTTCACATCCCAAGACCACCATATGCATTTATTTATATATATGCATACATATTAAACAACTATATATTTATATATGATATACTGCATATTTTTATATAATTAATATATACACATGCATACGGCACTATATGCACCTGAGCCGTCCCACTATTATTTAAAAGAGGAGCATGGGAGCATGCAAGGAGTCAGGGATGGCACCCATGGGTGCACAGGCAGCCAGAACCCTTCACCATCTCTGAGGAGGAAAGAGCCAACCTGCCTCGGCTCCTC
Organism: Nothocercus julius; assembly: GCA_013398735.1. NCBI lineage: Eukaryota > Metazoa > Chordata > Aves > Tinamiformes > Tinamidae > Nothocercus > Nothocercus julius. Next base: position 80,347 of record VZSV01000200.1, read on the forward strand.
GCGGTTTAATCCAGACCTGCCAACGAGCAAGCTGATCTAGCAGCCGCGAAGGAAAGGGATAATTTATTGTCCTTATTTTAAATTTAGATGCAGGAAAAGTTTATGAGATAGGGGTTTCATAAATGGAGAAGGCTCAGAAATGTCGTTTAAGTTCTTTTAAAATTTAAAATAGCGTATTTGCATCTGCAGCCACAGCAGCCTCTTGGGTAAGGACTATATTAAGACAATTTTTTAAAAAAACTTTGATTACGCGGCCAATAGACCACAACGCTCCCATTATCCATTAAACACGTAATCATGCACTTTTTCCTTAAAGTGTGTTTTATTTATGCAGCCGAGCAGAACAAGCCCAGAAGTGCAATTATGGATCTGGGACACGTACTGCAAGTTTTTAAGAAATTTGGAGGAAAAAACTAACACCTGCCTTTGTCCAAGGCTGCATCCTGCATGAGGCACCTTGTGGCAGTGGGATGGGATGTGGCCCTGGCTTGACACTCCACACCACCACTGGGACGGGATACTTTCAGTAATTAAGTTCATTTTACTTAGCAGCTTCCCAACGGCCGCACTAGCTCCGAGACAGCTCCATTTTTCACAATATTCCTTTTTTTTTTTTTTTAATGAATATGCATTTTAGGCACACAAATGCTGCAGCTAATCCTCCAGGAGGAGAGGAAGAAGAGGCTGCCGAAGGGCACATGCACCAAGCTCCCTGTCCATGGGCAACGTCCACTTCTACAGCACCAGGGACAAAGCAGCATTACAAACAGGCTAAAGACAACGACTTGATGCCTGGATGCTCTGGCAGCAAAGATAACATTTGGAAACGCGTCAAGGGGAGTTTCACACTGCTTGTCTCCCTCAGCACCAGGGAGAATCCCGGCCGGGGCAGCCTGGGATGTGGGAGATCCTGCCGGGGCAGGATGCTCCGTGGCGGCACCGATTCCCTATCCGCTCCGCGGCGCCCGTCAACAAGCCATTACCATCGCAGCCAGCCGGGGAGGGAAATTATGTGCTGAGCAGCTTTGAAGCAAAGTTTTCCCAGCAGGCTTCTTCTGTATGGAAGTTTAAATGTGAACACATCACCACAGCTGAAATGCTTAAAGATGATTTACTTAAAAAAAAAAAAAAAAAAAAAATAGAGCATGCACGAGCAGGAGAGAGAAGCTGATAAGAAAATATATCCCCAATTACCACCCCTCCTCTTCCCGATTTGTAACTGCTCCTAATAAACTTTCATGGTCTATGTAAAACGCTTTAGAGCGGTGACAAATTTCTGCAGGAATTTGAGATGTCTTGTTCAGAGTAATAGCTATCTCACATAGGTGCCCAGCTGCTATAGTAAAATCAGTAAGCATTTAATTGAAACAAATGACTATAATAATAGTACATTATCCCTGCAGGCTCATAGCCATAACAGTTTTAATTATTGAGTTAAGAGTCAAACTAATTTATCCTTTAAAGTAACAGCCACAGCTTTGCTCCTGCTGATCATTCTATTACAAATATGAGAAGGAAAGGATTTAAAAAGGAGGCAATTTATGTTTTTTGGAGGGGTGTCATCCTGCCAGAAAGGCTTGCTAGCATGGCAGCGGTCCCGGTTGCAAGATTGTGGGGCTGCAGTGGGCAGAAAAACCATGAGGATGTGCAATGGATTCGCTGCAGCACTGGCTGAACTGGTCGGTGCTTGGCTATCCTAAGTAGTAAAAACCCTCCTCGTAGCCTGCATTGTCATCTGGACCTGGAGCTCCCTATCCTGTCACTGCCTCCTGCTTTGGCCATATAAGCTGGGAGGTCCCCTGGACTCTCTCTCAAGTTTTCCCATCCTCTGCTCATTGTTAGGGGTGTTTCTGAACTTCTCCGTCAGCCTTGAAGCGCCACTGCTCCCCATATCTCCCAGGTCCTGTCCAGCATCACCACCTTTGAGCAATAACATTTCTTACTCTGCTTTTGTAAAATTATTTTGCTCCTGGATGTGGGACAATATGTTAGTTCCCCAAATGCATAGTCACTATTTGCAAGGAGCTTCCCCAGCCACGCCAGGAGTTCTGGATCCGTCAGGTCTACCGCCTTCACTCCTGTCACGCTTATGGCATCACTGACAGACTTCACTGGGCATCATTTTGTGCTTTCTTTGGCAAAAATATGACACGCGCTAGGAAGACGAGGTGACAAACAGATCCCCCAAACTCATGAAACACCGATTTTGAGTGGTTCAACTTTCTTAATGTACTTTGTGCTTCCAAGTCAGATGCCTGGCAGATGTCTAGGCACATTGTTAACGTTGTTATCCTTCCCACCCAAACCTGTAATCTCATCAAAAAAGATATCAAGTTAGTCTGACAAGATTTGTTTTCCATCAGTCCACGTTGATTGGCATTAATTATATTACTTCCCTTTAATTCTTTATTAATTGAGGCCTGGATCTGCCACTCTGTTATTCTGTGGAGGACTGATGACAGACTGACACGGCTGTAATTACATGGGCTGTTCTGCTTCCCTTTCCAAATATTTGCACGTTAGCGCTTCCCTAACCCTGCAGAGCTTCCTCAAGCTTCCCCCAATTACTGAATACCAGCACGCACAAACCCAGAGCTCCAGGGATTGCCGACATGTGCAGCCCCGCTCGCTCAGCCTGCTGATTTAGAGTGAATTTGAAGAAAAGCAACCTTTCTAGCAACACTATATAACTGGAAACCAGGCCTTTCCTGCTGGTCCTGCTGGCACAGCCACACGCGCCAGAGCCCATCCCCGGGCCTGTGGCACTGGCACCATTGGTATCACTGATGCTATCCAAGCTACATTCCCACCAAAGCTGAGGTTCTCCACATCCTCATGGCCCAGGGCACGATGCAGTGCAGCTCCTGGAGCAGTTGGATGAAGCAGCTCGGAGATGCTGCTACGAGCAGGGAAAAGATCATCCAAACACAACTAGCTCTTTATTAGGAATTCATTTTCCTAATAAAGCACTGCAGCTTCCCTGTGAGAGGAGCCGCGGAAAACCAGAGGGAGGCAGCGTATAACGCATGCGGAGTATTTCTCATTAATACGCTGCTTGCTGGGAGGGCTTCACCGGAGGAACCCACCAGCTCACTATGGGATTTATACATATTGCAAGCTCTGAATTAAAACACTGGGATTCTCCCTACAGCCTGAGCAGGGCGAGAGGCTGCCTGACGTGCAGCGTTGCCAGCGGCGTTGCCTTCCTCCTCCGCATGCGAACAGTTCAGCTCGCTCCTGAGTGAAACAGGACATGCTGCCCCTGCCATCCTCACCACTGTCCAGCAACTCTCGTTGTCACAGTGTCCTCATCATCCTTGCTGTTCTCATCGTGCTTGCTGGGCTTATCTTTGCCATCCTTGCCAAACTAGCACTCCTGAAGTCAGAGTTGGGCAAAACAGTCCCGAAAAAGGCATGTGAACAAAAGCCCTGGATTGTACATGCATTTAGGGATGGGTCCCTTACCCTTCGGGTGTGCAAAGGAGTCAGTCTGAGGATGCCACGCAGCTCCCAGCTGGAAGACATTCTCTAAATAATGTATCCAATAAACTTCTGCTCATGGTTGTTTGTTTTTTTTTTTAATACACTATTTTACAGATAGAGAACACTCCTGATAATTCAGCAAACACGTTTGCAGATAATCTATTCCATTAATTTCCAGCATGTTTTCTGAATACATTATTTAGCAACGTTTTCAAAATCATTTGTAGATGAAGGCAATTGTGGTTTATCCAGGCATAAGCTCATTGTTTCCCAAAAAAGAGGGACCAGAATTTTCCTGTAAATTGGCCACGCGGCTCTATTCTACTTAGCTACAGAAGACATCAAAAGCAAGTCTTAATTACCTCTTAATTTACAAGTAGGAAAGGGAATGGTGTTCCATGGCTTCCTATGGCTGCAGGGCTGCAGCACCTCATGTCACACACCCAATCCATCCAATAATGGATAGAATGGGAAGCCACACTGGTCCCATCATCTCCCTTGGTATTTACTGTCCTGTGCTTGCAACTCCTGCAGGTTATTGAACTCTTTGGCATGGTACCATTCACTCTGTCTTATGCCTCTCCTGGCTCTTCTCAGACATTTTAGACACTGCATTCCCCAAAAGCAATAGACTCAAAAGCAGTGATGGGCCTCAGAGTTTTATTGCATGGAGCATTAAAAAGGAAAAAGAAGAGAAAAAGAAGTAATTTTAGAACGCAACAGGAAAATGGGAGGACTACACAGAAAGATTGTCCCTGTGAATTAAATACTGTGAATTAATTTTAAAAGTATCTTTTTTTTTTCTCATTGCAAAGTTTACCTGTTCACTTTTCAAGCATCTTAAGGAATTCCTGCAGTACTGGAAAGAGCTGAAGATGAAAGACTCGACCAGTGGGGATGCCCCATCTGCACACACACCATGACACTCTGCTTACACATCTGCAAGGAGCTACCCCTTCTTCCCCCCAGCTCTGTAACCCTTGTGGCCCAGGCACAAGTGCTGGGTTTATTGCGTTGATTTATAACAAGCATTTCATAAGAGTCATGTATTATTGGGAATGCGAGAATCCAGGTAGTATGGGTGGTTATGTGGTTGATATTGCTTGGGAAATTATCTGAATTTCAAAAGCTGTCTGTGCTGGAGCAATCTGAGATGGGTGACTGGATCTCTGGCACGTTGGTGCCCCGTGATGAAGACCATGGTGTTTGCCTGCTCTGCAGAGGTGAGCCCACGACAGATCCAAGGCATGCAGTGAATTGGCTGCATCCCATAAACTGCTAATAGGAGGCACTGGCTAATCTTCTTGTCCTTAATTACAGCAAATGCCGAAGACTTTTAAAATAGTTGTGAAAAGCCCAAGTGAATCTACATGCACACAGCTAATTGCAGAAGGAAATGGAGAACAGAAACTCGAGCATCAATTCCTACTGCAAGAGTCAGAAGCAGTAACTTCTGTCCTAATTCCTGACACCTACTAACCCTTCTCATTTTTTAACTAGCCAGTATAACTGCAAATGCTATTCCAACACATATTACAGACGTGCAAAACTTGCAAAAATGCAGAATTAAAGTCATACAACTTCAGGAGGGACTTATTTAGGTTCCAAGAGCAACATTAACCCGAGTGGCTGCTCTGCCTGCCTGCCTGCTTTGTGTAATACATTTTATTAAATTAGCCGTATTGTATTAAGGAAGATTGGTGAAACACTATTCAGTCCAACAGGGTTTCACTCCTCTTTCAGTTTCTGCATGACGGAAAACAGATATCTGAAAGTTATCCTTCTTTCCTTCTCTTTTAACATCATGGGAGCTAATTTTGGGATTTGATGTATGCCAGATCTGATGGTCCACCCAAGACTGCACTGCCAAAACAACATTAAAATATCTCTAACTCCAGTTCTTATTTAATCCAGGTAACTGTAGGGATTCAGATCATCAAAAGCACCCCCCTTTCCTCCCAGAGCACATAACCCCACATGGGAAAACAAGAGCCACACGTGATCCCATTAGAGGTTTGATTTTTCCTCCTGGGATTGCCTGCTGGCACTGGAGAGCTTCATCAACTGAGTCCCAAGGTTCAGTCGAATACGTGTCAGTGCCAACGCACCGCGTTACGGCGATGCCATCCATCTGTTAACTTAAGTAACTCCAGTCCCCAAAAGAGAGAGGAGTGTGTTATCTCCCAGCCCACAACGCCTCTCCCTGAGATGTGATGAATGCAGCGGCCTGGGATCCAACAAGACCAGCTGGGACACAAGTGCTTTCCTCCACTCTGCAGACCCGAAGGCACCGTCTGAGCTGCCCGTCAGGCTTCGAACGTGGCTGGCTCAGCGGAGGCAGAAGGATCTGGGCATCCTGGTATCGTTCCTGAGTTGTCTTCACTCCAGTGAGTCTCCAGATAAGCTTTTGGCCTTGGAGGAGCTACAGCTGCCTCCATACACAGAGAGCTCATGAAAGCTCCGAGGTGCTGGGACTCGCACACACACTTGCTTAAGCCCAGTGTGGGAAAGTTTGGATTTACTGGTTTCCCAGATGCATTGCAAAACCCTGCTCTTAGGGGGCTTCTGCAGGAGGCAGCGAAGATGCTTCATCCATGGAAGGAACTGCGATGACCTCTGTAGAGGTTTGCTGGGACAATGTTTGCTCAGCACAGTAAATACAAGAGTATTTCTCTTCCCACAACACAACTATTAAGTAAGTCCCTTCTTGTAGAGAAAAAATAAAAATGTTCTCTATGAAAAGCTTAGTACAAAACATGCCAAATAGGGAAGAAAGCTATCCATCACCAGGACGATTTTCATGGCAACTCAATTCCACCAGGTTTGAAACGCGGCCACTGCAACTCACAGCTCCGCGAGCGGCCACCGCCACGAGCCTCAAATGGGGTCTTTGTAGCAGTACATGGCTGGTTTAGATCAACAGAAAAATGCTCCATCTTTGATTGTGTTTTGTAGGTTTTCTCCCAAACTCAGAAAACCCCTCGGTGGTGCCACTGGGGTCAAGAAGCCCACGAGTGATCTCTGCCAGGACATGAGGATTTGGACTTCTATTTACTCACCAAATCATTTTTAAAGGAAAATTTAAAGTAGCTTATAGGAGACGAACGTGACAAACTTTTATTGTTGTCACGAACAGACTTTGCAGGAGCAGGCAATATTTCCCAAGTAGCTATAAGCATATGAGAGCGGAAACGTAGCAGCATGCAGTCTCAAGCTCTTAGGAAGTGACTTGATCTCACTTGTCCCAGCTTCCCCATCCATAAAAGTAAAATAACCAAGCTTATTCCCCTTTGCAGCCTCCTTGAGATGGGTAAATGCTGATGGTCGAGAGGGAAAAGATTCCCAAAGCTTGGGCCAACCTACACCTGGAATGTCCCGAGATGCAGAGAATTAGGGAATGACAAATACATTAACCGGGAAGAAAGGGTTACTTTACAATTGGAAATTAATGCACTGTATTCTGAATTAACATGTGGGATAATTAAAACCATCTTTCCAATGAATTTATTATTGGATATACAAAGCTAATTATAAATTCTCTGTTGCTTAATCCCTTGCAGTTTGCTAATGCAGCATTGAAATCTCTTTGGCCACACTTATTTAAATTATTCATTAGGTGCAGCAACAGTTGTGAACTGTAATTTAAATTGGCATCTCATGAATATTCAATTGATACAATAAACACTGGGACACTTTTGCTGCACGTGGCTCGACAGTTTGTGCTCTAGCCTGTGTTTACACGTTCGGAAAGGTGCTACCTCTTTATGTCATCGATTACAATGAGAAGCAAAAGCCCCACTTATAAATATTTCTGCCATTGTGACGAGACAGAAATGCAATTAGATGATTCTTCCAAAGTCATAATTAAGATTGCGTGGGTATATGCTTTTCCTCTGAATTTGGGGACTCATATTCTTTCAAGGCCATCTACTCTGTCCCCCCAAATTGGCTCCCAGCAACCCCACTGCTGCCCCCATCTTGCAAAATCCCCGCACAAAAGGGACCCCAGGCACTGCCACAGCCCCATCAGCAGCGGTGGCTCTTTGGCTGCAGATGCAAATGTTTATTTTTGCGCTTTCCAGCCCTGGACCAGCCACACTTGCTAAATAAAATGCACCTGGAAATCAAAATCCTGCATGCAGGGGATTGACAGCAATCTGCAGCGACAGAATGCCCCTTTTCAATGGGGCATTTTTAGCAGCAGCACTGGAAAATAATTATTTAGCAGCTATATAATTCAGTGAAGTTTTCTATTTTAACACTCAACTTCCTTTAAAAGTGCTGTCCCGCTCTGAAAAGAGACTGTAAGGACATCATGGTGGGACTCTGGTGCTGGCAGCTTTTCAACAGTGCCGTACTACACTTGCATCATTTCTAAATTTAAATATCTTCCCCAAGTGCCATCCTTGCAAGTAGAGTCTGTGATGCAGCATCTATTAGGGGGCACGCTGAGACACGGCAGAGTGTAAGGCCACCTCCTTTGCACTGAATGGGGGAAAGGCAATAAAACCCGGTCACAAGTTAGGTTTTTTTTCAAGCAAACACCTGTTGGAGCCGTACTCAATTTTGCTGGTTTGATTTCTTAGGGGATGCCATCTCCAGGCTCCGTTTTAGGAGCTAATCTTATTAGAAAGTGGATGAACTAGAAGAGCAAAGGCCAAGTGGTTTATCACAACGAGGGATTCTCTTGATCATTGGGATAAATAAGAGATGCTTTGATGCTCCCAGTAGCCTGAGGCAAATGCAATGCTGCAATGGGAATTAGGCTGGAAGATCTCCAGGTCACTTCTCAGCTCTGCCACAGACTTTTGCTTTGCCCCGGGCAAATTATTGTCCACCATCTCCCCTTGGAAGGCATTCACAGGTTCCTTAAGCAGACACTAACAAGCATTTTATGCATATTTTGACCTCTGTCTACCACCGGAGACAGTGAAGCAGTGCTGGCTATTGATGGCTTTACAGGCTATATTTAACTTGACAAAATCCAACACCAAAACTTGAACAGCTCCTGGTGTAAGACTTTAGTCTCTATCCTAATTTTGGGATTGCTAATTTATCAGACCTGGGAGGATCATTCATCTCTTCTACCTATGTACCTCATAGCATGGCCCTGCATGGCTTTTTCCTCCAATACTTGCTTCGTGTTGCTTTTTATAAGTGTGCTTTCATCACAGGTCTCAAAATCCTGCATGGCCTTTGCTTGACAGCATCACAATGTGGCTCCTCGTCAGGCATGTGGTAAGTTTTAGCATTTCAGTGAATTCCTCGAGTTGGAGGGGTGTCTCGTGGGCAGCTGTTATTGTCTCCAGAGGTCAGTGACACCCACATAAGGGTGCCTGAGCACAGCAGAGATGCAGGAACTACCATCTCCTCCAATGCACTTTGCATTGCTTTTTTCTTCCCCGGTTTAGCATCCCTTAATTACAGCTACATCACTGGCCTTCCTCTCTTCACCTCTGCCATTATTTCTAGTGACATAAAGCATGCAACTGCTGTGTGTGGATGTCTTGACCCTGTTGCTCCTGATCACCCCTCTTTGAGCCAGCTGAGGGTTGTGCACTTATTGGGCTTCTCCACAAATTTGTGAGCGATACCTTGGTGTGAACCACAAGGCCCTTGCTAGAATAAGCACTGCATTTTTTGCCAGTGTTTCTTCAAGCTATTTCTCACCCACTGCAGTTGGTGTCTTGCTTCAACCTTGAGGCAGCACAGAGAAAACAAAGACACTTTGTGTTGCTAATGCCTCTCTTTTTTGATCCATGAATAATTCTCCTTGCCAGCAGCTCTCCCAGAATACTGAGAGCACCCTAATTGGCTTGGTCCTTAGCCGTGGCGCTCCTGGTGATGCCAACGTGCAAGCCACATGAGCTTCTCCTTGTGCTGTTATACCCCGGCCTGTTCTGTGTCTTCAAAAAGGAATAAGCTACTTAGGTTTGCACAAACTCTCCACCTTAATTCAGCAAACCCTGTAATTTATATTCATGTAAATTGGAAATTTCCTCTTGTCTTTGCTTAGCCCAAAGATTTGAGTAATTGTCATTGGTAGAGGCTGCGATCCAGCAGTCTAAGTGAGATGGGTCATCACTCCTGGTGTCCTCTTTTGGTCCTGCAAGACCTTACAGCTTCTCAGGCCTCGGAGACCTATTGCATCCAGGGCCGCCTCCATCCCAGAGACAGGATCAACAGAGCAGGACAACTAGTCCATTGACAAAGACAAGTCTAGCAGATGCCAGAAGGAGGGAAAAGTGGCCAAGACACTTCTGATCCATGGAAGAATTTGCTTCTTGCCATCCCAGCAAGCACCATTTTTTTATAGGCATGCACAAATTTTTCCTTTTAAGATTCTTGCTCAACTTCTTTGGATTGATGCGAAGTTCAAGACTCCCCTCATTTCCTCCACAGACACAAATGAATGAACCTGCTCACATCACTGATGCCACCTGTTAGGATGTTTGGCAGCTGGTCCCAGAAGGCTACACACTGGGCAGTTCCCTAGCTCCACCTTGCATGTCTACAGAAGATACCATGTGTGAAAACACAGTTCCCATATGTGGCTAACATGTCTGGGGCTGAACTGCAGCATTGAGGTGCTGGGTAGGCACTTGGCTGGGCTCAACCCTTCAGAAATACAAGATAAAGTCAAGAAATTGCCTTTGATATTCAACCTTAGGACTTTGTCCTAGTACTTTGCCTTTGCAGCTGATGTTTACAAAGGGGATGGTATACTGAGGAACAGTACTTCTTGCAAAAAAATGGTAGTGCTACCTTGTGCCTAAATGACATTTCAGGTAAAGTGGTGGCAAATTGCAGCTATCCCTATCCTTTCAGCACGTTACCTCCACGGTCTATCTTACAGCATCAATTCCCACATGCTCAGGACTAAAATTGTTTGTCCACTACAGGATTTCGCTGTTAGGTTTAACTACTGATTGCAGTGCTATTTGTGCACAAAGGTGCATTATTAATGTAGACATTTTCCAGATTTGCAATGTTTTTATCAAAATGGCCAGGCTCTTTGCTTAGTACTTTTTCTGCTCATGACTCAGCACTGACATTGTTCTGTTTTTGTCAATCTTATACTTGGCTTTGGCTGGAAGACCTATTTTTTTTCCTCATAAATACTTCTTTTTTTCTAAAGACTCTGTAAACTTGTCAGATTCTCCAGAAAGAAGAGTACTGTCTATAATCTATGCTTTTGGACTCATCTCCATCAGAGCAGGAGATGTCTCCTTCCCTCTACCTCCATGTTCTTGGCCTCTTTGACTTTGAATTCATCTAGATGTCTATGCATACTACCAGGTACCCTCAGTTTTCCCTGAAATTGGCTATTTAGACATTGTGGTTTAGAGCAAGAGGTTCTTCGGCGATGTCCTTTCTCAATGTAATCAGTGCTGCTGCCCTCAAACACACCAGCTGCTGCCTGCCCCTGCAGCAGGTGCCATGGGCTCCTGGTATTACACTATGTTATTTTGTTGATCAAGGTACTATTTTGGAAAATGTACATATATGACAGCAAAGAAAAGCTGTTAAATCACATTAAATACTGGGGTGTCCATTCAGAGATAAATACAAGGAAGGTGAAGGTTTCTTGGAGGAACTGTTCAGTCTTCCTTGAGCTAATTCTGTTTTCCACAACTCTGGCTCTGCAAAAGGCAACCGACTGCTGCTTGGCAAGTCCGACAAGGCTGAGAAACATGGTCACAGAGTAAAGCGAGCCCTAAAGTCTGGTTGCAATGTGCACTGATTTTAACGATCCATGTTTTTTAGATGACAGTAGATTATGGACTACAAAGGAGCCATCTTGCTACAGCAGTATAGTTATCCATCTAATTTTTTCCCTGATGAACTTTAAAGGTAAGCTATAACTGAAGTCCAGGTGTTACTGTTCATGATTTGCATGGCACTGGAGTGTGCCAGGTGATTGAGTGAGCACTAAAACGTTACCGACCACTTCCTTGCACTGTTTATTTTCGTGATTTTATGGCCCACACAACGCAAGCACTGCAAAAATGTAAAGATAACAGAAAGAAATCTAAAATTATTGAAAGGGACACCATTCTTGACTCTTCATTTGTGATCTGGAGAGCAGCTGGAGAAGCTGCTCTGTTTCCACATATGCATCTTCCGAGGACAGCTGAATAATGGAGTTCAGCATCACCCAGAGAACCCAGGAGCAAAAATCTGGTTGTAATAACTAAAACCTTTGACCATTCATGGGAAACGGTGAAAATCAACATGAAATTCATGGGCACTTCCACTTGCAGAGCAGTGCAGTACTTGTCTGTGAATGGCTCAAATAAATCAGCATGGCTGAATTGCTGCTGACTGCACTAAATTCATTGTACTGTATATGACTTTTCTACTTCAGCGAGAAAGCAGAGCAAAAGGAAATGAGGAAAACTGTCACTCAAGAGAATTCCAGTTCCAATGAACCATTATGGAGGATGAAATCCAAATTTTCAGAGAGGACTCAATTTAGTCCTGGAGTTTTTGAGATGTATGACCCAGAGCATAAAATCAAACATTGGGATTTGCATGGAAAACATTTTTCCTGTGCAGACTTGAAGACGTTAATGCACAACAGCAGCATGTACATGCAAAGTGTTTTGCATGCCCTGATTTGGAAATGCAGCCTAAACCAGTTTTTTATTTTCTCAAATTCTGCAGAACTTCACATCAAGAATATGCTGTTAAATAACATTTCATCCATTCTCTGGGAGCAGAAAAGGCCAGGGAAAAATCACTCCGGTTTGTCCACATACAACTTCTCGAGTACCTTTCAGTGCCCCACTTGCTTGACCTTCTACTGTCCCACAGAGAGTCTTTCACCGACTGCTTAACAATACAGATCTGCGCTTCAGGACAAATCTGCACTAGGTTAGCAAAGGAAATGTTTACAGAGCCACGCTGCTCTGCTGCACATGCACACACCATATAAATCAGCCGTGCTAACTCTCCCACTTGGCATTAATGCAATAGCCTCATCAGGGCATAATACTCAGTACTGAACTTTGGCTTCCGTCCCTTCAGGGATTGGATTTCTGCCTTGTAAAACAGCTCGGCAGAGCCACAGATGCTAAATTATAAAAGAAGGAAGCTCCAAATCAGCTGTATGCCACCTGGGACAAGAATCTTTGTGATCTGCCTTGCAAATTCCCTGACACGATTTGCACGGCTCTCCAGCATAACCAGCGCTCCGCCAGTTGAGCCTTTGCTTTTCGGGCAGGTTTCCGAGTCTATTTTTTTTTTTTTTTTCCTATCTTGGCCTCCACCCTTTAGATTTCACCTTGCTGAGATGCTCTGGAGATGCTGTAGAGCATCCAACGGCCGCCACCACGGGCTGACCTTCTCCTGGCCAAAGGTAGCGTTGCAGGAGCAGGGCCACCCACCAGCGGGGAAAGCTGGGCTGTGCCCTGCTCCATCCCTGTGGCCAAAAAGGCAGAGGAACTTCTCCAGCCACCTCGGCATGCCTGCCGGACATCAAAACCAAGACTTCAGTTGCTAAAAGAAACAGGCCTGGGCTTTGCAAGGGGTGGCAGTGGCCGCAGCAGAAGGAACATGTTGTGGTAATTCCACTCTGACCTCTTGTCAGACCTGGGCCGTCTCAGTTCAGCTCAACATGGACATGAGACTTTACAGGACTCCTCTTGAAAGGCAGAAGGTTTCAGGGCAGCTGAGCGTGCAACCTCCTCCCTCCTCCGAACATTAAGCAGTAACACTAAGGCTGGAGCAAGCAGAGAGACTCCGGATGGAGTCCCAGGATGGGAATGCGCCCAAATCTCTCTCTTCATCGTGTCCAGGTAAAACGCATCCGAACTTCAGATGCAGAGGGGAACGACAGAGCTAGTTAGGGTTAACAAAGCCACGTGTTGGACTCCAAAGAAACTCTCCTCCAAATCGCTAGGTATTTTTTTCAAAGCCTGGAAACTTAATAGTCTCATTTGCAAGAATTGTTAATGTGGGAAAAATGCATTTTTTAACCTCATTTTTAACTTCATGCAGAAAAACAGCTCAAAGGTTTTTTCTTTTTTTTTCCTGAAAAGAGAAAATATCATCCTGCAAAGATGCACAGCACAGAAAAAAAAAAAAAATCAAGAGGTGAAAACTAGGCTAATAGTATAGCTGCATAGATACCAGACACATGCACATTTTCAGATCAAAATCAGTTTTTAGAAAAGGTCCATTCAACACTTTAAACATATCTACTCTGAGTACTTCCAGTTATGTGATCCTGTCTGAAAATCTCCTTCACACTGCATTCATCTTATCAGCTACTGCAATTCACAGATTTTATTTTCCACTATATTTTTAATTTATATCATATTTTATTTATACTACTGTCTCTTATGAAAACCCAAATTTCCAAGCTGACACGCGCATTACGCACATAAAGTAGGCTTCTTATTATCAACGCGGCAAAGGAGACCAAAAAAATGACAGAAATAAATCTCAGGTTTTATGTCAGCAAGACACTCTGCAAAGTAAGTGACATTTCTCAGCAATACAAATTGTACATTAAAAGATAATTTTCTGAACATGATACCAGCTACAGAGTGCAGCATCATTACGCAAAGTAATACTGAGGCTGCGCTTTTGCAGTGCTGCTTTTACGTCGCCTTGCCCTGGCATCGAGATCACATCAGGGCCTGCGAGTAGATTTAGGAGTGATTAAGTTTACTGTGTGCAAAAGCCAGTTACTTGGCAAACTGTCAACGCGGCGTAATTGATATTTTAATTACACTGCTGATACGCCCATGCTGTTTGCCACGTGCCTCCTCGGCGCTGCACCAGCGGCGCGTTTCCAGCTCCGATTAGCGCTCCGAGGAAGTTTGCATTTAAAACTGGCATCGTTTTGAGCTGCTAGCAGCGTGAAACTTGTCACTTTGCCTGTCTCCCGCAGCCACCGCACAGATACTTTATGGCTGATAAGGGGGGTCCTTCCCTGCAGCGACTGCCCTGGAGCTGCTGGTGGGGTTCCTAACACTAAAGCCAGGGCACGGCTGCCAAAACGTCATGGAGTGACTACACGGAAGCTCCGAGCACGAATCATCCTTTTAAGTACAAATCCCATTTACTCTCTGCTCAGGGACCTGCTCTCCCAGCTCCCAACTCGGAGTGAAGTTGTAGCGCAACGCGCTGAAGCTCAGGGCAAGCAAGGGGCTCTCAAACGAACATGTCAGCACATACGTGGAGCTGGAGGCACGGGGCTGCTGCTAAATTAACCTGGCAAGTAGGTGGGGCGGGAGCCTTTAAATGAGCCCGCGAAGGTAAAATAATGTTCATTAAAAATAGAAAAACAACTGGAAAAATATCCTTTGTATTCAACTTCACACTCGTACATCATAATGTTCCAGTAAAAGCCCATTTTCCCTTGAGATAATAAAAGAATTGAATTTTTCCTTATCGGTCATCTATTTTTCTAGCTAAAGCTATTACTCCCTCTCTGCGGTTGCTAGGCAACAAGAAATATTAATAGCAGCTTTTATTAGCTTAGCTTTAGCAGTGGAGTACCAGAATGAGAAAATGGAAAACATAAATGTGTTACATAAATCTTTCAACCTTTCAGGGTTTGTGTTAGTCTCTGTTTTCATAATGATTTATTGAAGTGATGGTTCATTTATGAGAAAAAGGAGTGTGAAATAAGAAAACGGAACATTACCCTGAAGGACTGTTTGAAAATAAATAATTATAGGAGGTGAAGAAAAGCTGTTTAAAACCATTTTTCTGAGTTTTATAAAATTTAAAAAGACATATTTCTTTCATTTATTGCCTCTGAGAAAAACACTAGCACAGAATTGCGAACGGGGCCCTGCTTAATACAAAGAGCCCTTCACGGACGCTTGTGTTATTGCTGTTTTCTACCTAGGGTCCATGGTCGGGAGCTTAGTTTTTAAAGACTGAAGCATTAATAAGCACAAAGTCAAATTAGCAGAAGTCCTAAAGCTCGCGGCACAAAACTGACGGTGCAAATTCCTCCTGTGCAGAAATGGGGACTTTGCAGAGTCTTGGCTACAGGTGGCTCCTGTAGCTTTGGAGCGCGGCATGGCCGGCTGCACCTTCCTTGACAGGTCTGGGCATTAATTAAGGCCCTCAATGTAAAAACGAGCCGGGAAGGGGAGGCCTTTGGCAGCCCCCAGCGCACGGGTGCCTCCCAATTTGGAGCACGGGCCACCGAAATGTTCTGAGTTTTTGGGATCGCACTCTTTCTCCCGGTAAACGATGTGGGGAGCCCATGGAAAATAATAATGCGCAGCTATAAGTAAAGACGGCATTGCAGTACACAGACAGCCTCCATGGGTAAGCAGAGATTTGGCATTTTTGCACTGTGGATGTGCTTTGCCAGTGCAGCCTCCTGTCCGGGCCTCAAAACCTCCAGTGCTTACAGCAGGCAAACTCTTTTTCTTTCCAAGGAGGAAAAAATCATCATTTTTCCCCCCTTCTCTGATGATCTTTCTTTTCTTTTTTCTTTTTTTTTTCTTGCCTAAATATTCCAACTTCTCAAAGAAAATCCCACTTTTCCAATTTCCCCATTTTCCTCCTCTGCTGCCATGCTTCCTCTTTCCCTCCTCTTATCCCTGCTGCAAAAATGACTGTGAAGAAAACCCTCAGTCATATTAAGATTAAGACCAGCCTCATCCATCCTTCCCCGAAGCACCAGCCCCAACTCCTCCCTCTGCTCCATCGCCCTCCTAAGGCCACCTCTTCTGCTATCTTGTCCCCTCCTGCTTGCTCCAACTCCCTTCACCCGATCTCCAGTGCCTAAAAAGTTCCCTTCACGCTCTAAAACCTGATGGAAAACCCAGCTCTTCCTGGCTTGCCGTGGGACATTTCTGTGGATGGCTTACACTTGCCCTGCTTTGGATTCATCTGCGCACTGGAAGCAACGCTTTCCTACCTTGCAGCAACACGGGGAGGCTTAGTGACATCTGGAGAGCGTGATGACATCCCAAGATAAGCCAAAGAGGACAGAGAAACCTGAATGCAAGTTGTCCATAACCATTTCTGAGCTGCAGAGGGAAATGCCCACCTGCGCTGCCCTCCAGGATCCCTCCCTGCTGCCTTTCCAACAGCACTAAATTGGTCATAAGGACACCTTAAAACCCCCCAAGCCTCTAGCTAGTGTTTTAGAGGAAAAGTCTAACCAATGTCTAAACATGTTGCTTTGAATCGCTTGCCATTAACATTTCTCACCACTTTCAAACCAAAAGTGGTGGCAGCCAAGGAAGGAAATAGCTGTGTATGCAAAAAGCAGCACAAGCTACAGGGAACAGCGGCAGCAAGGCAAGACTCTCGCATCCGCGACGACGCTCCTGGAACAGAGGCAAAACCTCCGCTAGCCACCTCCTCCTCCTCCTCTTCCTCCTCCTCCATGCTCGCATCAGGCTCGCTTTCCAGCCAGCTCTCCATCCCTACCCACCTGGCAATGAATCCTCGCTCTTTGGAAGTGTTTGCAAAAAAGTCCTTTCCTTGATCTGAAGGCTTTTCTGCTGCAAACCCACCCGCGTGGAGACATGGGGAAGCCCACAGCACTCAGCCTGTGTGGCAAGGCCATGGGCAGCACCCCAAAAATGAGCCCATCTCTCGTGGAAAAAAAGGCTAGAAGGCACTTTTTCCATAGGAAAAGCTTGATTGCATGGGAAAAAAAAAAGAAATTAAAAAAAAAGCCTGCTTTGAACACAAGGAGAAGACAGGATTTGATTCTGACCTGAAATTCCCACTGTTCTCTCCTTGATCTATTTCCCTTTCTGAGGGAGCTTTGGAGATATATTCTACCTCCAAAGGTTCCTGTTAGAAAAGAGACCCTTGCAGTTTGCTATCAGCTGGAAAATTCAGGGTTCACCTGACTTTTTATTTTAGTGTAAAGGGGCAAACAAATCTTAATCTCTCTATTCTACATTTACAGCCCACTAAGCCCCCTTCTTATCTTCTCCGGCTCAGCCTTGATTTATTGTCACAACACTGCATTTGTAAAACAGTACCATAAAATAAGAAAGAGAACATTTCCCAAGGACTACTCTAAAATAAATTATTTCAGATGTATAGAAGCTGCTTAATAAATCCCACTATTCTTGTTTCTTTAGGTATTTAAGAAAAAGATTTATAAGTGAAATATCAGCCCTCAAAAATGAGACAATCAACACAGGATAAAATTTTCATGTTATGAAAATAGGGGTCAGGAAAAGGGGTTGTGCTTTAAATTAAACCAGGGAAACAATATTTCATCTGAAATTGACTTTTTTGCCTCAGAAATGAATGTTTTAATCACCTAAGAAGCTAAAAGCTATCATGGAGACCTAAGTAATATTTAATTTCATAGAAATAAGCCTGTGTTCAATAACGATGGGAAGAACATGATATTTTTCTTAAACACACTAACCGTGAAACTTGGAGGGACATCAAGACTTTAGAAAGCCTCAGGATTTTCCTAGACTAAGAGACAGTATCCCATTTAAATATTTAAGTCTCTCTACCTTTCAGACTGCTATCTCTTCTAGCAATCAACACCACCTGTCTTTTCACTCATGCAATTGTAGAGTTGCAGGCAAGCTATTCAAGTAAAATTACCTCTGATATTGATGCTTTCCAACAACACCCATGAAAATCAATGATCTAAGAAAGAAACAATATAGCAAACTAACCATAGAGCTAAACCTGCTAAAGAGGAAAATATTATTAAACAGCTACAGCATTAATTCAATATGGCCCAAGTCAAGCCAGGTCTTTCCTTAGTGCTTCTGGCACACAAATGTCCAAAGGCCTAATTAGCCCCAAAGTGTCTTCCCAGATCTGCATTTTAATTTGTTATGCCTCTATTATTTATTCCTCTTGAAGAGTCATTTGAAACCTCTGAAGGTATCACCTTCCCACGGCATAGTCAAAAGACAATAAGTTTGCGGACGCGAGGCAGGAGCTCGTGGACCTTGACATCGGGAGAAAGGCTCACACCAGAGCTGTGTTGTCCCCCATCCCGAAGGCAACTCGAGGATTGACAGGGCTTGGGAAGACATCAGACTGGAGACATAAAGTTAGCAGGGAGAGCAGGACCATGCAGAGGACGGCAACGTCACCCAAAGGACTTGGGAGCAGAGCAAGCCAGGGCCAAGCCGCCTGCTTCATCAACCCCCAGCTGGAAAGAGCCGGTCATTAATATTCTAAAGTCAATCAACTCATAACGCTAACGGGGACTGCTGAGTTCACATGAAAGGTAATGACGGGGAAAGTTTCTCACCGTTGGTAGCTGGCTGGAAAGAAGATGCCCCTCCTGGCTGAGCATGTTAGACACCATGATGGCTGGAAGGTCCATGTTCTGGTAGGGGTATGCTGGTATCAGGCTGTTCGGAGGCAGGCCGTGGCACAGCGAATGATATCCAGATTCGTGGTCCACCAAGTGAAGGAGGGAAGGGTCCGGGAGATTAGGAGGCGTTATGGGAGGGATTTCATAGTCTTCATTATTCTCGTTCTGGCCGTTATATGTCTAAAATGCAAAAAAAAAAAAAAAAAAAACATTTCACAACATGTTACGGCCTTGCTGCTTCAGCAAAGAGAAGTGATTATTTGTGCAATTATTACTACTTAAATATTATAATACAAAACCATGTGCCAGTGAAAACACTTCTTTTGGAAAGGCATCTCCTACTCGCGACATGAGCAAGCCGCAGTGATGTAGCAGCTGGCCACAAGCGCAGTAGTGCCGCTCCACCAAGGAACACCACAGTACTTGGGAATGAAGTGTCTGTTGGATCCCCACAAGCTCCAGCACACAGCTATGACCAGGGAGAGCGATTTGCAAGCACAGCTGTTGCCATGTGTTAAACTCCGCTGAAGAAGCCTTGCGAGACAGCATCACTCTCAGAGATCTGTCCTTACTTAAACTCCTGTC
Organism: Nothocercus julius; assembly: GCA_013398735.1. NCBI lineage: Eukaryota > Metazoa > Chordata > Aves > Tinamiformes > Tinamidae > Nothocercus > Nothocercus julius. The sequence goes on from VZSV01000200.1 coordinate 99,710, forward strand.
CACATCCAGCTGGGATGAGTCCCCACTGATGCTGCCACAAGGAGATGACAAACACGCCGACATTCTGGTTCCAATTCCCATGCTTTCTGTTGGTTTGTTTACTTTTAAGTGTCCCAATTTGTATTTAAAAAAAGAATATGTCATTGCACCTGTGCTTTTGTTTTCACTGGAGACCAAAATGTATTTGCCTCCTAAGGTAAGTGTGACTCTATCCCAAATCATTAATTATGAAAGCAGAATATAATGAGTCTCTGGCAGGAAAAGCTTACTCTAAATGCCTACTGTTTCACATACTATTATAGCAGATGACATTCTGATGCCATAGCATTATACCCATGGATTTTAAGCTAAATCACCCAGTTTCATGGTCGGATTTTGTCTTAATACTCGATTCAAGAGCAAAACCCCAGATGTGTACAGAAGCAGTTAAATGCTGTAGGCTTTATTAATCCATTGCCCAAGAACTAGCTCCAATTCATGCACTCCATCACCATAGATGGCAGGGAAAAGAAAAGAAAAAAGCCTAATAAAATAAAATAAGAAGTGTATTTAACTGGGACTCAGTATGAGAAGCAGCGGGGAGTTGGAATCGTGGCTCATCCTCCGTGAAGTTGAACCCCCTCTCCTTCCTCTCTCCCGTTGTCCCACTGTACAGGGAGAAGAAGAACAGGGAGAAGAGGATGCCCTGCACACTCGCCCCTTCCTGACATTCCCTGGCTTCGGTGGGAATACAATCGCACTGAAACACAAGAGCGGAGTCGTGCTGTGATGGCTCGGTGTCAACAGCCATTGTACTGGGAACTTGAGCCGAGCGACTTTTGCAGGCAGCTTCTCTCTAGGATTGGCTTTATAGTGGAAAGCGGCGGGGGGTGAAGGGCTAAACACAACAGCAGACAGATAGATCCTGATTAAGAAGTCTAGTAGTTAAGTTTTCATTTGGGCTATGCATGTAGAGGTACGGCGATTCCTTCCCGCTTGTTTAAGAGGATTTCGTTGCACGGCACGCGGAGCAGGATTTAAATAAATCATTGAAGAGCAAACTTGTTCCACCGACTGCTTTATTTTGGTATCAGGTATATAAGCAAGTGGCTTTGCCGCGCTTAACTAAATTATGTAAAACCCACTCAAAGTTTCCCAAAGCTCTCTTCAAAAGTACAAGTTTTCTTGCATTACTGCAGAACAGCTCCTCACCAAAGGGCTTTGAGGCAGTTTTGCACAGCGAGCAAAAACCCTGTCACCCTCCCGGCATGTTCCTGCCTCTGCTCCACTCAGCTTGGGGGAGAAGAAAAGAAAAAGAAGATTGGTTTAAATGACAACACTTCGCGAGGAGCTCCACTCTTGTGCAGACATATCAAAATTGCAATCAAAGCTGTTTGCACAGAGAATCAGATTAGACAATACCCAAGCAACACCATCAGCCCCAGCGCCCTCAAGCTCTCACCCTGCATCATCATCACCGATTTTCCAAATTGAGTTGTGGCTATTTGCTGGGAAACATAAGGACGAAGATGGGGCAGAGAGATTTTTGCTCAGGAGGGTGGGACCAGCCACTGATCTCTTGGCCGTCGCTTGGCCACCGACACTCCTGGGATGACAGAGCCGTCTCCGCAAAGGACGGCCCAACGTCATCCTGAGCCCTCTGCCAGCAAACCCCAGCACCCCTGCCCGCCACCATACGGGCCACCCTGTGGATTGTATTTCCCATTCTTATACTAATTGGAATTGAATTAAACAGCCAATTAGACATTATGAGGATACATTACAAATTAAATTAGCGAGCTGGCCTGAACCCGTTCATCGCACCAGGACTCCAAGCACAAGTGCACAGAGAAGCTTTGCTAAAAGGCTGCCCACTACAGCGCACAGAAAAAAATACAAAAAACTGCAAGATCTAGGATTTTCCACTGTCAAATAGATGACAGTTGTTGTGAATACACATTATTTCTCTTCACATTAAAACACTGAAATGAGCTAAATCAACAAGCCTTATCCTTCAGCAGATGCAACCAACCTCGGACAGCATCAAAACTTTATCAAAACCTTTCCCACCTGAAAATCCAGCTTGAACATGTTCCTGCACCCCGGTGATTGGGTTCACCTTGGCCCACCTGCAGGTCCAGGAGTAGGGGCTGAAGAAGCTGTGTGAGGTACTCACCGTTACCTGCCTTACCCTGCACGCTGAGCCACAGTCCTCACTGTGGCACTCGTTGGTACAATCTGTGCTCCTCAAGCACCAACGGGTTCTCCTGACATGGCCTCTTGTCCAACGCTGCACCCAGCCCAGGGGACAGTGTGACAGGCTCAGGCTGTGCCAAGACTCCCCAGGCTTCCCGTACCCACTAACGGTTTTCAGGAGATGGAAAGCCCCAGGCTCTGGAGGAGGCACCTGTGCTGGATCTGCAGGTGACCCCAGTGACTTGCAAGGTGAGGTGAGTGCGGAAAGATGCTCAAGCCCCAGAGAAGCTTGCGAAGGATGATGGGGAAGAGGTGAGGCTAGAAAAGGGTGAGGTGCTGGGAATAGCAAGTCTCCAGGAGCAGGACGAGGAGGAATGGAGGGCAACACAGCACAGGCTCTGCATGATGCACCATGGACAGCAGAGCTACCTGAGGATGATGAGGGAGGAAATGAGCTTCTATCTCTTTCATGCACGTTCAAGCTACAGCATCGTGCACTCACTGAGCAAAGCACAGTTCTCAAAGAATCAGGCATCCTGTGGACCCATTGCCGTGCATGTCTGATGGTGCAGAAATAGCAGGAGTTGCAGACCAAGGGTGCCCAGGGCAGCAACAGAGCTGAACTGACTGAGTGGATGGAAAGCGAGATGATGGAGGAACGGAGGAATGGAGATACTGAGGACTGGAGGGCTGCTGAGGATCTCCGGCAGCAAGGCTGGTTGTCCTGAGTATCGCAAGCATGAGAAGCCTGTGCTTTATTTATGGTAAAAATGGACTGCCTTTTCTATATCTGCATAAGCACTTGAATTATAAGCATATCAAATCCACAAGCGTCTTCTTCGCATGACCTTAAGCAGCCTCTGAAAATGACCACAAGTCAATGTGGTCAATGAGGACTTCTCACTCCAGCCTGTTAAAACCTGAAGATGAGCAAGCTGGAGACAGCACTGAGCATTTTCACCGCCAGTGTCAATGCACATGTCTCCCATTGCTGTAACAGACCCAAAAAAGAGCTCGCTTCTGCTTCTTGTACTTCAGCCTGGTCTCAGATGAGACGGATGGGACATGCAGGGACGGAAATGGGGAACCTGGTTCCTGGCTTTCACCTTGATCACTTTGAGGCACTGAGCCAGATTTCAACTTCTGCTGGGGTGCACATGGGGTGCAAACACTGCTCTGCCTTTGCATGAGAACCCGATGTCCCTGAAGAACACTCTGCTATTCTGGGGGCAGGAAGCTCCTGCAAGAGAGGAATCTCATGCAGAGATTCGCGTCTCCTGGGCAAGGAGAGGCGTTGGGATGTCCTTGGCACAGCACTGACATGCGCTGATGGCTCAGCAGGCACCGTGTCCTTGCAGACTCTGTGCAGCCAGACTCAAACCCACACTCCTACCCCTACCAAAGCAGTTACTCCACTTTTCCCTCCTGCTTCACACCTCCTTTTGAACTGCAAATAAAGCCAAGCCCTGGCAGCTCCAGGAAGCCACTTAGTAACGAAAACACTTGGTCAAACCATGGGCACAGGCCCAAGGAAGCACTGCCAGAAGCATCAGCAAGAGAAGGGCTGTTCTTGGGTCTGCCGCGGCCAGGCGGCTGCACGCAGCTGATAGCTGGGCTGGAATGAAGGGAGAGCCAGATGCCTTAACGCAGCTGCGCTCTTGAGGGACCATCTGCAACAAGGCCAAGGCCGTAAACACAGCCGTACTTTAATAGATTCCAAGGACTCGCAGTGCAGGTGATCTGGGAGGGAGGGAGAACTTCGGAGCACATCAACAAATCAAGTCTTTTGCCTTCTTCTACCTTTCCCACTTAGAAGGGGAGGGAAGCGCTGTCCTCCTTTATAAAACACTGTCTCCAGCTGGCCAGGATCATCTCTCTTCTCTGCCTTGCTATTAATCACAGAAGACGTGACTTGACCAAAGACCTGTGAAACTGTTCTTCGAAACATGGCAAACATCCAGTGACCCCAATTCTCCACTAAGTCACGTTGTGTGCGATTATCTGCTCGGTCCAGGACTTCCAACCAAACATTGATTCAGAGAAATAGTATTCACACTTGGAAGGAGAGATTTGCAGGTAAATATTTGCCCTGTCAAATAACATTCAATAATAAATATGGGCCTAAGAGAGAAAATTTATTCCCATGAAGGTGCAAAGAAATATGTAGACTGCTGTGATCCACCCCACCCTATCATCCAGATGACGCACAGCACCATGGTCTCTGAACCCTTCCTCATCCACTAACTAGCTCTATTCTGCAGCTCAAGGCAGAGCTTACTGCTGTAGAAATGTGCGGTAGAATGTGTAGAAATGTGAGATTAAATAGGTCTACGCAGACCAAAGCTAGCCTAGAAAGTCTGCAAAATGAGAAAAACTGCTATTTGTGAGGTTGAGCACTATTACTGAGGGCCATAGTTTGTGCCTGGATAGAAATAGGGCAACAGTTTATTGTCCTGGTCTCCATTAGCAGTGCAAAAGATGCAGGACGTTATGAAGGTTCCATGCTGGTTCCTCAGCAGGACTGAGATGGTAGCAGTGCTTTGGAGGCGCTGGCCCAGCCCCAGAGCTCATTTTGGTCTCCATCTCCCGCTGGCCATGCAGGGTCCCAGGGTATTTCCCACCTCTTGCCCCGGTGCAGCTGTGGCCTGTAACTCCCAGGCAAATTAGCAGATTAAAAGTCCCAGAGGGTGCCCCTTGCCACCCCTTGGGCATCTCATCCCGGAACGGAGGTGCCAGGGATCTGCTTTAGCACTGGGACTCCCAGAGTCCGGTGCCCAGATGTGACGCACTGCTGATTTTCCCCATCTGCAGCACTGTGTTTTAGGAACAGCAATTGATCGCCCTCATCTTCGCCCATGAAGATCCAGTGCGGGGACTGAAGGGCCAACGAAGTATCTGGGGTAGAGCAGGATAAATACTGGAGAGAAGTATTTATGCACAGTCACACGCAATCTGCAAATTGCCTCTGAAGTGTTCCCAGACCCTTTTACAAATATTTTCACTACAAGAATTCAATAGAAGAGTTGCATGGCTTGGTTTTGTCCGCTCTCCTACATATGCATATCCCGCACAGGCACAGAATCACAGGGCTTCAACTACCTGAGCTTTCTGCAGGCCTTTAACCAAATTTGACAGTGGGAGGGAAGTCTCTGCTTTCTACAGATTTAATGAAACCATGTCCTAAAATTCCACGGAAGCCAGCAAAACCTTCTTAGGATCTTCTGGGCTCAGCCTGTGCATTTGTATCTCATTTCTATGGGAGATAAATGAGGAACGATGTACGGGTTATTAATAACCATCTGTATGACGCACACTCCTTCAGATTCAATAGGCCCAGGGTTTCTGTGCTGGTGGCTGGACAGAGGTGGTGGTCCCAAGCCCGTGCCCTCACATACCGCCCAGAAGGACTCCTTGGAACTCTCCAAGAACAGCATATGAATGCATTTCTGACAAAAACAGTCATTTCCAATATAAACAAGAGCATGCATTCATTCTCCCTTGCCTTGTCCAATCTGTGGTTGACCTGCATCATCAGCCCAACAAAAAAAGCTAAAAATAATGGAGTTCTACGAACAATTTATAGCAAAAGAAATCAGCCCTATTGTAGGCTTTTTAAAAGGCTCCCAACTCCCTCTTTGCTTTTTTTTTTTTTTTTTTTTTTTTTTTTAATCAGTATCTTATCCAGAACTGGAATCCTGTCAAGAATAGTGGATAGCACAGAACTATAACTTCTTATTATGTGTATAGTGATTTTATGAATTCAGTGGGGAATGAAATGCAATTTTGTCAGACTTGTCTGTGTTCATAATGACCAAGTCAAATTAATCATCGTGGATAATACTCCTGTGTCAGCCATTCAAGAGATTTTTTAATAGAATTTTTCTGATTCATGTCTTGCAGTACATCAGATCTGTAGTAATGCAGGCACTTCTAAAAATCAGTGCAATTATGGCTTCTTGTTGGCCTGTCATTTTCCTGGAATAAAAATGTCTCTGCAAAAGTCATACACTGTACATAAACCAAAATGAAAAACAAAAATATAGTTACAATTAGACTTGATTTTTTTAAAAAGATTTAATGTCTTTTCAAGGCCATAATTCACAGGCAATATATAAAGCTACAGTGCACGATGCTGAAGATGGACTGGTTTATCACAACACATACCAATTTTGTCCTGGTTGTCATTTTTTCTTTGATTGCTCTGTGAGTTAGTGTTTTTTGCAGGCATGGAAATGACTATCCCATAGAACAAACAAGGGTTAGGTAATGGGTTTGCAGTCAAATTATTGTGTTTATTAAAAATGTATCCAGGAAAGCCCACACAGATCCCAAAGGGGTCTTGTTCAGGAAAATCTCTGGTTCAAGAAAAGGTTACCGGTACCATAAAGGCAGTATACATGCATAGAAGTAGCAGTGCAGCATGCAATGGTATATAAAGGATTAGTAATACCACGTTTATCCTTCTGAGTGAAGATAGAGACCTCTAATTCCCCAGTGAGACAGACAGAAATGAGTTTTGGAAGTAGTTACTCCCAGGAACAGAAAGGAAGAAAAATGTAATCCAGCAGAGTTCTCAACCTTTCCTCCTTTCATTACTGGACTTTTTGTAAAACACTGCAGCTATTACCTTGCAAGAGAGTGCAGAGTAGGATCCCGGTGAAGCCACTGCATGGCCCAGAACAGAGCTCCACGTGAAGCTGTGAGGACCACTGTGCCTCCAGATCCAATCTCTCATGCCCCCAAGAACATCCAGGGCAGAAGAGCTCTCAGAAGCTGTTATGGGGAGGACCACAAACCCATGACCACACATTGTTGTCCAAGAACACAAGACCTGCTTTAAAGAATCAGACCAGTGGTTCAATTGGTCAAACCTTCTGACCAAAAAATAAGCCAATATTAACCAGCATTTTGAATGAGATATAAAAATCCCTAGTGAATAACTATAGAAGCTGCTTATAAATCAGAATGATTCATCCTTTCCTCTCATGTATCTCATCTGATCTTAATGCCCACACGTATGTCTGATCCTCCTTGCGTTCCTGTTAAGCTCCTGAACTCAATATCTAGTGCTGGGGAGTTCCAAGGACATCCAAAACAATTGGGTTTGCAGGTCTGCTGTTATTACTTCTCTGAAATGCCATTGTTACAGGATAGGACACCTTCAGGCAGAACTTTCCCCTGTCCTAGTCTATTTTGAGCTGCACTGGTGCCCTCCCTCAAGGAAGCACCAGGGCTGAACCCTCCCACCCCAGCCACTGAGGTAACACCAAGTTCCCCTAACAAACACCTTCAACTACCTTCAAGGAAGCAGATGGGAAATTCAAGCTCCAAGACTGTTGATGTAAGCAACCAATGTTGGCCGGGGCAAACACAGGCAATAGCTAGAGCTCCTGGAAGTCCTTTGTTATATTTTCACAAGCATGCCCAAGACATGATGCATATTTGACACATGGGTGCTAGATACCATTAGAAGTGGTATCTAGCTGCAGTCCTGCTCTAGACGCTCAACTCCACTGACAGGAAGACCATTCAGTGTCACTATTTTTGCAGCTATGCCTCCCTAGTTTTCAGAGCAAGGGCGGCACGGCTCTGCAGAGATATGCAAGCTCTGTTTCACGTAGGCTAAGCGTACTCGCTCTCATTTGCCTTGTTATTGAACCCCTTAAAATTGTTCATCAGCACTTTGCCTGATTTTAAGCAAAATGTACATCCAGTGAGAGAGGAGTTACAGAGGATTTTTTTTTTTTTTAAGTAGTATTTAAAAAATTAAATAGTACTTTAAATTAGTATTTGCCACAAATGACTAGGCCAGACAACTACAAATCCCCTCCTAGTATCTCAGCTGGAAGTGAACATAAGGAATATGATTATATTCTACTCAAGAATATCATGCATTTCTGGGAATTATTTGAGGAGTCCAGATTTTACATAATTGCCTTTTTTGTCTCATGGCATTCTGAACTTGCATAATAAGATCACTGCACTTCACAGAAAGTCATTGTTGGACTGGATGGATTTGGCATTTTGCGTTGAGCCAATGATACATTACATAATGATGTATAATGCACTGTAAGCAGGTCAAGAGATAAGGCTGCCTGAAAACAGTAATGGAGGGCATGCAAGAAAGAATTAGTAAAAAGCACTCTAAAAAATTAATTTGACCTGGCTCCAGTGGAGCAAGAAGTCCCCAAAGCAGTAGAAAGGCTCTGTTCTGCACAATACATGTCCCATTTTGGTTGTCATCTTACACAGTATTTCCTTTAGGTCCCAAACTGAAGGACTGGAGTTAAGAATTAAAGAAAAACACTTTTGATAGATGCTCTGTAGCAAATTTTTCCCAATTTCATCTCTAAGGATAAGCCCTAACCCACCGCACACGGCCAGCAGAGCCATACTGTGCAGCGCAGGCACCGCAGCAAACCCCGCTTTCTCTAGACATCTGCTGTAGGAAGATCCTCCAGCAACGCCGTAACGGGAACACCACCTACCATCTTGATTCGCTTCTCTTTCCTTCTTTACATGCCTTCATTTTTCATTTGCTCATCAGCAAAGTGGAATTTGCTTAAGGGCCCTGGCAGACACATCCCTCCTCCCTCAGTGGGGCACACTGGTGTCCGCAAGGACCAGGCATAGCCGAGACGCCAAGTGTGTGCTGTGGGCTTGCTTGAAGAAACTGCATGGAGATGGATTTTTCATACACAAGGAAAGGGGAATGGAGCTTTTCTTGCTCTCTGTGCCTTGAGGTCCCTTGGGCAACCTGCTGCCACTGCACTGGCCATGGCCCCAGCCCCAAGCTCTGGACCCAGTTGGCAAAACCCAAAGGGTCACTCACCACAAATGTGCTCAGACATTGACCCATGTGCCAAAGTCAAACGAGACCCAAAAGCAAATAGGCAAGAAAAACACAGATAGGAATAAAAAAATAACTGCAGTAACATCCAAGAGAAGCGATGGCAAGCCCGCTCCCATCCCCCAGATCTGACGTGTCTGATTAGCACAGGGAAGGCAGAGATCTGAGGAAAGCTCGCGTAATGTGGTGCAATCCAGCACCTCCCCCAGGGTGCCCAGCTGCTGTAGAAGCAATTTCACAGCTCATCATCCATTATGAGATTAAAATAATTTTTTTCCCCTCCCGTGAAATATTAATAAATTGCGCAGGCAGGCCAGAGTTAGTGCCATTTACACAAACGGTAGTGAATCACCCACCTAGTTATTTCTTAATGGACTGAGTATCTGTGTTTCTCCTTATCTTGTAAGTTAAGAGAATAAATAGACAAACCTGTTTGTTTGCACCACTGGGCCCTGAGGCCGCTCTTAGCGCAAGGATACGCTCAGGGTGCCCAGGATGCAGGGATAGCATCTCCTGCGCATGCTCTGCAGCAGATATATAAATCCCCTGCACTTCACTAGGAAACAATACCAAAGCCTCCAGGCTGATCAATAAGAAAGAGGCCATGCACACGGGAAAAAAAGCCCATGATCATGCTGAAGAGACCTGCGTGGATGGGCCAGGAGGTCTTGGGAAAACTTAAACAGAAAAAGAGAGTGTACATTATGTGAAAGATGGGTCAGACCACATGGGAGGAATATAGGAATATTTCAAAAGAATGCAAGTATGTGGTGAGGAAGGCCAAGGCCCATTTGGAATCAAATTCAGTAAGGGATATCAGGGACAATAAGAAGGGCTTCTACCACATCAGCAGCAAAAGGAAGACTAGGGAAAATGTGGGCCTGCTGCTGAATGGGGTGAGTGCCTTGGTGTCAGAGGATACAGAGAAGGTAGAGTTACTGAATGCCTTCTTTGCTTCAGTCTTTACTGCTAAGGCTAGTCCCCATGAACTACAGAACCTGAAGAGAAGACAGGAAATGTGGAGAGAGGAAGGCTTTCTCCTAGTTGAGGATGACTGGGTTAGAGATGCACCTATGGGATGCATCTGTAGGTGCTGAGGAAACGAGCGTGAGTTATTGCTCAGCATCTTCAGGAGGTCATGGAGAGGAGGAGGAGTGTCAGTGCACTGGAGGAGGGCCAGCGTCACTGCAGTCTTCGGGGAGGACAAGAAGGGCCCATGGCACCGCAACCTCGCCTCCATGCCTGTGGAGGTGATGGGGCAGCTCGTACTTGAGGCCGTCTCACGTCATGGAAAAGGGGGTGCGCACGAGTGGTTGGCATGGATTCACCAAGGGGAAATCATGTTTAACCAATCTGATAGTGTTCTACGATGGGATGACTGGATGGATGCATGGGGGGAGAGCAGTGGATATTGTCTACCTTGACTTCAGCATGGCTTTCAACACCAACTCCAACGATATCCTCATGGGGAAACTCAGGAGGTGTCGGTTGGATGGGTGGACAGTGGGATGAATCAAGAGATGGCTGGGGGGCAGTGCTCAGGGTGTTGTGACAGACAGTGCTGAGTCTAGTCAGAGGCCTGTGGCTAGTGTTGTCCCCTGGGGGTCAGTGTTGGCTCCAGTGCTGTTCAAGTTATTCATCGGTGACCTGGAAGGGGGGATGGAGTGCACCCTCAGCAGGTTTGCAGAAGATACAGGACTGGACAGAGTGGCCGACACTCTGGAGGGCTGTGCTGCCATCCAGAGGGACCTGGACGGGATCGAGAGTTGGGCAGGGGGGTCCTCCTGGGGTTCAACAGGGGTATGTGCAGGGTCCTGCACCTGGGGAGGAATAACCCTGGGCACCAGTGCAGATTAGAGGTTGACCTGTTGAAAAACAGCTTCATGGAGAGGGGTTTGGGAGTTCTGGTTAAGTTAACCATGAGTCAACAATGTGCCCTCGTGGCCAAGAAGGCCAAAGGGCTCCTGGCTGCATCAGGAGCAGTGTGGCCAGCAGGCCGAGGGAGGGGATCCTGCCCCTCTACTCAGTTCTGGTGAGGCTCCACCTGGACTATCGGGTGCAGTTCTGGGCTCCCCAGTGCAAGAAGAACGTGAAGCTTCTAGAGTCCAGCGTAGAGAGACAGAGATGATTAAGGGACTGTGGTATCTATCTTATGAGGAAAGATTAAGCAAGCTGGGCCTATTTAGCCTAGAGGAGAGAAGATTGAGAGAGGATCTTGTCAACATATAGAAATACCTGAAGGGAGGATGTAAAGAGGCTAGGGCCAAATTCTTTTTGGTGGAGGCCCGCGGTAGGGCAAAAGGTAGGTAATGGCTGTAAATCTAAGCCCAGGAAATTTCATCTGCATATGAGGAAGAACTTCTTTACTGTGAGCGTGACAGAGCAATAGAACAGGCTGCCCTGGGAGGCTGTGGAGGCTCCTTCTCTGGAGATCTTCAAAACCCACTGGGATGCCACCCTGTGCCCCGTGCTCTGGGTGTCCCTGCTGGAGCAAGGGGGTTGGACTAGATGATCTCTAGAGATCCCTTCCAACCTCAATCATTCTGTGATTCTGTGAAACCCCTTGCAGACTTCACTTGCACAGGCCCTTCTGGGGGCAAAGCATACGGACATGGTGCTCATGCAAAGCAGGCTCTTTCGACACGGAGTGAAGATGTAGCGCTGCAGTCAGAGCCCCGCTCCTGGCTCTTTGAACATTGCTGCTTTATTACAGTATCACACAAAGCAGGCGTGTTTAATGTTTAAACTTCCAACGACAAATGCCTTCGGCAAACATATTTTATGTATTTATTCAGTGCTCCTTAAGCGCCTGTCGCCTTAGCAGCTAAGGTGCTGCTCGCTTTTTTTTTTTTTTTTTAATATTATTAATATTAAAAACATATCAGAGCAGAGGAGATATTAAGAATACCTGCAGGATTGGGATGCCGCCCTTCTTGCAGACCCCAAATATGCAAAATTCAAGAACACAACAGCCTTCCTGGTCCATGAGATTTTATGATAATCAGTCAGGACCTCTCTTCACTTCCTTCCAACCCATGCAGTTCTGCAAACTGCAGCCTCAAGCCTTCTGCTACCACAAGGGCTAACATTTTCTTCACTTCCTTGCTTTACCCAAGCAGAAGTCGTGGTGTAATCACAAGAGCACAAAGGTGCAGGGCTGCTAGGGAAAGCTGGGAGCACCAAGAGGCTCCTGACAAAACTGTGACAACTGCTATGTGGTACACGGCCAAACCCCCAAGTATGTGTGAAAAGCTCAGCCTTGAGCCTCCAGCATGTGAATTTGGAGGAAATAAACAGATTTTGTCTTTAATAAAAACTGGCTTATGCACAGTGTATAAAAGCAAAGGGGAGACACATCGCCACAAGTAGCTAGTCCATGTCCTAAATCACAGCTATTCACCAAACATCTCCCAAGGCATGAGGTGACCTGGAGCAAAGGAGTTTCTGAAGCAAGATGGCCCTTTCTGCAGGAAGACAAAAAGGAAAGCCAACAACTTAACATCCAAAGCAGCAATGCCACCCTAAAATGTTGCCTCAGCCTAGGAGGACATGGGGCCACCAGCCTTCTGGTCACAGCTGGGAGCTATTTGCATCGAGAAGGGCAGTCATGGACAATAGACACGTCTGGGACCCCCCACAGCTGCAGTAGACCCAGGGCTAAGCTGGAAGCTCAGGTCTTTGTAAAGGAGATGAAGACACGTCAACACCAGCAGGGCCTTCATCCCACAGCCCCAAGAAGCAGGGGATGGGAGGGAGCTCCATGAGCAGATACATCCAAAGAAAACCAGCCCTGGGTAGCTGGAGGCCAAAAGGACAGAGATGCTTCATTCATCAAGCAGTTGGAGAGGCCACGCGCCCCGGAGGGTCTCGCTTGGCCCAAGCAAGCCCCAGATCTGAGCAAAACTGGCAGCCCCTTCCAAGGAAAAGGACCAAAACCATCTGGTAGGGAGCCAGGCTTCTCGGTCCTTCCCTATTTCTCCTCCCATCCATGTCCTCGATCTCAGCTCACAGGGATCTCCTCCTGGTGCGAGGAGACAAGGCAGAAGGTGGCAGTCAAGGAGCGCGTGGAAAAATAAAAGAGAAGATAAATAAAATAAAATAAACATGAGCCAGGAAGAGCAAGGAGGCATTTGCACCTGCAGAAAGGCATACAAATATTCGTGCAAAACTATCCAGCGACCTCCATCTCAACTTTCCAGCGCTCAGGTGAGCAAACACATTGCTGATTTTATGGAACGGGCCCCGCAGATACCGTGTTTGCTTTATCTGTCATCTGCAACGCTTAAAATAAATTTGCTAAATTGTCTTCCAGAGACTAATGGCTTTTTTTTTTTCCCCTCCTTAATAAACTTTCAGGGGTATCTTTATTGTTCTGTCTAATTTTAGAGAAAACTAACATTTCCTGAGATTCAATTTCTCTCATAATTGTTGGAAGGAAACTAAATTGTCTGCTGTAAACATTTGCTGTATTGTGCGAAAAGTATCTTTATTAAAGGCCCCTGGGAATACCAATAAAATTCCCAATCCAAGCCCTTCCTCCCTTCTTTTCTTTTTTCTTTTTTTTTTTTTAGCCAGCTCTTCTCCCTTTTATACCCATTACTGTCAGTTCAGACATTCTGAAGCCAAGGTATAAGAACTTAAAATATATTATTTAACAATCAAGGGTGGAATAAAGACTGTAAACAGTAAGATTCTCTCTGCCTTCTCTCTCAATGCTTTCTAGTACCAAAAAGGAGAATGACTATTGCATTTTTCTGTGCACTTAGAGTTGATGAAAAAAAAAATCTCATTAGTTTAGTCTGACATATACTCAATACAGCCTATGTACATATTTTTTTTTTTCATTTTATTCTACAGCTGCAAAATGATCCTAAATTTCATCAGATTGGAATGAAAACTGCAGTCTTGGAGTGTTCCCCTTTAAGGATCTTATATTTATTCAGAATTCATGATTCATTTTCCAGTAATACAACTATAATTATTCTTAAAGTGTTATGTTTGAAGGTTTAATATGAGATACTTGCAAAAAGCTCCTTTTCACTTTCACAGTTTGTCATCTTCACAGTAATCAGATCAGGTAGCTCCTTCACAGAGAAGCCAGGAAAATCCAGCTGGGTCCAAACCTCATACTTTTCGCTCATGTTTTAGTTAAAAATGATAAAAGCCAAATCATAATTTGTCCTTTGCAGAGTACACAGGTGCACGGGGCTAAGGTACCCAGCCTCAGATATGATGGCTGCTGAGGGGTTTCCTAGGCTGGGATAAACCCGACTTAGACTCATTGAGTGGCCGCTGGCTGTGACAGCGGCGTCACCACCAGCGAGGCTGTGCACTGCATCAAACACCTAAATGTCAGCCCAGCGCGGCCCGACAGCTGCGAGCTAAGTGCCTCGGGTGCTTGCAGAGCGCACGCTCACCGTCTTGGTACAGACACTGCATGTTCTCCATGTTCTCCTCCCTGCGTTCTCCATCTCCAGGTACCTGCAGCGCCCGCCCAGAGAAGCCGAGCGTGGAGGCTGCTCTGTCCGGCACCTCAACGTCACGCTCACATCGCGGTGCCGCAGCAGGAGCGGGAACGATAGCATAAGCGAGGCCAGGAGGGACATAAGTGAGCGGGTACCGTGGGACGTACGACCCCAAGGCATCCCCTGCATCTGTGTTGTGCCTGGGATGCTCCACGTTGCGCATCAGCCCGTGGGCAGGGCAGAGCATCCCCGAGAGCCATCTCAGAGCAGCGGTGGCTTCCTGTTTGCACGGGCCTTCATCCAAACTCCAGAGGGGAAAATAACACTTTCTTGCTCAGGCACAATACTGCTGAGTAACCTTCGTCCACTTAATCACACTGTTATGACGGAAGATCCAAACACCGACTTGGTTTTGCTGCTCCCAGAGGAGAAGGAGAAGTAATCAATCAGTTTGGAAAGGAAATCCCACGGGAAACTTTTTTTTTCTTTTGTTCTTTTCCCTCTCCCTCTCTCCATATTTCCATAGCACTACATTTATATGAAAAAATATAAATGCTCCCCAGAGGTCCCTTGCAGAAGCGAGCCAACCTCTGACTTCGGGAGCACGAGGATCTGGGCTACCCAAGGACATGACGAGTTTGTGCACAAGCTTGCTACTTAGATTAGACACTTTCTATAGTCCAGTCAAAAAGGATCTTTGGTTTGATTCAGACTCCAGAAAGGCTGGGAAAGACCTTGGGAAGAGAAGCAAACCTGATGGTGTGATGGAGGGAAGCGTGCAGCTTGTGCAGTCACCCAGGCCACATTGGTGGAGATGCAGACCTGGGCTCTGATCCCTGTTCCCTGCTCCCAACCTGCTGCTGCTGGCCAGGACCTTTCCCCTGGCTGCGGATCTCTGCTCGGACATTCCTGAAGATCTCATTCTCCCTCCTGGCTCTGCCCCTAAACCTACACCTACCAACAACCTTAACTCATTGGCGACACATGTGTCTACTTAAGAAATTCAACCATCATGCATCATTCTCCAGCGCTTGCCAGCCCTACAAGGCATCTCTGCATCACCTGACTGCTACCTGCAATTGTGTAAGATGCTATTTTTCTCCCCCGAGTAAATGCAATAGAAACAGCGACTATTCATTGTGGCTCCAGGAGCTGCTCGGTTCCATTATCTTTTCGCTCAGTGACGTTTGGTGGCCGCTTCTTAAACACCGTATTGTTAACAACCTCAGAGTCCTTTGAGACCCGGGGGTTGAAGGCAGCTCTTTCTGCTGTAATATATTCTATTATTATTATTATTATTTTATCTAAGCACGGCAGCCAATCTCACACCAGCAACAGAAGCTTCTGTTGCTAGGACTAAATTACAGGAATCGCTTCCTGCCTGCACCTTTCAAAAAATTTCACTGGCACATAGGAGTTCATACAAAATTCACGATCTCGGATGAGCAGCTGTAGCCGAGCTCACCTCCAAAACCCCTATCTGGGAGGGTTTCCATTAGCCACTGATTATAATAAATTATGTGCAATACTCTATTGTTCATTTTAAAATAGCACATGACATTTTTCCTGAATTGTCTGCTGAGAAAGAAAGACATTCAATATCTAGCAATGCCTTCCCTCTATTTTTTTCTTCTCCAGCACAACATATAAAATGCAGCGATACTCCACAAACAGCAGGGAAAGAGGAAAACCTGTATGTTAAAATGGGCGCATGCTGCAGCGCACACCCCCAGCTCCCACCTCCGCTGCACTGCCCAGTGCTGTAGTTTTTCTCTTTTGACTTTGAGTCAGTACCAAACTCTAACTTCTCTGTGCCTGCAGTACATTTTTTCTATGCTATAGCAATGTTTCTAATTGTACAGGGATCAGTGAATCATCCACTCTTCTGCTTTAAGGTGTCTCTACCACTCTGCACCTGACTCTAGTCTTGGCAAACACTGAAGTTTTGCAGACTGGGAGATGCAAGGAGGGGAGAGAGTCAAAGCCAAGGAGCATGGTAGGGGCTGATATGCAGGATCATCCCAAACGTTCCATGTTGGAGGAACAGGGTCCCTTCTTTAAAGCCTTCTACTTGATATAAATGATTTTCCCCAAAACTGAATGTCTTCTGATCACTATAGGTTCCTGTCATATGTAATTGTCTCAAGTAGCCAAGTCCAGCTGATTATAAGACACCGATCCATCTCCTCAAAGCTAAAATCAACGGGTTTCTTCAGAGAGAAGACCCACTGGACTGCGTAGAAATTTGAAAGCTCATCAGGGGGCACGAGTGGAGACTGCACCAAGACTACCCTCACGATGGGCTCTGATTTTTCCCCCACCACTCAGTCTTTAGCACAAGACTAGGCTGTCACCATGGTCTTCTGGGTCTTCCAATTCTTCCCGTCAACTTTCTTCTGGAGGAAATCATAGGGCCAAGACAGTGGACACAGTGGCCAAGAGCAACCTATGCAGGTCCCAAGCCCAGGGATGCACGTCTCACAGCTGCTGCGTTGCCGCTGCGACTCAGCCCAGACGGGTGGGAGGCCCCGGAGGTGGGAGGATGGCGCATCTGCCACTGTTGTGACAAGATTTTATGGCATATTTTATAACAGCGGCTTGCCAGGATGCTCGGTCTGGAGCGTTAGTGCACAGCAAGGAAAGTGTTTCTGCAGCTCCCCACCCCGTCGTTAACTTCTAATTACGCTGCTGCTTCCTTCTTCCTTATTGCTTATTTACCAAACAGCCTTATTGCAATGTCCGGCTCCTTATAACCCACAAATCCATTGTTATGCTAAAAACAAATGTTCCAAAGTTATTTATTATTTGATAAACCTCGCGTAACCCTGAATGAGGACATTAAATGGCAAGAACACTACTTCAAAATCCCATTTTAAATAAGTCACCAAGACAGCTGTGCCTTTATAAAACACATTAGAGTGGCACTCAGAGCACATATGGCTCAGGGATATATACAAATTATACAATTTCTGTCATTCGATCAAATAAGAGGGACGTTTTGACCCCAGAAATGAGTCAAATGCAAGTTGTAATTCAAGCCCCACCAGAGGCCCCAGTGGTAATGTATCCTGATGGCTGATCCAAGAGCCCTGACCATTTGACCCACAAGATCAGCGAGTTACTGTATCTATTATGGCTAATGCAGACCCAAGCTGGGAGATGGATGAAGATAAACAGGTAAAAGGGCAATAGATGCAGTAGATAAATGTTGATTTGAACGCACCCAAGCACACAGATACGTATGCAGATCGATTCCAGGTATGCTGGAACGCAGGCGTGCATAATGTAAGTGCAAAACTTCTCGTGCAGACACGTAGAGAGGCAGATTTTATACATATGCAGGTGCACACGACAAGTGCAATAATCCTCCGTAGCTCCATTTCCACCAGTGCATCGGTACAGCCCCCAGATGCAGCCAAGCTCCTCCTGGATTACACAAAGCACGAAAAAAATCCGCCTTACATCTTACGCACGTGCTACAACCGTGCTTGTAGCTGGAATTAACCTCCCCGTACAGACTACACTATCTAGGTATAGGCAGTCTTTAGTGGAAAGCCATCAGGTCTTTCCTCCTTTGCAGTAAGCTCAGGACCCATCACTCCCACTGCCCATTTAGTAGCCAGAGGAAGAGGACGCAGATGGGACAAGCCCAGCAAGCACTTCCTGGCCTCCCAAGGACTTGCCCTAACCTCAGTGCAAGGGACAAAGGTGCCAGAACAAGCCGAGGGGCGCAGCTGAGCCCGCTTCCCGCTCTGGCATCCTGCGCTCGAGCAACGGATTTCTCCTGCATTTCCTAGACTGTAACAGGGGACCACGATATTCTCTTACAGGGTATTTTGAGGCAGAGTTAATTAATATTTATAAAGCATGTGCAGACCCTTCCTGTGAGTGCAAAAGTTTTGCTGCCAGCTATCCTCTCTAATTCCCATCCAATTATGAGGGAATTTCCCAGCCATTGTCTTTACTGGGGTTTGTTTTCCCATCACAAGGATCTTACTCAATGTCTTTGCTTACATATTTTCCAGACAGTTTTATCTCTTTCAATGACAGAATTGCTTTTCCCCCCTCATTTTCATCCTCAGGATTTTGCCTTCCCTTTGTCTGGGGTGGAAGAAGGGGAGGAAGAGACAAGAGAGGAATAAGAATGACAGCAGTGAGGACTGACGTGCTGCTGGCTGCCGGGGACACAACAGATCCCTCACTCATCTCCAGGGTCAGGTGGCCACAGTGGCTTGATCAGATGTCACCTTGCATTTCTGTCCCGGTCCCACTTGGGCATTGGGTTACATTCTGCATTGGCCTCGCTCCCGGGCTCGGATGTCCCTACTTGTTTGGCTGAACAAGGGCAGGTATTTGCGGGAGGCAGAATGCGCCTGCACAGCCCGAATCTGTCAACGTTTCCATTCGGTCTTCGGCTCCTGTATTCCTGCACTGAGCTCCCTGTGGAGAACAGGGCCTTTTGGGATAAAAAAACATGCAATGGGGTATGCAGCCCATAAGCAACCACTTAAAGGGTGATGAGGCGAGAGAGATCAGCTGGCTTTAAAACTTTGGTTTATAGAAGGCAGCAGCTCTGCGATGTGAGGAATGATGCAAGGAATGGGAAGCAGGAGCTGTTCCTAGCTTTGCCATGGGATG
Organism: Nothocercus julius; assembly: GCA_013398735.1. NCBI lineage: Eukaryota > Metazoa > Chordata > Aves > Tinamiformes > Tinamidae > Nothocercus > Nothocercus julius. The sequence goes on from VZSV01000200.1 coordinate 118,838, forward strand.
CAGCAGAAGCTCCTTAGGATAAGGGCTGGGCAAGGGACTGAGATAAGGCTGGAGTCAGAGTGGGACAGAGAGCACCACCAGCACTGCCCAACTTGGACCACAGCTCCAAGCTGTAAAATGAGAATAATCTGAGCTGGGTGATGGGGAAGCTGCCCAAGAGCTTATCCACTGCTGGGTATGTGGTCAGACAGTGATATGGCCAGACAGGGCCACGGTAGCACTGGTTGAAACCAGTGCAGGTTCAAACGAGGGCAGGTGCAGAGCTGCTCAAGACAGCAGCTCCTAGTTTTATGCCTAAATCTTTCTATGTATTTTGAAGGAAAAATAATAAAGAAATGGAAACTTTGCAATGAAATTGCAAAGAAATCCAAACTGGTGGAAGGAGAGAAGCCAAGGAAGGTTCCTAGGACAGAGAGGTTCAGCCTTCTTCCTGTGGACCTCAAAGTTTGCAGCTGAAATGAGCTGCTCCTGAAAGCCGCGTGCACAAGCAGCCCTGCAGCACCCGGGGTTCTTGCTCTTCAGCGCTGCTGATGTGCTTGCTGAGGTTACAAAAGCTTCAGCAAGCAGCAAAATAGGAGCCCCCAGAAGGTTCATTTAATCGCAAGGGCTGCGCACTGAGCAAGAGAACGGAGACCTGCACAGCGGAGCCAGGCAGATGTAAGGAAGGGGCAGCCGCGGCCTTAGAGGTGAGCCCTGCGGAGCCACCGGGAAGCTACAGCCTCCCTTTTCTCTTTTTCCTCCCAACGACTTTTTTTTTTCCTAATTTTCCTCCCCTAATTAATACCTAATTGCCCTTTCCAAACACGAGATGAACTCCAGCAGGGAAACAGAACGTGCGTGGAACTCTTGCAGTTCCACGGACCCGGCTGGGGCGGTTTATCCTTCTCCCAGGTTCCAACCGCGTGCTAATCCTCGGCACGCGATAGCCTCTCTCTGCTCATTTGGAAATGCGTCCGCCCTCTTCATCCGGCAAGGAAATCCCTTTGTCACCTCCCAGCAGCAGCTCTGACTCCTGCTTGATGGCGGCTGCCGCAGAGAAGGGAGTCCCGATGCCGCGGGAACCCCATCCGCTTGGATTCGGGAGCACAAGCAGCTCCCTCGGGCTGCCATTCAGCCCCAGGATGGTCCGTGCCAGCCCGCGGGTCTCCACGCAGCCAGTAGTCCCTGTGCCAGCACCTTTACACTTTCCCAATGGGCAGATGGAGAGAGAAGCTCGGGGAAGGTTTTAAATGCAAATAATATCTAACAACAGATGTAGAGTAAAATATATCTAATATCTTAATACCTGGGACAACCGCCCCCGCTTTGCTTGCATGCTCCAAACCCGAGGCTGCTACAGGGAAACAAGGACTTTACAACAAGCCTTCGAGACCTTCAGCCTTTGCACCCTGGGGCTTAGTGCAGAAACACTTGTCCCTCTCACTTGGTCACAGAGAAGCAGCAAGTGGTTTTTTGGCAGCGAGGCGAGGCAAGCGCTTGGCAATTCCCCCCATTGGGGCCATCTTTTAGCAAGGATTTTATAATTCCTGGGAAAGCCGGCCTGAGCAGGGTCTGGCCGGCCCCATCACAGCCCCCCGGGCACCACTCACTCCTCTACGGCTCGACGCATCTTCAGCACTTTGTGAAGGTCCTGCCAGGCTCAAGCCCTTTCAGACCCAACGCCACAGAAATGGGACTCTGCGGCCAAATGGACCAGGTGGGTCCTGCGGAACAAGGAGATTCCCAATGCTGCCCAGCTACTTTGCAGGCTAAGAGGGAAGAATGGTGCCAGGGATTAAGGGGGAAGGACAGAGCCAGCAGTGAAGGCGTCTTCCCACCTGAGGAAATCCCGCTCACCTGAGGACAACTCTTTCGCTTTTCCATCTGTGACCATGTGCCAAAGGGGAAACCTGTCTCTTGAGTACAGGGCCAAGCCATCCTTGCAGTCTCTCTCTAGGAAAGCCAATGACACCTTCTCATCTCATTTTCCTTCTATTTTTAAATCATCTTCCACAACTAATTTGGATACCAAATGGATGATACACTAGCCTTTCTCGTGATGCCATGGTAGCTGCCAAGCCCCAGCAGCAGGAACATACTGCATTCTCAGCCTGGACAGTGGACACCATCTTCTGGGGTACCAGGAACCCAGGGGCATTTTATGGGGGACGGAAACCCTCACCTGCTTCTCCTTCGATGTCTGCCAACAACAGAAGCCAGTGCAGACCGCAGCACAGTGGCTGTGGTCAATAGGGCACCACAAAGATATGGCCCAATGGAGCTCCAAAATAGGAAGCTTAAGAAAAAAATTAATGATTGTATTTCTCCTCCAGGGGCAGCAGGCCGTGATGGGATGGTGTCCCCACAAGTGTGGCATCAGGTTCCTCTGGAGAAGGCACTAAAGCCCCTGCACGCTCCCACCATGACAGGACATCTCAGAGGGCTGCACATGGGGCCATCTGTAATCTCCCCATCAGGGAGATGCACAAACGTGTGCTGAAGTCCCAGCTTTGACAACAGGACTTAAACAAATACTTAATTTAACTATATATGGTTAGGGATCCACTAAACGCACACATGTGTTCCATGTATATCCAAGTCCAGTCAGAGTCCCGATGGCTCAAGCATCTGCAAGACATGGGCGTGGCTATTCCAGCCCTCCACGTGTGCGTTGGTAGTTCCGAAACAGGAAAACTTTGATTCCTATTTCTCCCGCAGCCAGCTAAACATTAACATATTTAGCTGCAGGAAATACTCTGTGTGAAGAAAGGAGAGAGACCTGAGCTCCACACAGTACCTGGAAACCTTGCCACCACTAGAAACACCAATTGCTGCATCTCCATTTGTCGTCAAAGATGCTGACGTGACACTGTGGAGCCTCGCTAGAGAGCTGTGGCTGAGCTGGGTGCTGGTGAAACACCGCAGTACCAACACGAACCCATGTCCATCTCCCAGCACCCAACCATCTAACTGCTCCCTGGCGGCAGAGGACAGCAGAATTCACGTTGGCACCAAGTCATGACCTCCTCCATGGATCCTTCCCAAGGTCCAGCTCATCCCAGGAGCACAGATCCACTGAAAGCTTCTAGCGTCCGCACTTGCACTTAGCCCTAGTGTCTCAGGGAATCTCACCCACCGCACTGCACATCCCAGAGAAGTGGCACTTACCTGACTTGCCGATAGGAACTCCTGGGCATTCTCATTCATTCCCATGTACATGTTCTCCCCATCAAACTGGAAAGACAAGAGAGGGATGCAGTTAGTGAAACAACATCTGTGCTCCAGGGTTACGTGGATCCCAAATACTTTCCTCATTCTTCATGTAAAGAAACAAGACCTGAACCTCAGAATAAAATCTTGAGCTTGTCTTTTAAGACTGTGGTTAACCAACTAGTAGTATCTGACGCTTGTGGAGTAGGAATAAGCTATAGCAGAGTCTTAAACTCAATGCTGTACAGACTCAATAAGGAACCATACAAACCTGCCACAGAGAACTGAAAGCTTACTACAGAGAACTTCCTTTCCAGTTCTACTGCCTTTTGGATATCCAAGAGTGTATTCCCTCAACAGTGGCTTTTGCCAGATCACAAAATGCTAACCCGAAGTAGAACTGCTTTGTTTGGTGAAAAGAGAATGAAAGAAATGAGAATGAAAGAATTCAAGAGAATTCTTGAAGAATAAAAGAAATTCCACCTTAATGTGGAGCTTCAAGCTGTGCTTTTCAGCACGTATGAGCGCACGTCATGGCTATTGCAAAGGCACACATTAACACAGCACACTTATGTTAATTTTTCAGCAAAATAATGAACAAGTCATTCTAAGAGCTAACAAATAAACAAAATCATGCAAAACTACAAATCAACAGCAACAACATAATCCAAATCAAGTTCTTGCTAAAATTCTCACTAAACCAACCAACTTTACAAAGCCTATTCCCACCACTGAGCATTTCCAAGACGGGCAGCTCACACTTCATCCTCTTCCAGGCACCTATGTATTCTTTAACCACCAAATGGCAGCACATCTGCCATTGCGATCCAGAAGGTCATCCCTGGACTGTACATGAGGAGCAGAGTTTCCAGCCCGGACACCTAAGGTGCAATCTTCCTCAGGGCGCTGGGCTTGGAGAGCTGTGCTGGCCCTGGAGAGAAACAGTCCTGAAAGTCCTCACAAGGGTGAGAGAACCCAAGTGAGGAAGAGCTCCTGGGCAGGGGCCAAGAGAGAGCCAACCCCATTTCAGGGTGTCCATGCCACACAGAGGAGAGCCACCAGGCAGAAGAAATCCCATTCATTAGGGAGTGAAAAGGAAGGGAAGAGGTCTGGAAGCCAAGGAGAAACAGTGCTGGGTTTCCTACCCACCATGCTCTGATGCATTTCTGTACCAGGGGGATGGAGCAGGAAACCAGGCTCTCTACTCACAGCCTGTTTTTCTGTTGTTTGGAAAATCCAGCCACAAGCAAGTGCATTTTCCCTCACTTCCTCCTCTTCCTCTCCTGCCTTCCTAGGATTTTGCCCCCACAGACAGGCTTTGGCACCACCAGGGATCACGAGGCAGCCCGAGATGGGCACAGCAAATGCACGGTTAAACGGTGCTCCCGCAGCTCCTGCACAACATGCCTGCCCCTTCATCCCCCTCGGAACCGCTAATCCAGTTATTAAGACTACAAAACCCCCATGGAGAACTACAAAACTCTTCCTATTAATTAGCCAGAGCAGGAGCTTTTCACTTGCTCAGGCTCCAGATGAGAGGAGAAAAAAAAGCCCTCCAGAATTGTCTCCAGCTCAAAGGATAGCCGGGGCAGTTCTCGAGGTGAAGTTCACAAATTAATTATGGCAATAAAATGGGATATGCCATAAAACACTCCTGAGACAAGGATGAAGGTACCAGCTGTAAGTGACAGTGTATACTTAACAAGGGGAAGAGACTACCCTCTTGCCCTTCCAAGCCTGATGATGAATTGGAGACTGCTCACCCCTTGTTTCCCCAGCTCTCAAATGAAACTGCAACCATTTCCGCCTTAACAGAGATGCTCCACGTACGAGCAATAAAAGAGGGATCCAAACAACAGCAGGTGAAGACTTTAATTTCCACAAAAGGCTATTAAGTACACTTGCATTCCTCTGCATGCCACAGGATTGGCCATTAGACTCAGTGGAGTTGGTCAAGGCAAATGGGCATGGCACAGCTCCGGAGCCACCGGATCCTCCTAATTGCCACCCCATCCTCAGGGGTACAGGAACAAACCAATTAAAGGAACCTAAATTGCAGAGGGTATCGCAACATTCGTTAACTAACACTAGTGGTGACCAAATCCCTGCGCAGACGGAGGATTTCTTTAAACCTGATGGCAGGGACAAAAGGCTGGGAGGCCGCGAGCAGCAGTGGCCCCACAGGCGCTCTGCTGTCTGGTCAGCACTGCCCCTTGACTCCACATCCTGGTGCCCACAGCTGGAAGACACGAGCAGTGATGCCCAAGCAGAAGAGTGCAAGACAAGACCTGAGCCTTCATCCTCTGCTTTGCAGTGAACGCACGATGGCTTTTGTGGGAGCAGAGGAGCAGCAGAGCAGCAGCTGCTGGCTGAAGATGTGTCCTCCTAGGGACAGTCACCCATGCCCTCTCGTGGCCCAGGTGAACCCTGCTCTGACGATGGACTCTTGCTTGGCACACTGCATGAAGATGCGGTTTGTCCTGTCGGGTGGGTGAGCGATACCCAAATGCTATAGTGAGGTCTAGACACCACCAGTGTCAGGATCACGGCCAGATCGCACATAGCCATGACACTGACCCATCAACTGCAGCAACCGAGGGGGTCACTGAGGCACAGGCAGTCATCCTGGCACAGCCCATGTGCATCTACAGGAACGTACAGCCCTTTCCAATGGTCCGTCCTGCTGTGCCAAAGCTCTGCATAAACCAGCCACATGCACAGGCTGACAAGTAAAAGCTGCCGCTTCTCGAGACAGCAGACTTCAGTGCCAAAGCTGAATCAAGCAGCCAGAGCTTTCCTGCAAGCAGATCTGAGCAGATTTACAGTATTTCAGTGGGGAAGCAGTTCTGCCCATCACTGAAATCATCAGGAATTTGCCCTGCAAAAATGTATACATTTCAACATTCGAAAAGGAAGCCATTGCATTAGGAAATGCAATGGAGACTTTGGGACTTCCCCACCGATGGTTCAATTCTTCTTTTCTATTTATTTTCTTCCTATTTTCCTCCAGGCTACAAGAGGACAAATAAATTTGTAATAAATTCTCCCATCTGGATATTTTTCCAGTTCAACAGTCGCTGTGTATCTCCCAACACAGTAGAGGTGCGCAGCAACTCGCTCCCTGCACCTCTTGGGGTCGTTTTGCAGCAGATAGTGTTTCTAAACATCAGTGCATGCGGATTGACGGCAGAAACACTCATTTTAACATTTTCCTTGCATTACAAAGGCTCGTTCCTGCTCCATGCCTGGCTCAGGAGCTGATTCTGGTTGCAAACCTGATGCCCTAAACCTGATCCACATGGTGAAGCCTAAAGAAACCATGGAGATAGTGGGAGCAAGTACTGCTTCTCCCACTTGCACATCTCATTATGCATCTAGCCTGCAAGAAAATACCTGCCAAACTCCAGGTAGCAATACCAACATGGAGCTCATCATGGAGAAATTCCTTGAAAATGCAATCATCTTATTGCTCTTCTGTCAGGAGACCTGCAGCCCCAAAGCAGAGTCTTTTGCTAGCAAAGCAACTCCAAATGGGAGCCCTGCATGGGCTTCAGTTTGCACGAAGGTGATGATCGAAGAAGCTCTCTCTGTTTTAGCTGCTTTTCCAGGCTCACTTCGCTCCGCTACTTTTGCAGCACGACGCTACTTTCCAACTTGCAAACACGTTAGGAAGATAACAACGCATAAGGATAATGAGCATTGCACCGGCACCCAAGCCCGCACAGAGCAGCTGGGCTGTCCTTGGCTCCATGCAAACACTGAGAATAAATGTTTGTTAACGGGAAAGGATGGAGCGGAAGGAAACACCACTGCCTGCCAAGCTGCCGGGAAGGTGCGACTTTCGCATGGGTGGCACTGCCAACTTGCACGGTTTTACTGCAAATCTCATCCTGTCCCTTTAGCGCTGCTGGAAGGCACGAGCCAAGATGAAAACCTCAGCTTTCAACGTCTCGAGAAAAGAAAAAAGACAAACCGGCAGCACTTTTACCAGGAACAGCTTCAGTGACACCCATAAGATCTCAGAAATCTTCCAAATTTTATTTTCTCTGCTGAGTCCTGCTGTCGTAAACACCTGTCGCGTTATCGTATTACCCGTGTCCCGCTGGGATTTACTGAGCCAAAAAGTACTGGCAGGTCCTCGGAGATGAGATAGAGACCATCCACCAAAAAAGGTATTAAAAGAACGGTACTGATCCCCTTCCTCACCAAAAAGCTCCTAAAAACCCAGCCAAGCTGTCATGGGACCAAAAGGAAGCTCCTCTTTACAGTCAGCAAAGAGATAGCTGCTTGGTTTTCAATGCGGACAGTGATCATGGAGCAGGGATATCCATGTAAAAACTTACTCGGTTCCTAACACAAGTGAGCTGCAAGTTATGAAATTCACTACTGATGCAGAAATTACACAGGCTGGCCAAACCTTGCACAGACTACAAGGGTCTTCGTGAGAGCTGCTCACAGCTCTGCATAGCGGTGAAGAAATGGAATATTAAATTTAATGTCAATAAATGCACAAGGATCACACAGAGGAAAGTAATTCCAGCAACACAACCACAACAGTGAGCTTTAAAATAACCAATTGCTGTCCAGGCTAGAAATTGTGCGTTTGCTGTTGAGAGTCGTCTCCCGACTTCTGCTTGGCTTTCAGTTGCAGCCAGGGAGAACCCGTCCAGCTATAGGAGCAGTGAGGAAACGAACAGAGATCCAAAAGGAAAATGTTACTCCGGTTAGATATTAGGAAAAACCTTCTTGCCATGTGGGTGGTCAAATATTAGACCAGGGAGCTTGCGGAGTCTCCAGCCCTGGAGATGTCCAACCCTGAGCTTGATGCAGGTTGACACCCAAGGGGTGGCCCTGCTTTGCACAGGGCTTGTCTCGGACCCCCGAGCCGCAGCATCCCAGGCACATCTCCAGCATCTCCTTCCAGCCGTGGTGCCGGGGACAGAGCGTGGATAGTCACCTCCCAGGGGGACGGGCTGCCTTTCAGCGAACGCTGTTATCGCTCCTGCATTACTGGGAGGAATGAGGGCTTAAAACTCATTTCTCCGAACCTTTCAGAGACTGCGAAAGTGTTCAAGTTCTGCACAGAAAAAGAGAGAGTCTCGTCCACTGAAAGCTATGGGGAGCAGCAGAGTTTAGTCTGAGAGTGACATGGAAATAGATTAATTTCTTTTTCCCCCCATTTCATATTCTAATTACAATTCTTCTCCCCCTACTATTTTCTGTTCTCATTACAGCCTTAAAATTGCTCTGCAAATTCTGCACCTTATTCTGTTCTTCCTCCCAGCTTTGTCATGGAAATGAGAAACAGAAAGTCGGAGAGGGAAAATATTGCAGAGATCAGGATCCTGCTTAACCCCTTCACGTCTGGCTCTCAGAAGCAGTGGGAGCTGCAGGGACTGAGTGTGCTGAGATCGACCAATTCATCCACTTCTCCACCTCCAGCCCAAGCGAGGAAGAACAATATTCAAAGAAATACGCCACTAATTGCAAGCCCAACTGTGGCTCTTGCATACAGGTGGACCACGCGCCAGGGTTTGGGTTTTCCAGCGTGCAGGTTTTCCAGGCAGCAACCAGAGGATGGAATTTGCTCCAATACATTTCCATCATATCCCAATGGTCGCACTTAGCTCGCAGCTCCATAAATATGAAACAGGGAGAATGTCATCAGATGAGTAGCATGAAAATTGCTGAAAACTTCTAATTTCTTAAGAGTGTGTGTTCAAGCTTTTGAGTCTGATGTCCTTTTGCCATCAGTATGGCAGAAGGTGCTGGCTCCCAAATGCCTCCTAATTAACAATTCAAAAGAAAAAATTAACCTCTACTAAGTTGTCCCTTAAGGATAGGAATAAATAGAGAGCCACTTAAGTTCATTCCCTCGGGGCAAGGTTACTTTGTGGCCACCTGCAGACCATCTCACAGGAGGGCTCCTGGTGCACACGCTATACTCATACATCTACAAGCTCTGGCAGGTCCTTTGCTAAACACTTTCCTTATTTAGTGACCCTATTAAACACAGCAAAAATTGCACATTGGCTGCCCAGAACTCAAGATTTTTTCTTCTTCAGTTGTAAAATACAAAGCGAGGATGGAAGCGACGATTTGCCACAGGCTCTTGCAAGACAGTGCAGAGTTATGCAAAACCAGTGAGCGGGCAGGAGGGAGGGAGGGAAGAGGGGAAAAAGAAAGAAAAAGCAGAGGTTCTGGGCAAATCATTTCGTTAGCAGTTTCCAACACACAAATATTTGTCACTCGTGAAAACCCACCTTCTGTCGTTGACGACTTGACATTGGATGCAAATAATTCTTGCAGCAGTGCATGCTGTGACTTGTAAAAATGCGCTGGCAAATTGCAACCCTTTTTACTGTTTTATCTTAAAAGTTAGGGAAGGAGGGAAGGAGGGA
>VZSV01000200.1:135611-169762 GCA_013398735.1 Nothocercus julius
AAAAAAAAAAAAAAAACTACAGCAACAACAGCAAAAACCCCAAAGGAAGCAGCCCCAAGCTAAGAGCCTGTTCTACTCTGCAGCAGGTTAGAGCAAAGCCCAGGCTTCCAAAAAAGCCCTGTCATTCAAATGTTATTTGCGAGTGAATGAAAATGCCAACCAATCGACTTCACTGCAGGATTCAAAGAACAATATATCCCAAACCTCAGCGCTGCGGCCAAGAATATATTTGCAATGCAGGAACACTACAGCAGCAGCAACAGAAGCCGTTGCAAGAGTAAATGAGGTTATTTTGGCAGTGGAGCGGATGTAGCAAACAAGCCACTTTAACTGAATATGGTAAACAGAGATGGAGCGATTATAGCAAGAATGAACGTAAGAGGGTTCAGAGTTACTTTGAATTGCCTTGACTGACCACAATATCTGATAAAACCAATGGAAAAAGTTCTGGTTTCCTCTTGCATATAATTGATTATCTTACCGAGATCTACTCTTTTATACACACACGACTTATAACCCTCCGAAATTCAGTTACTTGGCAAAGCTGCCAGAAATAACCCAGAGCTGGAGCAGTTCAGTGGTTTTATTTTTGCCTGGGTTCACGGGCTCCAAAAGAGCAAAAGGATGCAAAGCCCCTTCCTGAAATAAACACCTGGGAAGAGGGTGTTTAGTAGCCGAGATGTCACTGCTCTGATCTGTACGTAACCAACACAGCTCTGCAGCTTCTTTTTAAGACAGGGAGGACTATTCCCCTCAGGGAACATGCTGCACGCCATTAACCTGATCCTCCTCGGGGCTCTCCTCGACAAAGGAACGCCAGCTTTGAGTTGCAAAAAAAAGATATAAATGTGTCACTGGAACATCTTGAGCTCTGAGAGCCAGGCCGAAGCAGACCAGGTGCAGTCCTGTGCGTGGGGAGGCACATGGCATAGGGCTAGGAGACTGCACCCTTGCACAGCCAAGCCAGATTTGGGACTGGAAGGATCAGGAGAGAGGAGGGGAGCAACAGACCTCACGCTTTCCAGCCTAGCATTTGCTTCCTCTTGTGCAGGCTCATGCGTTTGCAACACAGGGCTAAAACTTGGTCACCGTGATCCTGAGGATCCTGAAAAGGTGTCTTCAAGCAAGACATCACCCTGGCCAAAACAGCCGAGTCAGGTCTCTAGCAGGAACCTAGCTGCGGAGGAGCCCAGGAGCTCTCCCAAAAGCCTTGCAGAAAGCGGCAGGAAGTGTCCTGGAGGCACTGCAATCTCCACTCCAGCCACGGCACGCGGGAGCTCAGAGCAGCGCCCGCTCCAACCTGCTCTGCTCCAAACTGCCCTCACCTCGCCCAAAAGAAGGGGCACTTGTTTGAAGCATCGAGCAAATATGGCTTGAAATCTTCTGATAGGAATTTGCCCACAGCAAGAAATGGCCTGCCCATCACCAAACCCCCATCATTCCCTGTCCGGGCAACTGGGGACGTCCTGCTCAGGACGGGCAGAATTAAGAGCCCCAGGGCACAAGCAACATGATGCTCTTGGGCAAGGACCCTTCGTTTGGGAAATAAGGTGTACAAAAGGACTTTGTGGTATTCATTCAGCAGCCGAGGCCACCACAGAGATGTGAAACTGCTGCACTGGTTGCCCACAAAATGGTAAAGGAAGGTGCTGCCTCGTACAGCACAGGGAGGGCTTAGGACAGCTAAAAGACCAAAGTTGGAGAGTGCAGCCTAAAAACCACTCAGCTGCCTGCTACAACAGATCATCTCAAACAGAAAGACTTCCCCAGCATGGGAGTAAAGCTCCCACTTGCAGCATGAGGCCATGGAGCAGCTGAGGCTCTTCGCTTGTGGACGGGAGGCTGCAAGAAGAACAAGCAGCCTCCAAGCTCGCCACCACCCGGAGAAGGAGGCGACGGAGACGACCCCTTGGCAAACAGGAGCTGCAAGTAGACGTGGCCAAAATGCCCTGGGGCGAAATGCCCCGTGAGTGGGGCCGACCTCAGGGTGCTGGGAAGCACGTCAAGGAACAGCAGATCCATGCAAACAAGTTTCCTGTCTGCAATTAATTTACTTACTGAAACAGTTCTCAGCAAAGCCCATGATTAATATTTTCCTCCCTGGGCTCCTAACACGGTAAAACAATAATTAATGAAAGAAGAAACTGAATCCGAATTACAGCAAGCGTGAAAATATTATTGTTTCTTTCATCTTCCCTCCTCCTTCTTCTTCCCAGCAGTGGGAGACACCCAGCCCTGGCTGCGCATGGAGTCACTACCTGCGCTCACTTCCCATGGCAAGCCCGTTAATTTGGAGAGCGCGTAGCGGCGCTCCTTCCAACCTTAAGCATTCTATGATTCTGGCATCTGCTTCTGTTTACCTGGCACGCGGCTGAGCACAGAAGAAAAAACCAGAACGGTGAGAAGTTCAGAAAGGGGGCGACGGCGCAGAGGAAGCGGCATTTCCCCAGCTGCACGAACGGCCTTGGCAGCGCAGCGCGCTCCGATTTGCATAAATCAGACATTACATAAGAAAAGATTTATAGCCAAGAGGAGAGCGCCTGGCACTGCTCGCGTATGGCCCGGCCCGCAGGCAGGCGCTGCCGCCACAGCAGGGAGTGCGGAGCCGAGTGCCCAGCACCGTGCGGCAAACCAGCCTCTGCTTTTTGGTGTCTCCATCCGTGGCACAGAAGAGCGTGAGGTTGGACCTGTTGCACCACCAGCGACAGGGATGAGTGAGCGAAGCGACTCTGTGCTTGTAAGGGACGAAGCAAGGCAAGGACTCAACCCTCTCGTGAGCCAGTCAGAGCATGAGCAGCAGGAGCCTCTGCACCGAGGCAGGTGGTGGTTGGATCACCCTGGAGGTGGCTCCAGTGCCCCGTATGCACGGCCACCAGCACCGTACGCTCACCACTGCCCGCTGCACAGCTGCACCCTGGGGCAGCAATCGCATCCCTCGGGGGCAGCCTCGGGAAGGATGTCAGTAAACACTGGGAAAGTTGGATGACGGAAAATAAATACATTCTTTTGACCTAAAAATATAAGGTTCCTTAAAGTTTTCAATTTCAATTCTCTTTACAGAGCAAATGTTTAAGTAAGCCACCGGTTACATTTTTCAGCGGACTTTCAGAAAATCTCCACAAATGGGGTGAGAGGAAGCGCTTAGAGACATGCGATGAACTTTAGAAGAGAACCAACCATGCAGTGAAGAGAGCCCCGTATGACCCAGGGTGCGAGGCTGGAGGACTGCGCTGCTGGGGGCCTCCCCATGCAACAGGCTCCATATGCACGCACACACACACATATATATATATACACACACACACAGGGGTGCTCTAGACACCATGATGCACCTATGGCTGCACGTAGACGGCCGCTGTAACATTCACTCCCTATACCACTGCACGGAGGCTACCACGCTCCTTCTGCCCTACCATCCAGCAGCCAACTACCACAACTGGAAGCTCTCCTGCAGCTTGCTCACTGCATTTTCTAAGAGGCTTCCAGCTCCTGTCTTCTCTCCCCTGCAAATAACACAGGCTGGGGACAAGCTCAGCCCAATCATCTTTGATTTATACAAATAAAAGCGTCTGCTGCTGCATGTTCTCCTCCAGGCTGGTTTTGCAAGGCACTGGAACGTGTCAGCATGACAGCTTGTACTCCTCGCTAACGATCCCAAGATCAATGGCACAGAAGAAGAAGAAAGTGATTTAATTCTCACACCAACTGATTACACAAGTACACAAAATATTCCCTGTCAAGTACACATGTGGTTTTGACTCTTTCTACCCCTAAGCCATGTCAACAACAAGTTGCCCGTTTTTCGTTCCTCCATGCCCTTTGGGACCCTTGCCCATCCGAAAGGCTCCCCAAGCTCTTTGCTTTTTTACATAGCAAGGATATGAAGCTTATGGAGTATTTTCCTTGTTCCCCAAGGGCCTTCTGGAGGCCTCATCCAAGAACTGATTCAGCTGAAAAATAACGATTTCAACACCCAGCCCCCGAGGTGACCGCAGACAACTGCGACTCAGCACTGGGTTAGCAGATTTTTCAAGCTTGATAATCGAAGCACACTTAAAAGAGTTTCCTCCATCCTGAGCCTCATGATTTACTGTATCTCTTACTTCAATTGAACCAATGACTTGTATTTCCAGACATTATGTAATGAGGTTTTTGTGGTCCATAGGCTTGTTTTGACTGATCCTCTTATTGATACAACTAACAGCAAAGGTTACAGCCATATTTTTAGGAGTATATTCTGTAAAATATTGAAAATTTCAAAAACTTGCACATCACAAAATACTCTCTCAAACTTGAATAATAATTACAGGTTAAAGTGATGCCAAAATGACAGTTTCACATGGTGGTGGATCCCACACAGTACGAATAGTGTTGAAATCACTTCTCACACCCTTCTCCAACCGCAGCTTTTACAGTACTCATCTAACCCTGATGGAGAATCTGCAGCAGATTGCTTTGAACTCAGGAAGGTTATGGGTTACCCAAAAGGCTCCTATGACCTTCTAAGCTCATGAAGAGCTTGGAAATCCACTTTATACCTAGTCGTCTCCAGCAGTAGCACACTTCATGCACAGCAGGAGCCCTGCTTGAGGATGGGCTCAAAAGGAAGAGCAGAAACTCATCAATTCCCCTTTTACCAGCAACTGCTTTTTCTCAGAGAGCATCTGAGACTCCTAGTGTACGAGACTCGATACTTCCCTCCCGAGTCTACCAGCTCACCGGCCGGGAGAACATGAACACACATAACTCTGAGATGGCATCTGAAAACGTCCAGAGATACTGAAGGGTGGGATTTAGCTTGGCTCATCTTTCTACGTGCAAAGAACTTGTAGTTCCCATGAATTTCCATGTGGGCATCTGGAAAAACAGCATCTGGCATATGTAGGTATCTGGGATGACCAGGTCATGTTTAAATTCCATTGAAATTTGTGCATTGAAATTTGTGCATCGGGAAAATAGAAAATAAGTTTTCTAGCAACATTAACATCTGATGGAGCATGGGCCAGTCCTAGCTACACTACAACATACAGCTTGTGCAAGATTACTCATCATTTTGGTAGCAATAAAACGGACCTAATTTTCAGAAGCACTGAAAAATCTAAGCTCTGCTGAGGCCAACAAGCATAAGTGAAGTCACACAAAGCTAGGAAACAATCCTGGAATTAATGCAGTTTCTTAATGCCTGGTCTCAGCTTACTCACCTTTTTTTTTTTTTTCCCTCTATTCTTTTCCTGCTTGAAAAATGTTTACATCAATTGTACGCCTGAAATGTTGTGCAGACACGATTAACTATTACTGAGCTCCATTAGGGCCCAAAGAGCATTGCAAATCAAGCATTCGGTCAACAGTTGGAGCTGCAAATATGAAAAGGGAGGCCAGTTTGGTGCTTTTAGCCAACTTCAGATGCAAAAAACTTGTAACAGAAAGAGCTGCAAGGGCTCTGAGCAGCATGACTGGTGTCAGGTGATAAATCAGACACCCTTTAACTTCACAGCAGAGACACACACCCACATGGCACTACTGAAAGCAGCAGCTCTAACCAAGATTTTTACTGACAGGAGATAAATCACATGCCTTTGACTTGTGCGTATCAGCTGCAAATAGAGTTAATTAGAAATTCCTGCCTACTTTCTCTTTTTTTTTTTTTTTTATTTTATTTTCTCCACATACTGTTTCCTGGTTGCTTTACATGAGCTGCTGTGATGTGAACGCTGCCTTGGATTAGGGCTCTCGGCTTCCAAACAAGTTCCCGAGCACGAAGCCCGGCATCTGCAGCAGAGCACCACGACCTCTTTGCAGCCTGAAGAAATCAGCAACATCAATGAAAAAGTGACCGAAACACTTCACGGACACATGACAGGGGCAAGCAGGCCAGCAGGCCACGAAGCCATGGCTTGTAAGTGCAACTCAATGTTACTGCTTGAACTCCTGCACTGAAAATGGGAGAAAGCAGAGATAACTCTGCTTGCTGAAGTCTGCAGAAACAAGGCTTTTGCATTTGTGCCCCCTGCTATTTGCATTGCTTTAACAAGCCCTTTTCTCCTTCTTTGGCTATCTCCTGGGCAGCAACAACTTCTTGGGACACAACCGCCACAGCAGCCCACGAGCTCAGCAAGGTTTTCTCACAGTGACATCTTGCGGGTGCCCTCCTGCAACTCACAACACCCACCAAAGCTGGGTGAGAAACAGTATTTGCACCCAACATGGGCGATTTCGAATCAACTTTAAGCACTCAGCAAAACAGAGAAGGGCCCTTTGGCTGAAGACTTTTCTCAGAGCAAGACAAAGGGAAAATCTTAGTGAGTTTAAATATAACCCATATTACTTATTAGAATAAAACATATGTTTTAAGAATAAGAAAATACTGCTTATATAACAGATGGCATTTTCAAAGCAGGAGTACTGGGTCCAGTTCTAGTCGCTCAACTCGAAGAAATCCATCCCAGAATTATTTTTCCCTGCTCTTTTTGGCAAACTACACCACCTTGCATTTCCAACTAATTTCTCCTCGTTTTTTTTTCTGCTGACATTTTCACACCACTGATAGTATTTTCGGCTCTGATACAAAAGGGCATTGGTTAAAATATTCCATGCCTGCAGAAGATTCATCTCCAATTCAGAAACACAGTCATAATCATAATAATTTTTTAGCACTCAGCTGCCAGACAGAATTATCAGCAGAAGCAGGGCCCCGTTATCTGCAGGAATGGTGTATGATACGTTCATTTTTCCCCTCCCTAAACTTCAATTATTAATGATGGAAAAATTTCCCTTCCTCCTCTTCCCTTGGCGGGAAAAGCAGCCACTATACTGACATTCGCTGATTTAAATCTAAACCTCCCCATCTGCATGTAGACAAGGCCCTGCCTGACTTTATCCATTGATCTAGCCACGACAGGGTAGTCTATAACTTAATCTGATGTCAAACCGCTGCACATCCTGGAGGAAACCTATGCCGTCGATCTCGGCACTATAAACATGTCACCAGAATTAACTGAAAGCGCTGATGGGTCACTCGGCAAGTGATGGATGACACCCTGAGTTGGCCACAACACAGGGCTGCCAGGGAGCCCACGGACGAGGGGGTCGCTGCCCCGCTCTGCCCTCCGTGCACACCGGTGCTTCAGAAGTGTTTAACATGCTTTAGGTAAAGTAGAAAGAGTGGATTTATTTATTTAAGGGAAAACAATGAGAATGAAATAGGAGCTCTTCCAGCTTCAAGTGGGCAACAGCCCTCCCCCTTCCCGCAGGGTCCCTCCCTTACGCACCCCACGTAAGTACCTCAAGGGAGGCAGTGAGGAGGCTGGGGCAGCCTCTTCTCAGTGGTGGCCGCTGATAGGACTGGAGGAAACCGCCACAAACTGAAGCACCAAAAGTTCCACAGGAATTTAAGGAAAAATTTCTTGCCAGTGAGGGTGAGAGAGCCCTGGAAGAGGCTGCCCAGAGAGGTTGTGGAGTCTCCTTCTCTGGAGATCTTCCAAACCCGCTTGGACGCAGTCCTGAGCCACCTGCTGTAGGTGACCCTGCGTGTGCAGGGGGGCTGGACTAGATGATCTCTAGAGGTCCCTTCCAACCTTAAGCATTCTATGATTCTGTATGGCAGATGAAAGCAATGAGTCCACGCACAGGAGGCCAAGACCTCCCGCCCTCCATATTTCTTTTATGTGGGTTCTCTTGGTCCCATGGGCACTTGTGTTGCGGTCGTGCTCTGCGCTGAGGTGGCCGACCCGCTCCAGAGCTGTCCAAGGTATCCGAGCTGGCACAATCCCAGCCGGGCACGGCAGCCTCCACTTGCTCCCTCCCCAGTCACCGTATGCTGAGAAAGGCAACAGTCAGGGCGGAGGGTCTTGGTGGAGCTGTGGCCACCCCCGTTCAGCAGAACATGGCTGCACCGTTCAGGGCAGCTCTACTTGCAGCAGACAAACCCCTGGAACAGGGTCTGCCTTCCCACCCTCAGGAAACTCTGATGACAGTTCAGGGTTTCCTGGAGAACAGCCAAACACCGGAATTCCCTCCCGCTTTGGTCACTGCCATGGCTGTCATCAGGCCTTGCCTCACCTTGGTGGAAGCAGGAGGCTGTGGCGCGAGGCGCCCCTCAAGCAAGGGCTTGAAGATGGCTCCGCTTGAGCACCCTGCTCCACGAGGCCGTGCAGCGCGCGCCCAGCCATCCTAGCGTGCCACCGTTTTCCTTTCCACGTGGATGGGCCTCGCACATAAGTAAAGACCTGGAAGAGCAACTGACTCAGCCTGTAGCAATCGCCTTCCCCTACACACCCACCTCAGCCCGCAAGCGTCCCCAGGCCAGGGACAACCCAGCCAAAACTCCGTTTCCTGCCCCAAAGCAGCAGCACCAGTGGCCACGGCCATGCCAGGCGTTACCCAGCCCCACCGCACAGCGAGGTGGCCATCAGGTCCTCACCCCATGGATGACATAAGAGCACATCTGCTTTCAGCACCTTGCACACGAGCTCCCGCACGGCCCAAGAGCACACAGGTCTCTAAAACATCTCTAGTTGTCCTCTCAAAGGCAGAGCCTTTCCAAAACACCCCGTACAGGGCTGGTATTGCCAAAACCAATACCAGCCTGACCCTCCCGGGCCCCCCAGATGAGCAGGACTCCTTCTCGAGTTGTTTTTACAGCCATACTTTATTTGTGCCAGCTGCCTACAAAGTGGAGATGTCCAACCAGCCCCTCCACTCAGCTGAGTGCTGTCAAAGCTGTCTCTGGACAGAGTCTTCACAATATTTTCAGTTCATTAGCCAGACCTCTCTGTTAAAAGACAAATTTTCAAGAACCAGCTGAGGGCTAAAATCCACTTGGATTTAAAACTTGACCAGAAACAACTGGATTGAACAGTCAGCAACTGAGCGCAGAATCCAGACATGAATTTACTGGAATCTCGCCCGTTCTGGAGGGCTCATAAACATAACAATTCTTCGGTAATCTATCATCCTTAAAGCCAAGCGCACAGGTTATCCGCAGGAGTGGTTATTGTACTCCTGTTACAGGAGTGGTTATTGTAACGCGCTGCCGTTAATGCTGCTGGAAGCCAGGTGTTCAATAATCTCCGACCACAGAGGATATTATAATTGTCAGCGCCGTAATGATAGCAAGTGATTTTAACAGGCAGCCTGTATTAACAGGCTCGCCTTAAAAGAGAAGCACAGGCCGCATTTTCAAGCAGAAACTGGATTCAGCTTCTTTATTTATCTAAACAGATGTTTGCTGTGATATTTCCAGAATCCTGGAGTTGTGTATTTGTCAGAGGTAATGTGATTTCCAGGAGCTAGTTTGCTTTAGAAACTCATTTTCTCATTCAAATTGACGCCGTTACCATTTTCTCCTTTGTTTTTCCCCTTTCGCTAACGATTATCTTCTTCCTGAGTTTTCACTTCTCTCTAGGTCACCAAATGCGTCTCTCTTCTAATTACTTGTTTTTTTTGCTTTTGTACACTGCTCGGTCACACCAGGATCCGGGCTGCATATATAAGTAATACATTTGCTCTCTGTAGTCTTTGGTAACCAAGACAGAGCTCTGCTCATGTCATCCGGTGGTGACGGAGCATCAGCCGCCCAGCTGACTCAACACCCGACACAAAGCACCAGGGAGGAGCCAGCGTAAAACACCAGATCCCACAGTCCCAGGCAACTTTCAGGTTCCCCATGCACAAGTTTTTGCATCCTTTCATTTGCATCCATTTAGACACTGATGTTCTACTCCTACTAAAATTCCCTGATGTGGATGCTCATATGCCAGGCTAAACGTACCCATGAATTTATGCTACTATTGATGAGGCAGAGGAGCAGTCACTCTAAAGGCTGACTAAATTAGCAATATCATCGGGGAAAACAAACAAACAAAAACCAAACAAGCAACAACAACAAAAACACATGCCCTAGAGTCAAATCAACACCAGAACTTGGCATAGTCTAGGGCATCAGCTGGTGGAGGGCATACCACCCTCCAAGGCCCTTGCTGAGCCACCATCACTACATGCTGTATGTAGAAGAATAACGATCACGGTCTTTAAACCACCAAATCCTTTCTGACTGAAAATTCACAGCAAGATTCAGATCTTGCATTTTTGCTTGTAGTGCCTCCAAGAGCACTAACAGAATGGGAAGAAGGTGGTTAAGGCCTACACAGACCTTAGCTAATAACTGTAACGACTGCAAGTGCTTTGGGCACACTGTGAACAGCAGAATGACACTGCCTGTCTGTTACATGACTATCTCACATGGATATGTCCTTCCAGCTTCAAGAAGGAACTACAAAAGTAACTGCAAGACAGTGATGTATTTCTAGATCGCAGGACAAAAGAGCACAGAAATTGTGCCAGTGCTAATATTGAACATATCACAGGGTAGGTTATAAAGAATTAAAGTGTGCCACTCTCCTAGGACAGGATGGAAGACTGTCACAAAAGTAGCTTTTATACAAACACTTGAAGCCAGAAAAATAAGAGAAAAGGGTTGTGAGTCATCAGAGCTGCGTCAGCCAGACTCAGATCTCAGTGACTGAAAGGGAGATGAGACGCAGCAGAGGTAAAAATAGTCAAATATTTAGTAAGCAAGACAAGTTAGGTATGCAAGATGTGCTGTTCTCATTATCACTCACCTTTTTTAAAACACATTTTTGCTATAGTAAGTAGTATTTCACTTAAGAAAAGCTTTGTCACAGCAGCATACCCAGTCACTGCTCCAGAAGAAACAGAGAACTGCTGCCACAGAGCCAGGCTGCTTCTGCCACAGTTACCACTACCAATGCCACTAGCCACTGGCAAAGCCACGATCCCAGCGGACAGCAACAGCTGTTGGACTGGCACAAGGGTCCCCAGGGAAGGCAGATTGCCCACATGAGTGTAATTAATAAACACAACTATTTTTTTTTCCTCTTCTTTCCAGGAAATGACTTTGCTTTCACCTCTCCTGATGCAGTTTAAAACTGCTGTAAGGTTGCAGATCAACACTTAGGACGGCTCATTCAAGCCATCTCCAACCTCTTCCTGCAAATACACAAAGAAACCAACTTTCATTCGCCCTTTCACCGGTGCACCAGTCACACACGAACCAAACTGAACTGTTTGCAAGTATCCAGCAGGTTGGAATCCAGCCACAAAAAATAAATAAATAAATAAATAAAAAACTCCTTAAGCCGTTCCTTCTGGCATACGACTTCAGTAAAATATAACATTGTCAACAAAACAATTTGTGAAAAGGAAGGACATTCACAGAGGAACCTCATGATGACTACCACAGTGACAGGCTTGGCCTGCTCCCCTGGTACACAGGATCAACTCCAATTCAGCATGTCCTTCAATTGACATCTGCTACCATTCTGATGCAGAAGGACTTTCAGTTTTGCATTAACCAAGAATGGCACTTGAAAACCTTTAAGCCATTTTCAGAGGTGCCTCATGTTTCAAGTGAATCTTATCTAAGGATTTCACCTATTCTTATCATAAATGTTTTCCCTTTGCCTGATACCACGTAGGTGCGTTTCTTCGTAATGAGGTACCAGTTACGGAAGCATGCCCAAAGGATGAAGGTAAACTGAGTCAGCAGAAAGAGCTGCCTTAGGTCTTTATCTTTAACTCAGAAGGCAGGATGGAGATGTTGGTGTGTTATGTTTCAGCTACAAAAGCAGGTCCTACTTTAGCATGAAATACTAACAAGACGACAAAGTTGGAGAGGAAGTATTACATCATCTATACTTCCCACAGATTAAATGGTCGCTTCTGAGTTTCCTTCAGGGTCAGTTGTACATAATGACTATATTGAACAGATATTCTCAAGAGTAAAGGCCAGTGCAAAAACCATAACCGAGTGTTAGAAGAATTAAACTAAGGATTATTTCTCCATCCATTTTTGGCAAAATGGAGTCAGGTTTAGGTAGCCTTAGGCATCTTTATCAATGCCTCATCATACTAGTAGCTTCTTACTGTCACTGTAAGAATATTTTAAGGGCTGTGCAAGGCTGTGGAGAATTAAGTCTTCATGTCAGAAAAGCAAACCCAGTAAAATATCTCTTTCATGAGTCATGAAAAGCTGTTAAACCCTTTCCCAACAAGATCAATGCTTGTAAGATGGTGAAGTGCTTGCAATGAACAGTACCACCTTGTTACCATAATTTCATAGCAGCATAGTGAAAGGGCCACATACCTCCAGATTTCTGACTACAGCAGATCTACACACTCATGGTCCTCTCTGCCCTAGGATTTACTCTCGATACTTGTATGTTAGCTTAGTCAAGCAGTCCCATCATTCTAGTTCCAAGCAATCCAGTGCTGTAGGTTTTACTGTAGCTAGTCACAGCAATTACTTCAACACTCAGCTCTTAGAAATAACCATTATATTGTAAAGCTCCAAAAGAAACTCAAAACACCCACAATAGCAAAAGCCAAAACATCTAGATAATGACACA
Organism: Nothocercus julius; assembly: GCA_013398735.1. Taxonomy (NCBI): domain Eukaryota; kingdom Metazoa; phylum Chordata; class Aves; order Tinamiformes; family Tinamidae; genus Nothocercus; species Nothocercus julius. Next base: position 148,037 of record VZSV01000200.1, read on the forward strand.
AATTAAAAACACATATTGCGTGGAACTTTCAGCTGCCAAAACACTGGGGAATTGGCTCTGACAGTAACTATTGCTTTGTGTTACCAGTCCCCAATCATTACGGCAAGCAAGTGGCTGCAAGCAGGAGCAGCAGGTCCAAAGGTACACAGAAATGAGAACATTTGCTTGACCTTAGCAGGTATCTCAGAAGATGGGGTAGTATCTTACAGAAGGTACTGACTCCCAATGGCCTTGGAAAGGCCAGCCTAGCACACAGCAAAGAAAGCACAGGAACTCCAAATTCCGATCCTGCAGCTCATGTTAGATCCATCAATCAATACTAGTACGGGGCCTGTGGTGCATTTCACATGCACTAACGCAGAAAAGCTTTCAGAGCTATTTAATATTCTCCCTGGAGATGACATTCAGAGCGGGCAGTGGCATGGCTGTGGAGCACGGTCCATGGAGGCACTCGCTGGCACAGAGTGTGAATATCGGCCACTGACACCGAGGGCTGGGAACAGCAAAAGGACAAAACGAGCCAGAAAAATTCTGTCTTCCTTCATAGAGAGGAAAATAGAAAAAAAAAAAAAAGAAGACAAAAAAACAGTGAAAACGGTTCATCAGATAGTTACAGCTGGTTAGAAACAAAAACCACAGACACTTAAAGCTTTTGCACAGTGAAGGTTTTGGGGCACTTACCTCCTGTTTTTGTTTCAATTGAGACAAAAGCAGAATTTTCTGCAGTTTGTCTGCTGACAAAAAAAAAAAAAAAAAGAAGTCTTCTTGCTTAGGACTGGGCTAAGAGCAACAAAGAGAAGTAGGGAAAGGAGGCGAGTGTCTCTGAAGCACCAAAGAGAGGAGCGTTCCTACTACCGACACAATGCTTCTTGCAGCCTCCCACCCATGTCCTGTCCTGGGAGCCACCAAAAGACCATCCTGGGCCCTGCTGAGCCCAGGGCCAGGAAAGCCCTCCTCAGAAAGACTGAAATAAAAAGCAGGGAAGCAACAGGCCCTAAAGTGCTACAAAACAGCTAACAGGTAACACAGAATGGAACTAAACACGGCTGCTTGCCCCACTCTCCAGATCTCCATTCACCACCTCTCGCCTGCTACACGATCTGCCCTCATGTTCTGCCATGCACTGGCCTTCAGCACCCCTTCCTACATGGGTACGGAGAAGCTCGCTGCCCAGGGCAGCTACCAAGTAGGCAACACCCCGACAAGCCCCGAACACCCCAGTGAGCTCAGCCAGCTATTCCTGCACGCACGGCATCAGCCTTCGCATCCTCATCCTGCACCACGCGGAGACGGGCAGCTTTCCAGCTCAAGAGGTCAATGGGTAGCTCCGCTCCCAACGTCCAGACTCTATCGAGGTTTTAACCATTTGTCTTAAAGCTTGATGACATCAACAAGTGTGGGAAGCGAGCTGCCTTTGGGAGCTTTGAAGAACATACCTATGGGACACCCAGCACAGCTGCTCTCAGGTGAGTCATTTCTACGCACATTATGCTTTACGTCTAACAGGCCTACTAAGATACCTGGCAACCCAAGGGGTTTTCCCTCCTCCTTCTATATCCTCGCCCCAGACAAGCCTGGCAGCCTCCGGTTCCGACGTCTGCAGCGTTCTAGCAAACACGGGAATTCAGCAGTTATCCAAAATCATGTCAAAACACAGGCTCCAACTGTCTGGAAATATTCGAGCACCAGAAGTTTTCCAGATTCCACATCTTGACCTTGTTCAGTTATCAAATATATATATACACACACACACACATATGTATATAAAGTAATAATAATATCTGGATGTGGCCCCTCCCTGACCTTCCACCTGAAAAATAACAGGAGAGGGAGATAGAGAAGCCTGCCTACCTTACTCCTCATCATCACTGCTTTACCATAGTGATAAATCATATCACCCGTCACACAGACAGCCCTGGTAGAAACAGGAGCTTCGGGCAAGTACCTCGAGAGCAACGCAGACAGCACGGGAAGCAAAACACCGCGCGAGGGGAGACGGGCAGCGCCGTGCCACGCAGCTCACAGAGCGAGCGTCTGCGCGCCGGGGAGGGAGACGGCGAGGCTGAGGATGCTCCAAGAGAGCAAGGGCGGCATCCCCCGCCCCAGCACAGCGCCTCGTGAGCAGCACGGACATTTCTCCAGACACCCCAAACTGTGCAGGCTGAGGGTTAAGTAGTAGCCAAATGCGGAGAAGTCGCTTTTTGTAGGGAGTCACAAGGTTCTCAGTTTTGAAGCTTGGAAGGTCCCTTAGAAACATCCGTGATTTGCAGCAAGGAGGAACATGTGGTGAAGGAAAGCAGACTGCAAGAAGCATGGGAATCCTTCCACATTTGTCCACCAAACTAACTAACTTTCAGCGCCCAGGTAGGGTACACACATCCCTTTCAGGCTTCAGACAACAGAGGCCAAGAAATAAAATCAAGTAGCAGATCACAACCAACTTCTATGGAGCCAGGAACAGTGTGGGGAAACTTCCCAGTTCCTGGCTCTGCATCCCATGCCCAAGATGAGCCTTCCCAGGCCCTGGCTGCCCTCCTGCCAGCCGGCCTGTGCCATCCCCCACCACCCGAGGAGGTGGCCACTCGGCCAGTGCAAGCACACAGGGACCGGGGAGCCCAGAGCTTGTCATTTCTATTTGAGAGATGTGATTTCAGGCCGAGAGACGATTTTAGACCACACAAGCCTGAAATAACTCCATAAGCCAAATTTATAACTTGCAACAGTCAGAAGCAGCACAGCCACGTGCCTCTTTATTAAAGACCCAGCCACCACGCTGACTTATTTACACACTGGAACTGGCATCTGGCAGCCCGGGGAACTGGAAGTATCGGTGTCAGAGAGGCCGGGGCCCTTTCTTGCAGCATTATCGTCGCGTCTGTGCAGCTTTTAAGTCCTTAGGCAACACGGCAGGGTCGCTCTTCATGTTAACCACGGGGTACTATGGTTGCCCTCTTTCATCTACTGTCCCCGAACACTGTCTGGAAAGCTGAGTGGGAATCCGGAGGCAAAACAGCCTCGGAGCACTCCGCTCATCTCCAGGCCTCCAGGCAGCGGGGCACACGGAAAGCCCTCTTGCTCTTCCATGGGGTCAAAGAGAAGCCTCTTGGTTAGAGCTATTTCATCTTTCACGTGGAAGACACACGCTGGCCATTGGCCTCCCCAAATTGGGCAGCAGCACGAGTTGCCCCCCAGTCTGCGCCACGCGTGCTCCCCTTCCTCCTCGCAGCCTCCCCCCAGGGCATGCAGCCTGCGGATAAGCCTGCACGACGCTGTACAGGAAATCTTGAGAAATCCTCTCCTTTGGGGAAGGTGATGCTCTCAAGGCACGAAAACCGCACGCCCGTGATGGATGGATGGATACGCTCGCAAACAGTTAAGCTGCGCACACAGTCCCGAGAGGCATCGCCAGAGCCCCCGCGCGAGCACGTACAGCTGCCTGCAGAGACAAGGGTTAACAATCTTATCTGGGGTCACCAGAAGAAATTCCAAGTAAAACCCGCAGCACGCAGATTTCCTGCTTTCTAACCCAATGCCCTATTTATACCGCTCTTTCTTCACAATGCCAGTGACAGCTTTTTCCTCGCTTGCCGGCACGCTTCCTGCTTTCGCAGTTCTGACTTTCATTTGCAGAGCGTTTCCATAATCCCAGAAAGGTAGTTTCAGTGGAAGTGCTAAACATCCTGATAAATTCTTCCTAAACCTTCCTTGAAACTAGGGGCTGAGAGAACAGGATGGGGAATTCACAATCAGTCGATTGAAAACTATGTTTTGCAAGCCTTTTAGTCGAGCACAGCAAGGTTGGACCAACAAGGCACCGCCTGCTACTGGTGAGATAAATAACCACATCTAATTCCAAATTGTGAAGTTTTCAACACGAAAACAAATAGTCTCATCGGAGCTCAGAGACCTTCACAGCCACAGGTCCAAATCATGCAGCACGGCTGCTCTCCTGGGGTGCAGGTACTGCGCCCAGCAGCACCCAGGCAATCCTCAGCGTTAACTTCAACTTCTCTTAAATTCAGCTTCTCCATCCCATCCACCTGTGCTTTGCGGAGATGAAAGATGCGTTTTCCCACATGCTGCTTGTGTCTAAACTAGGAGAGAGATTTGGTCTCATCCCTGCTGCTGCTCCCTCCAATGCTCCATTTAAAAAAAGGCAAAAGAGAGGACGGTCGTATCCAGCATACTGCTATACCAGGGCTTGAGCATGCTCAGAAACACTGGTTGAAAGAGTTGCACTAAATAATCAGGACATGTGAGGGGAGTAAAAGTAAAAAAAGTACAAAGCCCAGATTTGCTGAAAAAAAAATCTGCTTTGCTGGAGGCAAAAATGAGACAAAAGTTGCCTATGCGGCAACCAGCTGCGGCTGTAACAGAGCAAAACAATATGGGCAGGAAGGGAGGAAAGTAGGTAGGAAGAAATAAAGAAAAACATAAAAATCTGTGCGTGTTTATGCTAGAGGTTGAAGGCTCACCACAGAAAGACACGGTGACCACCCTGGAGTGTGGATGAAGTCAAGGGAAGACATTTTTACATTTATTAGCAGGAAAAGCATCAGGCCAGGAAAGCGTCAGGATACACTGATCTTCCCAGAGGAGATGCAGGGAGGGAGAAGCCAGGAACGGAGACACCTGGGATGAGATGAAGCAGAGTCCAGCACACATCCCTCAGGCACCAGTGAGCAGCACACTCAGCCGGGCTGCCCCATCCAAGAGGACTTTTCCCTTTCCTCTTCCTATCATTGAATACTGTGTAGCTTGTTAGAATATCTCAAGGACAGCAGCACCACAAAAGTCACAAGCACGAGTCCCTGCATATGACAGGTACCGCTGTACTAAGACGTCTACCAGATGACATGGGAAATCCATAGCAAGGGGTGTGAACTCTGCAGCAAGTCAGCTCTCCCTTCTCCAAAGGCTTTTGGAGGTTAAAAATCCAAGTATATTCAAAGTCTGAGGAACCACCAAGTCCAATATAGGGTTATTTCAAAGATTAAATTGAAAATATTAATTGGAGGAGAAAGGGAACAGGACCAGATAATAAAGCAACTGTCTCACCATAGCGCAGTTTTTTCCAGGTCCAGCTCTCATATATTCAAATGCATGCAGCTGTATAATCCATATAAAATATTTGTGCATTCTACATAATTTGGAATCCTATCAAATAACTTTACTTCCATTTTTTTTTTTTTTTTAGCAGTGAATTCCATGAATTTTGAATGGAATAAAAATTTAGCAACCACGGCAGTTGCTAATTTCTATTCTCTGCTCAGACCAGCCTTTCACTTCCCCATAATGATTTTAAAACATTATCCTGCTGTTTCCTTTTTTCTATGCCTGGCATTGAAGAGCTGTGCAAACTATTTAAATAGTGCTGCTCTGGAGAGAAGAAAAAAAAAAATCTGTAAGGGAGAAAAAATTAAATTCAATCATCACTCCACACTCTGTGAACTGTGAAAGTCTTGGGAACATGAAAAGGTGCTTTCGAAAGGATGTTAAGCATTCAAAAGATTAGACTGCAATGTGCAATTAAATGTGTTCCATAAACCTTTGTCAGAGTACCCAAAACCTTACTTCTGCATGAACTTAAAATCCTCCCACTGGGAGCTTGTTCAAGTGGTTTACTTTAAACCTGTACTTCAGATATTCCATACCTTTCACTTCTATAATTCTTCAACATATGCTAACACTAGCGGAGTTAATAGTAACTGACTAATTTTAAACCCTATGATTACTGGAGCTGATTTATATAGTAGCTTCACTTCACAATACTGTGAATCATGCACACAGTAATTGCCAAGTTCAATTTTAGCTCTGTCATACTGAAGCATTAGTTTTTATGCCTCAGCTGTTGCCTCCTCCGTGCTATAGAGGTAAGTTGATAATGCAGTAGGTTTTGCTGTTAAATATCATAATATTATGATACCCCATGTCAGATTCTTGCAAGCTTTGTGAGCTATGCATCATCTATTAACTAAATACTTTATTAAGGTAGCGGTTTGAAAAGGTTTCTATTCTAATTTAGCTCAGAACAGCGAATAGTGAAAGAAATTACAATGTAAGAGTTTAACTTGCCATCAAAAGCAGCTTGTTGGAAAGACACACTCACCTTCAAAGTGCAGCTGCAGGAGTAGCAAAAGGACGAAACCAGAGTCATTTCAACCCATAACCTCAGGCAAGACCCTCCACCCAGCACCCAGTTCATCATCCAACACCCCCACCGTGGCCAAAGGAATATGCAGCTTCAGTGCATGCAAAGAGGAAATAAATGTTGCCCCATTGCAAAAAAAAAAAAAAAAAGAAAAAGAAAAATGACTAAAACTAGTGGTCATACTGTGTCAGGACATGGGCAGAGGAGCCCATGTCACATATCACATCTTGACTGAGTCACAGGTGTCTCTGGGCTGTCTTCCCACCTGCACACGCAGCGGGCAAGGATTGTACAAAAGTGGGACAAGATAAGAGAAGAGTGCGGAGTGACCAGAGAAACCAGGTACCCTTTGCTATGACAACATCAGCCTCTCCAGTCCAGAGATGAGGGTGGAGGGCACTTGCAAGGAAAATCAAATTGCTGCTGCTGCCTTCTCAACACACGAAGCTAGATATTAGCAGTGATCTCCTATTAGTGCTTAAATTCACTGATCTTGGGGGTTTTATGCTTTAAGAGTTTTTTTAAATGAAGTCCTCCACATGTATCCTGCATATATCAGCTTTTATTAGCAACACGGGACAGGCAAGTGATTTCTGACACAAACGCCTTCAAAATAGATCTGGGTCCCAGCTCTGACGTTCCTACACTAGATGCTCACCAAAATTCAGGTTTCCAGCCCTTCAGTGGAAGGTGTATAGATTCTGGTGTGAAAGTGACGGAATTTGATTCTTTAACATTCTTTTTCTCCAGTTTTCCAAAAGCAGAACAACCATAAGAAAACACATTAAAGAGAGAACATCTTGCAAGCTGCAGTTGTGCCCTGGCAAGGGTCTTAGGGCAGCACCTGCCCGTTCCAGGCCCGGAGGCAGCTGCGCCGCTGCAGCATTTTGTACAAGGCGGCAGGACATTGCAGACAGAAAAAGAAAAAGAGGAAGGAAGAATGTGAAAATTTCACAAAGCCTGTGGTCATGGGGAGGAAGAAATAGGATTCGCTGAATTTTTCAAGCAACTCAGCTTGAATGACTTTGGTAAAACCATAAACCACGCGCTTTGCACTTCAGGGGAACATCTCACAAACGAGCCGAGCACAGCACTCCGGGAATTCCCAAGGAGAATGGATTCTCAGACATCCAAAGTCCCGTTTTTGCAATCCCATCGGGGATACCTGACCGGTCCCATTTGTTTTTGAGGCTCCTCTGCAGCAAATCCCACTGAAACGCAGCGCCTGACACAAACTGCCTGTGACTCCATCAGGCTCTGCATTATATAGCTGTAGGATGCTGACAGCATCCAAGTCCCTGGAGACCTCCTGGAGCTAAAGACAAGCTAAATCACACTTCATCATTTACATCACACCTGCGCTTTCTTATGATCTCCTAATGATTTCGGAGCGCAACCTCTGTGCCAAAGGGCAGGGAGAGCCCACAACTCAGCAGTGGGAATACCAACCTGCCACAGGAGCAGGCTGGCTAGGAACAAGTGCTCTCAGCGCACACACGGTGCAGCACCACGCTCCCCTTCGGATAACACGTGCGTCAGCAAACGCGGAGGCAACACAGTGGGGAATTTGCACCCTATAGGCACCTTCACTCCGTACACGCGAGGCTCCGAGCTCACGCAGCACTTTCTGGGGGGGATGTGCAGCGACTCCATCCCCCCGAGGCGAGGAACAGCCATCTCCGCTTCACATTAGGATGGGGAGGGACACAAAAAGGTAACTGATCACGTCCGACGCAGGAAATCTGCATGCCAGATAAGACAGAGCACCCGGTGCGGCACACGCAGCCCTGTGTGGGACCAGCCATCCCCCCTCCGCGCTTTGCAATTCAAAGATAATGAACCACCCAAGACCTCCAGCTTAAAATAAAACAAAAAAGATCTTGACTTTTCTCTGTCATGTCTTAAAAGCCTCACTTAGGGCTTAGAAAAGGAGAGAAAAAAAAAAAAAAACACCGTCCTTGCTTTATGCAAAAGAAGAGAGGCAAGCAGGTGGCCTTGACTGCACGAGTCTCCTGCCACAATGTTATGCTACTACACTGAACATTTACACAGGTCTGAAAAATTGTTTGCAATGGCCACACAGAGAGCAGAGCTACCAGATGTTTTCTCCTAATATTTGTTAAATTACCTCATTGTATATTGCTTGAAGGCCAACCTGTGCCAAATTTCCAGGGGCCGTGGCTCACTTGCTCTTTGGGTGCCTGCAGCTTTGGTGAGCGGCCTCTTGGACGGGCTTTGCACTTGCGTGCCCAGAGACCTCCACGCACACAGCCCCATGCGTGCAACACAGGCTGCACTTTGCAACCACAACCACGCGCTATTTGCACCATCCCAGAGAGGCCCAGCCTACGCAGAGGAACTTTACCATCGCATGCTATCACATACGTGCAAGTGTAGGCATAGTTAGGAGGGAGAAAAAAAATAAAATAAAAAAGACGATACTTATAAGTAGCTGCTCTGATAAGAAAAGAACAGATGCTTCACCGAAGCCTATTCAGGAATGTGCTGAGGCCATGCTTAAAATCTATCAGCAACCCAGTTTCTTCCTCTGGAGCTTGACTCTTTCCTCCTCCAGCTAGTGCTGCTGACACAAAGGGTCAACGAGAGCCGCAGGCTTCCTCGCCACGCTGCCCAGTTAATTCCAGGCCCCAGTGTAAGTGCTTTAACCAATTTGCTAGGGCGAGATGCCATTTCTCTTCACGGAGGTGAACAAGGGGAGGAGGGAAGAAGAGGAGCAGAAAGAATTACATCAAGAACCAAATTTTCCAGCTGGCCCCTGGAGACCCGTCCACACTGCACATCCTCACATCAAGCTGTCAGCTCCCAGCACACAGGCTGATCGGGCTTTATTTGCTCCAGAGGAGGAATTCATTTTGCACTCAAATAATGCAACCCCGAAGTGCTTTAAAACAATATTCCTCTAATAGAGACATTACGAGAGCCGTTATTTTCCCGTTCAATGTTAAACTAAGCAAATACAAAGGTAACTTTATTTGAAGCAAGAGATCATCACCACAAAAAAAAAAAAAAAAAAAAAAAAAGAGGATGCTAAATATTTTCCCCAACTTCCTGGACAAATTTAACTTCATTTTTTGCTCTTCTTTAAGACGATACGCTCATCAGCGAACAACAACTTGTGCAGCAACGCAATGAAGAAACTAGAGGACACTTTAAAATCTTCTGGCTTGAGAACTTAAGACAGTTAGGAAAGAACTTTTTAAATTTCATTTCAAACCCTCTTTGCCTCTATTTTCCAGAACAGCATTAATCTAATAACCCACTGAAAAGTGTTTTCTCTACACTATTTCCAAGGAGCATGTTCTTGAAAATATCCCAAGTGGTTGTGACTTGCCATGAGCTTTCATCATCCAGCCAGCCTTTAAAATGACCTGAAGTGGATCATGACGGCTCTTTCAGCCATATAAACCAAAAAGCACCTCCAAGGAAGCAAGCAGATCCAGCCCTCGTCTCCCATACGCTGTGATGCCACTCGGACTCCCTCCAACCTCAGTCCTATTCTGCAGAGCTTGTAACTCCAGATTATATTTGAGATAACTGCACCTGGCCTGAGCTTGCATTAACAGTGCTCTTTCATGAGAAATAGGAGTTATCAAATTATAGAGAGCAAAGAGCTTAATAGCCGTAGCTAAGCTTTGCTGGATTCCCTTAGCCACTGCAACGGGCTGGCTTTGAAGCAGGCGTACGCACATCAAATGCAGCAGCTGGCTTCTGCACCTCCAGAGTCATCACACATTATTGAGTTATCACAAACTCATACGTTGAGTCCATCAGGCTCTCAGGTTCGCCGTGCTTCCAAGAAAGGCTCTGCAGGAGCATCTTCGGTGAGCTTTGCTAAGCAGCATGAAGATACTTGCAGCCCTTTCCAGGCAAGGCGCCACAGGATAAGAACCCTGAACAGGGCGCTTTTCAGCACTCACTGGCCATCACCATGCAGGCCATCGAGTGGGCCTGCACGGAGACCTGTCTGCCATGGTCTTGTGACAGTGCCAGCAGGGGCTGCAGGCCCAGGCTCAACGTGTCCTCCTCTGCAAGAGCTTCTGCACCCCCAGAGCGTCGCAGGCATGTCATGCAGGCACCACTCCTTTCCGTGCTGTAGAACACAGCTTCTTCCTCTGCATCCCTTGTGCTCTCCGCATATCCCCAGAGATCTTCTGTTCCTCAAGAACTAAACTGCAGACCAGACAGAGACGCAGGAATGAAGACAGTAATCACTTTTTCTACTCACAGAGATAGTCACTCAGTTCTGTTGCTGCATTTCATGCTGAATAGCCTCAGGGGTGCTACAGAGCCATATTCCTTCCCTATGGCCCCAGCTGGATGCCCAGGACAGGAGACAAAATATTCCTGGTGGCAAGTCACAGCAGCGTTCCTTGGCCCAAAAGCAGACAGCGTGGGGCTTGATGCTCCTCTGAAGCCAACTTCAGGCACATTCTCTGGAGTCCCACCATCGTCATGCCTGTGTCTTTGGATGCATGCAGATATACAAGAAAGCACCAAGAGCTGCCCAAGGTTGCCAAGAAAGTCCCCTTTCACCTCAAGACCTAGAGCAAGGCTACCACAAAACACAACCAACCAAATGGAAACCGAAAGAGCACGGGCTCGATCTAGCCCATGAACTCCAACAAAGAGCTACAGCCCTTCTAGCTGAGAAGCGTGGGGCTTCTACTTTGAGAGAGCACATTTTTGGCTGAAACTGAAGTCGCACATAAACACAGTGTCCTGTGCACAAAGGTCAGTTAATAAAGAGCCTGACGCAGCTGTGCTGCAGTCGAGGTCAACGGCATTAAGCCAATTCCTCCTAGCCAAGGATCCAGCCTTGTCTTCCTTTAATTCTGTGGCACTGCAGATTAATTGGCTCCTGAGACAGGAATAGACACACAGCTATCTAAGCATTCATCAACTCTGTAAAGGTTAATTCATTAGCCTTTTGGTTCCAGAGACAAATTCTGCCTTCCCTTATACCTGCGCAGATTCAGAGTCTTTGACGAGGTTTCAGGGATGTAACCTGGGCACATTTTATCAATGAATTCAAATCTTGAGCTAAATCAGAAGGAGAAACAGATTTATCCTAATCCCCTCCAAACATTCATCAGCATCACCTGCCAAATCAGCAGGATTTAATCTCTTTAATCTCTCATGAACAGCGGAGCAGAGAGCACTCGCTTGCGGTTCACGGGGAGGAGGTTGGTCACACAGCAATGGTGGCTCTCTTCCTTTTTTTATTCCGCCTGCCAAATCGCATTAAGAAGCGCTTAGAAATTCATTAAGGTCTCTACTAATAGCACTTTCTAGGTAAACAACCACTGCTGTGGCTGCAGAGAGCGCGTGCACGCTCCAGAGCAGGGTCCACACAACGTGCCACAGAAGAGCTGTCCCTGCAGCAGCCCCCATAGCAGCACAGCGCTCTCCATGGAAATGCTCCGGGACCTCCACCCTCATCTGCTGGCTGCAGGGGAACGCAGGGAGAGGCAGCAAGCCCTTGCTCCGGCCACGGGCAGAGATGTGGGCGCAGATGCAGCGCTACACTTTCTGGTCCTGGTGAGGAACCCCTTACATCACATCCAACGCTGCCACAAACCCAACGCTGAAAAACACAGACTCTCCTGCAAAAAAAAGTAAGCGTCGATGTGCAGGTACTGTGCTCTAGCAGCCGTTTAAATCCTAGCCCCAAGCGACTTTGGAGGGCTATTCATGCTTCCCACTAAAATTGCCCATGACAAGAACAATCGGGGCAGATCCGTCGGGATCAGCTGCTGGTGGCTGCTCACCTCCACAAGCTGCTGAGCCAAAGCTGCCCTTGGCACAACACGCCCCGTGTCAGCAGAGTTAGCGCAGGGAGGAATTTGATCCAGCACATTTTGAAGCAACCCATGTTAAGAGTGCTAGCTTGTGATTCTAGGTTTACATAACACCACCAAACGATTTTGGCAGAAACAATTGGTTTTAGCAAGGAAAATGAAGTATTAGGAACAAGCCGGCAGAGCAAAGGGACGCCTCTCTCAGCAGCCCCCAGGCTGCCGCTTGCTACAAAAGCAGCCCTTGGACAAGAGGGAGAAAGAGGGGAACCTCCAGGAAGGGAACCAAAACCGGAATAGCAATGGCAAAGATCGAAGAACTTAGCTTTCCTATTTTGTGTCCATCCCACCTACTTCTGCTCCTCGCACTAGGTGTTCTGCTTCATTAACATACTGACTCAAGTCTGAACCATATACAAATGTTATAAAGCAACAGAACAAAGGAGCAGAACAAGGGTCCGAGCAACTCCTGCTGAGCAGTTTTTGGCCCCGCTGCCTTGAGTTGAGAAGCTCAGCAAGGCTCAGGCAAGAAGCAGGTGTGTCTTTGGCTAACCAGGTACTCTCTGCCAGGCTTCATTGCCACATCAGGCAAAATAGGGACAACTGCTGCAATCATGCTCAGAAACATTGAATATGCAATTGCACAGACTTCTCTTTGTGTTGTTATTTTTAAGCCAATTCAGCTGGGATGTTGCTGGATTGGCAGAATGAGAGATTGCATTTAAGCTCCAGAATAAATACAGCAGAAAGCCCAAAGAAAGTTCGATCTCTGCCTTGACTTCTCTGGTGGCTGCAGCTCTGACAAAAGCAAAGAGCACCCCAATTTCACCTGCTCCATCTAATGTCACTATGTGAACACCTGAAAGCAGGACCAGACCCACCAGCCCTATTTCACAGCATCTGAGGACATCTGCTCCCCTCAGCTTTCTGACCTGGTGGTCTAGTGATGGGAAGATCCATAACATCAGCTAAGAAAAGTCCAGGCCACATGTCCTTCCTGTTACAACTGTGCTAAGCCAGGAGATATCCTGCTTTCGAGGCATTTCTTTGCCAAGACGGGATCCTTTCCAAGCTGGCACTGTCACCATCCTCAGGGCACAACGACCACCAACACCTGCTAAGGCTCTAGATGTAGGGGCTCACTCTTCCCATCTCTAATATAGGAGCAGCCAGAGAGCCATACAAGGCCTTTCCCAAACGGCTCTCCAAAACTTCCCAAATTAGGAGACAAATGAAAAACTCCAACGGAGCTTCAGCACTTCATAAGACCATTTTGTAAGACAGGAGATGCTGAAATCCACACTTTCCAGAAAATTAGAGCAGTGTGTTCTTACAAAAACTGGACCTAGGGTTTAAAATGCTGCCCATGGAAGACAGCTCTAAATACAAGGACTTTAAATGACTCTAACTGATCCCAATCAAAAAACAAGCTTCCATGATAAACTTGGATTTGATTGTTCTTCAAGGATATTTTGATACTGACAATCTCATCTTTACATTTAGATCCCATTTATATTTCCAGAAATTCAAGACAGAGTGCTTGCTCTAGGGGCTTATAGAAGACCCTAACAGAATTATATTTGAATTGGAGGATGCTCTTTATCACATTTGCTTGGTGCTTGAAGCTGCATGGTTGGAGTAGTATCACACTCCTATGGAAGGCAAAGGAAAGCTGCAAGAATTGCAGATAACTTCGCACTAGGTAGTTCTTGTTTCCAGCTCTACTCTAATTTCCTCTCAAACTTTCACTGTGACCTTTCCAGACAAAACAATAAAATAAATGAAAGTCTGTGCTGTAATATGAATAGTAACATATGTAGGGAAAGGATCCTTGAGCCAGCTCTGAAGCCTGCAATCTGCATTCCCTGCTCCTATAGGATGTGTTTCTAAATCTCAGTGAATACTGCACATTTTCCAAGCAACAAGGCATTTTGCATTTTATTAATTCTAACTAAATCTCTTTTTATGACTAGCTTCCTAGTTAGCATTTGATTGTACCCACCACCACCGTGACTTGCACTGTGTGGCAACTGCAAATCCAAGGCTCTCAATTGGTATGGACTGGATATCAACATTTTTCTCTCCTGCAATCTCAATCCCAGAAAGTGCCACTGGGATCATTTTAAACACAAATGTCGAAATCTCCATTCCAAGCTGTATCCAGACAACACAGAAATACAACGGCACAGGTAGAGCAGAAACGTAACCACCTCCCATTGCTGAGATACCTTCTCCAAAGCTCCACCGAAGAAGGGACATTTTGTCCTTCCAGGGCTCACTAAGGCCACTTTCATACCCAAAGACAGATGCAGAACTGAGCCAAAGGTTTTAAACATGGTGAAAAAGAAAATTTACTTACAGCAGGGGCTAATATAACAAGGAAAAGATTTGGTTCAAATAACCCTAAGTTGGATTCAACTTGAAAGTTGGGTTGCTTTGGGCAAGGCACTGAACTAGATATGACCAGAGGTCCCTTCCAACTTTATTCTATGATTTTTAGACATGTATCTGTTTCATTTAGACTTCTACACAAGTTTTGGTACTCCACTTCCACAGATGAGTAAATTACATATTGTTACCCCTACCAGGGGTCTGGCCTCCTCAAAAAAGGTCACATAACTACCTCTCAACCACCTAACTTACGAGGCTGCAAACTCACAAAGCTGAAAAGACTGTGTCAGTAATATTTTTCCCCTCTTCAAAGCCCAACTCTTAAGGGAAAACCTACTTTAAAATAATTTTCAAAAGCCTCTACTCTGGTCTGTTTAAATCAAATAGTTAAACGCTCCACACGTACAGTTTGGCACAGCCACAGCAGAACTATCTGGTTTGCAAACAGACGGCCACCCACAATTAATTTGCCACCCTGACAGAAATTCAGGTTGTCAATTAATTAAAAACCATGTCCCTAGCCTCACGTCACCTTAGCCCTGCAGGCTTTCCTTCTGGGCATACTCTTCATCTTAAAACAAGAGGGGGAAAAAAAGGTACCACCTTACAGAGAAAACATGACTTTGGTTTTCTTGGCATCTAATAAGTGTTACTCTCAGCTTTAACAGATTTATCAGGTTTAAAACCAACATGCTGCCAACATCCGTCTGGGGTAAAGGAGACCAGACCATAACTCCAGTGCCGCTTCCTAAATATACAGAGATTGAAGCCCGAGTGACCTCACTGTCTGGCTGCACAGTCAGATCCGTCGTGCCTCTTGCTGGAAGGTTTTTCTTCTGCTTTCAAGGGCTGTTTGATCTTCAATCAACAATGCTTATCAGTGGTAAAGTCTGCCAGCCAGTCCCAAAAGTTTGATATTTTTAACAGCACATTCTTCTTCTCCTTTTAATGCTATTTAGAGATGAGATAATGCATTGGGGCTGGAGGGAGGTAGAAAAAGTTGCCTCCCTGAGTTTAACACTGACAGGCAGAGTAGGATCCTATCAGGAGAAACAAATAGCTCCTACTGTTGCACCAAGCTACAGCTTTTGTGCATCATGTGTCTTTCTCCCCTGCTCAGCGCTTGTACCTTTTCCTCTCCAAGTGACTTGCCCATGCTTTTTGCACCCAGCCCAAATGCTGGGACAGACCAGGGTAATTCTATTAAATGTTATTCCATGCCTAGGTCTTCCATGCAAAAAAATTTCTTTAGAGTTTTTATAAAATGAAATCACTGACACGCTGACAGTGACAATCACTGTCAAAAGTTTCTTTCCTTCCAGTTAAGGGCTCCGGGACACCTTGCCCCTCTTTGGAGGGTAGAGACCATATGTCCTTCTTGGTCAACACGTCACCTCTTCCAGGGCTGCACCACCCGCAGCACCCAGGCAAAGACCAGGGCCCTAGAAAGATCCTCCACTCATCTCCAAGTTTTCAGATGATTTAACATCTTATAATGAGCCACTCATTGCTACCACCACCTTCCCAAGGGGTAGGAGGAGATGGTCAGGAGAATAAACTGTTAGGTCCATCTGGTTGGAAAGGTGAACTTCTTTCATAGGTCGAAAGGTTGAGATTTACGTTTCCAGAAGAGATGAGACCTTCAGGGCACTCAGACTCTAGATACACCTCTCCAGAGAGCAGGTCTCCTTAAACAGATGCTCAGCAGTCAGGAGAGCTTGACTCATTCACAAAAGTAACCCTCAAGTGCCTGATGTCCCCCGAGGTGAGCTGGAAGCAGAGGACTAGCAGCAGGTCCCACAGAGAAGGACAGCAATCCTTATCTTCAGTCCTGACCACAAGCATGCGAGAAGGTCCAGCCTCTGTCCCGCCAAAGCAAAGATGGGGGAAAAGCAGTGCTGATTTTCCCTATGGATGTGAGAGGAACGCTAGGCATGGAGGCAACCACTGAAGATGGGGATTCCTGCCAAATCCTAAACCCTGGCAGTGAGGAAACGCCTGAGTCATCGTTGGTTTTTGCAATCGGCTGCTAATGTGCTGGAGACCATCAGCTAGAGGAGCCCTCCCCACTTCCCGCAGCAGAGATGGAGCAGAACCCACCAGGGTCCAAGGAACCATGGGTCCCCCTGCAAACCAGGGCCCAATGCTGCTGCTGCAGATCCTGTCTCTTGGGAGGATGCGAGGTCCTCGGAGAATAACTGAGCCCTGGAATCAGGAGTGTCCAAAGCAATGGAGAAAATCTACATTTCACTTCAACAGCTCAGGCAACTTGGCCCTCAGATGACCGCACTGTCACCTGATTTCCTCCAAAGTGGTGCACGGTGGCCAGTAGAACCCCATTTCCAAGTTATCTTTCTATAATAACCATTACTGGTACGGGGCCCGAATTTAACACTTATCTAACAGATGTCTCAGCCATAGAGCTGAATGGAAATCACAGAGTCATTGGGGAGAGATTTTATTTTATCGTAAGAGGTCAAGCAGCCAATGCTAAAGATGCCCACGGAGAAGAGCAATTCTGGGGAATATTGCAAAGACACAGCCCAACAGGCACCGCAGCAGCAACTCCACCTCTCCTCGGAGCAGAGCATCCATCAGAACAAAACCACACAGGGGAACAAAAGACAAGGGGCGATGCACACAATTAAAGCATTTGAATTTGGTGATCTAAGTGCAAAAACAGGCAATTTAACACCAGTCGCTATCACATCCTTTTGAGCAATGTGATCACTGCTCCTTTCAGCTTAAGTTTTGTTGCAAGATTTCCCCCCTCCGTGCTGCAACCAAAGCGTACATCCCCGAGCATCAGCTTCCACTCTGTAAAAAGGTGCATGTAAATAATAATAATAATAATAATAAACACACAGGTGGGACAAGAGAGCTCAAACCCTGATTAGAGGCTAACAGTATCAAAGCTAATGCTATGTGCAGACCTCAGAAACACAAACTAAGCCATAAAGAAGAGACCAAAAAGGCATATGCAACCGCTTTGACCAGCAGCCTAATCATCACCGGAAGGAAAATTGTCTAGGCAAACACATTAGCAGCACAATAACTTATTTGCAATGTAGAGCTGTTAGAAAAACACAATTATATGCTTCACTTGGACTGGAAGATATAACCCAACTTACAGTAAAAAACATTTGGAGCTCATTTCGTTAAAACAGGGACAAACCTGAAGGTAAGGGCAGGCAACGCTGCCCCTGACGGGGGGATGCTGCCCACCACAGAGCGTTTCGACACGCAGAAGCAGAGACTTCCTCCCCGCACAGCCCTGCACAAGAGAGCACTGGCACGCAAGTAACGCAAACGCAGAATGTAAAGGGAGGGTTTGGGGGATTTTCTTTCTTTCGTTCTTTTTTTTTTTTTTTTCTCTTTTAATGCCGCAGAAATACCGTAACAATTCCAACAACTGCAACGAGAGAACTCAGCATTGCCTGTCGTCAACCGGCAGCCAGAAGAGGAGGGCACCGCGCAGCTCCTCGCTGCTCTCTGCACTGGTATGCACTGCTGCAACGAGCGGCGCTCCCATGCACCGGGCTTTTCCACTATGGGATGCTCCACTACGAAGGCAATGCAAAATACAAGTTAGCAACAGAAATGTTTTTCCCGTTACAGGTGCAAAAAACTCATTCTCACGTCCATTACAAGCTCAGAGGCACAGAATAACCTGAGACCTTAATGGATTCGCTCCATCGTTAGGACACATGTACGTCCAACGTTTATAGCTGCTTTTGAAGCATCATAAATAAATCAAAGCAATCTTTCCATCTTGTTCAGCCTCTTGGTGCTACAAAGGCACAGGACTTCCACGGGTCAGGCCCTCAACAGGGCTATCCAAAACCGACCCTTACAGACACCTTGCTGCGGACAAGTCAGCCTGGTCTTCAAAGGATCCCCATTATTCCTAAAGAAAAAGGTTTCAGGCCTTCGCTCTGCACATATGCTTTTCCCCCCCCGCCCCCGCCTCTATCTCCAAAGAGACATTTATGTCACTTCAAAACAGAACCAGCTTAGGGTGTAAAAAGGAAAAGAAAGTATTTTATCTCCCAGAATGGCAAAGCAACTCCGCAACACTGAAAAAGGGCCAATATTTATCATGGCCGTTTACAATGTATGGAAAAAGTCAAAACAAAGCAGCATGCTCTGCAAAACGGCGTTTGCCAGACGGCCCCGGGCTCACGGCAGCCAGGCGGGTGCCGCTGCGGCAGAGCTCTCGAAAGATGGCGAGAGCCGGGCTGGCAAACTGAGAATCCTCTCACAAACGGCAGGTTTTAATTATCCACAATTTAGGATGGCACCTGGGCAAAATAAAGCGTTTTTGTCAAATTATGAGCCTCAAAGGAAGATGCAGAGGTAAAGTAACAGCCTAAGCAGAAGGACCAAGCAAATGCCCAAGCAGAAAGATCTGGGACATAGGTCTCGCTGGGCCTGTGGACTCCCATGGAAATGCTATGGACACGGACGTCTCCTGGACACGGGCACAGAGGCCCAGAGACATCAGGAGATGCAGGAGGTCCCCAAGGACTGCAGCATCCCGGGCCCCCGGCACACGCTTCCTCCGCAAGGAAATCACAGCTCCCACGCCGGGTCCTCCCCTTCCTCCCCTCCATCATTGCCCTGTGCAGAGACCCGGGATCCTCCCAAACACATCCAAATACCAAAATGCCAAAAGCCACAAGAAGAACTTGTATTTACATTTGTTCCTGCAGAAAAAGAAAAGTGGAGAGAGGTTAATTTGCAACCCAAAGCTCCCCGCAGGAGCGGGGCAGAGGGGGCTGCAGCGGCGCATCTCCAGGTGGCAGCACCATCCATACTGTGGGACACCTCTGTTTGCATGAACCTGCGCGGGAAGGAAGTGGGAATATCCCCAAATTTTCAGGAGGCGGAGGGCAATTCCCTCGGAGGGAGCTCACGGCATCGGCGCCGCCACTACCACTGCCTCGCTCACAGTGCCCGTTGTTTATACCTAGTGCCACCGCACTCATTGCCACGTCGCTCTGACTACCCGCGAAATAATCAAAGCGGCCCACCTTAGAAAACAAACGAATCAAATAGAACAAACAAACAAAAAAATCCCTTTAAATGAAAGGGCTTTAAAGTCCCTCCGTAAGCCCGTGCTGCTCTCACTGTACGGGCGGAAACTCCCCAGCACGCTGCGTTACCGACTTGGAGGGCAAAACCAGACATCCCTGTCCGAGGCACCGTCAGCAGCAAGGCCTGCCCAGCTCGGCCCCGACAGCTTCCCGGCACACAGCAAAGCACAGGGAAGCAGCAAGCTTCCGAAAAATACACCCTGAGTGCCTCCAGGAGTACTTTTGCACCATGAGAACTTATCCAGCTTTTTCCACTGCATCCTCCCCTTCCCCAGCTGTTGGGAAGCTGAAGCATCCAGAGGCAGGTGCTGCCATGACCCACTGCCTGGCTGAGCAGGGTGAAGGGGCCGGGGACCTGCACGTGCTTTCTGGCTCCCACACACAAAAGGGCTCGCCTGGTTGAGGGGACGTATGTGCTTAGACGGCTCCTGCTGTCACACACTCCAAAAGCTCCTGGGAGCACTGCTAGTGAGCCCTTATCCCAGCCCTATGCGAAGGCCACAGAAGTTTTCTGAAAGCAAAGGCACCGGTAGTCCCCGCTCGGCACCCGGGCATGCGTTGATGCTCCAGGTCAAAACATGATACCTGCGCTCACTCCACGCAGCCAAGTCAATGTATTTTATACCTGGTCTCATCTCACTGGCAAATTTGCACCACACTGCGTAAGCGAGTGACATTTGATAACTCAGAGAGAAAGAAAAAGAAATAAAGAAAAAAATATCAGAAAAGGGTAAGTTGCTTCCTTTCTTCCTCTCACTGTCTTAAGATCTTCCGTAGCAGTGACAACAGCAGCATCTGGTGGCAGTGGTCAGTACCTTGGCTGCTCCTCTCGGGTCCCATCCTCCCGCGCCCACAACGGGACCATGCGAACATGTCCCTCCGTCCACCCCACCGCCTTCCCAAGGGACATGGAAAAGCTGCTCTGCTCCAGCGCCAGCTCCCGGTGCACCCACCGCGCTCCTCTTGCTCAGCAAGGAGCCTGCGATCAATGGCAACAGTCTAATCCAGGACTAATCCCCAGGATTCAGGCCACGGATGACCTCATGGAAGGGGCCACAGCGGGAGGCGCAGGTACGGCGAGCTGGCGTGCAGGGAGCCCATCGCTTCTCCGGCCACCCGACTCGGAGCAAAACCCAAATGCTGTCAGACAAACTAGATCGTATTAATGGCTAAAAACTTCTCGGCACAATCCAGCACCCACAGCCAGCAGGATTTGGGGGCTGCCGCAATTCCCCACGGCATCGCAAGCTCCCGCGCACTTCAGCGCCCGGCATCTCAGCGGTGGAAATAACCTGCTCCCAGGTGGCTCGGCTCTCGGTCGTTAATATTTCAAGAGTATAGTCAGTATTTTAAGAGCAGCAGCAACAGTAATAAAACAACTCAAAACTAGCAGTGCGGGACTGCAGGGCAAGTTGTTCCCCTTTAAGCGGTTTCCTTTTAAGATACCGGTGCAAGCACAAAATAAACGGTGACTACTAGGTTCGCGACGATTTCACAGAGAGACATAAAAAGCCAAGTGGCAGCGAAGAGTTAAACACGCATAGCCGAGCGGGGCTGATCTGCTGCGTGTGAAGCCGCTTCCCTTCAGCTTGTTTTCAAATAGAGTTTGAGCCCCGAGTCCTGCGACTGCAGGACGAGCCACTCGCAGCTCCAACTCAGCGGAGTGTTCTCTCCCTTTATTAACTTTTTTTAGGGATGATTACCAGAATTCAGCCCCGCAGGACACTGCCAGGGTTACACCTCCGGTTTCCCCTCCCTGGAAAGGGCTCCAATGGCCACCACGCTCTCTGCTTCGCTGCAGGTGATGCTCCCGGTTAGGTGCTTATCCCTGGAGCGTGGCAGCCTCCTCCGCTGCGGCTCTGCTCGGATGCGGGATGTCTCCTCATACACCTGCGGCGCCCCGCGCGTTCCCTGCTGCTCACAGGAACGGGGGCTCTTCCCGGCAAGCGGGCTCGATGTTGGGGAGGACACGAGCAGAGCGCTCGGCTCGGGGTGCGACCCACGGCCGGTCTCATCGCGCCGGGGGCAGAGCCAGCGGCACCGACACGAACACGGAGAGATAGAAAGAGAAGGAAGAAAAGTGCCCGACGACAACATCACCACACGCGTATCTCGCTTGGGGCCAAGAAAAACGTTAAATAAAGAGGTGCAATAAAAGAAAACGAAGAAAAGCCCTCCGAGGACACATCCTCAGGCAGCGCGTCCCGCTCCCCCTCGCACCTCTGCGGCTGGAGCCGCTGCCCGGCGCGGAGAGCGGCGCTCCAGCCCGGCC
>VZSV01000200.1:170352-183843 GCA_013398735.1 Nothocercus julius
AGGTGTCGAGTCTCCGCTGCCGGCCCTGCGCAGCCTCCCGTGTCCGCCCCCCCCCAAAAGGACCGAGCCCTCATCCTCCCGCTGCCCCGCGCATCGGTAGCTTCGGTGGGACCCCCAGCGCCGAGGTGGCGACGGGAAAAGTTTGCGCCTCCTGTTGCTCTCCCTCATCCCGCAGAGACCACCCCAACTCTGCAGTCGCCTTCCTGCTCACAGGGAAGGCAGAGGGGGTCCTGCTATCAAGGGGGAGGCGATGCTCAGGTCATCGCTGCTGCGGCAGTGCTGGCCATAAAGACAGTGCAGGGAAGGTGACACGGGTGCCCCCGCTGCTCCCCGCACTTCTGATTGCTCCTGGGGATTAGCTAGGGGTGGTTTGCAGGGCCACCTTGCCCTGAAGCTCCAGCAGGTGGAGAGGGACCTGCTTGGGACAAGCCAGGAAAGGGGCACCCAAGATTGCTCCAGGTCAGCAGCTGCCACTCATTCATGGTTACCTTTCTTGTGACATGTCAAGCACTCCCTCCATTTATCTCCTGCTCTCATTGCTGTCTCTTTTCATAGCGGCCTCATAGTTTCCTTTTGCTTTCGTTTGCCTTTTCTCTTCCACTTCACTATTGATTTCATACTGCCGCTTCCCTGGTTCTTTCCAGTTTCGTCCTCAAGGTCTGGTCCTACCCCTCTCGCTCTGGTGCCGCTATCAACAACTGGGTGACCCCTGGGGGAAAGGCAGCCTCATGGCACCTGGAGCCACCATGGCAGCATGCTCACTATATCCTTATGATGCGGCTGGAAAACCATGTTATACAAATATTTAATTCTCCAACAAGCTTCTATCATTACAGCAGCATTGCCAATTGAAATGGCCCAGGAGAGAAAGGAGATTGGAGTGTTTGTTGTTGTTGTTGTTGTTGCTGCTGGGTTTTTTTGTTTTGTTTTGTTTTGAAGGCCAGCTTTAAGAATCGAGTGATTATGTAAAAAACATAGCTCTCATTGAAATTAAAACAAGCTCTTTGCCCTCGTGATGGTGGGAAAAAAAAATGATCCGTGGATAAAAATTGATTTGGGCACAGAACCACTTCCCATTTATTATTTCTCAGCCTATATGTTTTTTTTTTTTTTCTGAAGAACTGGCATTGATTGCTCCATGTTTAGCACCAAAGCTGGCCTGCTTGCAGGCATCCCCGACAGGCAGGCCTGCACGGGGGGGCTCTCTGGCCAAGGCGCTGCAGAAACGTGCCCTATTTTGCATTACAACATTGCTGTTCTACGTCCTCGTAATCCTCCCTCTTCCTGCTCTGCGCACGTCCAGCCCTGCCTGCTTTGCCTGTCTCCTGCAGCAGACACTGTACAGCCACCTCAAGTTATTAAAGCATCATTATTTTTGTGTAAAATCCTCCCAAATACAGTGACTAGTCTATTATGAAGTATAAATGATTAAAACTAAACTAGAGTTGTCAAAATAATGGAACAAAGTGTATTTTATGCTGCATTATTCTGGCTTGTTTATCTACAACATTCAGTAATTAGTAAGCAGCCTCTGAGTCATTAGTATGAATTAGCAAGGTTTTACTATATTATTATCTTTATTAATTATCATAATTATTATATTTCTTATATTGTGGAGACATTGCTAGCAGCTTTACAGCTAAGGCTGAATTGGCTTTTTTCAGTTAAAGCAGGATTTAATTCTGTTATTTCCTACAGAAATTAACACATTTCATCACCAAACTTACCATCTCTTCAGCAGACACAAACTGATTTCTTTTAAATGACAGATATCAGAAGAGTTGCATTTTAACCATTTTAAAAGCTCTTCTTTTCAAAAATGCAGCAATGTTTTCTTAATGTCTTCTCAGATCCCTGGAGCATGAGATTCACAACAATCAGCCCTGTCAAACTTTGTACATTCATCTGCCTCCATTAGATCTCAAACAGAGACTGATCTGAAAAAAATCAGTCATCAAAAAGTGTTATTCCTATTAATATCCATAAATCCTTTTTTTTTTCTTTTCTTTTTGATATACACCCTGAGATGCTGGCAGAGAAAACGCTCTTTATCAAACAAACCTTCTTGCAGCTCCCCTCGTGAACATCTTCATCATTTGTTCTCATTAGACTGTCAAAAGAGACGACCTGACACCAGTTTTCCATCCCGGACCGCCTTGACCAGACCCGCAAGCTCTGAGCTAGTGGTAGGAAAAGGAAAAGGAGGGCTGAGCATCCCCAGCAATCCCTGGGGATTGGAGATGCTGAGCTTCGTGATGCGAACATGCCTGATCTGCCCCAGTGACACCAGTTTGGACAGGCTCTACCTGTCCAGAGGAGGATCTGGAAGGAGATCTAGGGAAGGGCGGATAAATAAGACAGAACTGCAGGCAGGGCGAGGGTGCTCAGCCCTAACACCCCATGCACATGTGCATGCTTTGCCAACACAGGACCGGCTGCAGGGCTGGGGGTTGGGGTATTTTGCCCTCGAGGTCGTCCCACAGCCACTCCTCTTGTGCCAGCTGAGCCCCAAGGAAGCTGGGATTTGTCCACCCCAGGAAGAGCTGGACACCACATGGACATGGAGAGAGGATGGAGACCCGCTGCAGTGGACGTCCTTCAGAGCGGTTAGCTTTCCCTTGGCTCCATGGATCAGCCTTTGATGAACTCCCCAGGAAACGAGGAAAAGAAAAAAGAGTGAATATCTTGCATTTCGGCCAAACATCGAAGAGGAGAGGGACAGGCCATAGTGGCAAACAAAGAGCAAGAGCAAACTCAGTGACACCACTAAACTCGAGAGCCAAACCCAGCCCCAGCAAGGGAGAAGGAAGTTGGTTCTTCTTAGCAAGCAAGCAAGTTATGACTAAGTGACTCCCAAAGCACAGAAGTTGGTGGTTGTGTTGGCCAGGTCATCGAGAGAAGACCACAAGCATGACCTGCGTGTGCAGGGGGGTTGGACTAGATGATCTCTAGAGGTCCCTTCCAACCTTAAGCATTCTGTGATTCATTCTATGAATCTATGACAACTCACATTTTATGCCTAACATTACCGATGGAACAGAAACAACAGCTCGATTATCTCAGCAATCCCACTTAAGCCAAACTGGCTGCTCACAAAGAGGAAAAAACTCTGTAACGAGCATTGCTAAATATGAGACTTAACCTGAATAATCATAATTTCCAAGGCACTTTTTAAGAGCATGAAAAAAGTGGCTGAATTTATCAGATTCATTATTTGTTTCCAAGTAGCCCTCCAGCACCCACTGGTCTTTAACTGTAAAAGTATATTTTCATTTCCAACGTATCACCTAAAATGCCTTCTCACATTATTTTTAAAATAATTTAGTGCTGCACAGATTATTATTTTAAAATATGAATATCAATTTTCCACTGTATTATGCAGCTATGTTTTGACATTTTAGTCGTATCCCCAGTTTGTGTCTGAGAACTCCTAATCATACTATTTAATTCCAAGCTACACTTCTCATTTCTGTTCAGAAGTATATAGATCTCTAAATATTCAGTAGTTTCAGTGGGTATGAAGAATGCTGAACAAATGGATGAAGCCAATTGCCAATAAACACAATGCAAATGTGTACATTAAAATGCAATGAAATTGGATTAATTAAATCCACATTGCATCTGGATTCACATGTAACACAAAACAAAATTAAATGCAACTCAGAAACTTCCCATTTCCTAAAATTGGGTCTGCCTGGAAGCGTGTTCATTTACCTGAAGGGGCTCTGGGTTAGGGACTGTACTGGTAAATAAAAACATCCGCAATCTAGATAAGCTAGATTTGACCCACAAATCAAGGTTATGCATTTGGCATTTTGTGTCATTTAAAATCTAATGTAAAATTGCATCTCTCTGCTTACAAAACAGATGGTATTAGGCCTTCTTTTTGGCATCGGGTTTTGGTACCTGTCCAAAAAATCTTCTTGACATCCTTTAAATGCAGCTATTTAACCACCTGTCACTTTGCTTTAGATGCCCATTGAATTTCTGACAGGAAAAACATTATTTTGTCTACACATTATTTCGTGACACGGGAAACGTAGCACATATACGGCAAAGTTTACACATTGTGTGAAAATCTATTTAAAAAGGGAGGAGAGTTGTTACATGCCACTAAGGCAATTACTCCATAATTAATGTCATTGATAGGATAAAGCATTCCAGAAACGCAAATATAACGAAATAAACCAAGCTCCAACGTGGCGGGGAAGCAACAAGGACACTCATGCATCCACTTACGTTCTTCAGCCCAAGGGAAGGAACCTGCTCTCCGACCAAATGCAGACTCAGACAATTTTTATGACCAAACCCCTTGTTCCCCCCCAAAAAGCTCCGTCAACACAAATGCACTGAATCCACAAGGTTGCAACACTCAGGTGCATCTGGTGCTCAGGGTAGGTGACAAAAGTCCTTACATGTCCAGGCTGTCTTTCCTCCTTGAGCATAAGCATTTGATGGAAATGTCCTTGCACATAAGCAGCCAGTGAACTCTATGGGCATCCTAGGGATTCCCCTGGCTTTGACCTGCGCAAACGCAAGGAGAGGCTGCCAGTCCCTAGGGAGCCAGAGTTACCATCCCTCCGCTTCCTTGCATGGGACCCTGCGAGCAAGTCTGCTGCCTGTAGCCAAGTGCTACAAAAACACGCAAAACAATCTGTCACCTCCTCTGCCACTTCCATAACGGCAGAAATCCATCCCAGGTGCAGGAGTACGGCGCCAGAGATGAATTTGGCTTCGTATCTTTAATTTTACCACACAGTAGCTCTGAAGAAGCATTGCTTTTGATTTCAAGGATGTCACCTACTGTGACCAAGTTTAACAGTTGCTTCAGTATTCTTCCTCCTCGAGTAACAGAGTCATTTTTTACAAGTGTGCGTCTCAGAGATTGAATCATCTTGTCATGTCACGTTGAGGGGCGAAGCCCAAACCTCCCCCTCCGCTGCCCAAAGAATTAATCTTTCTTAAAGCATCTCCGAGTCCTCAACGCAGAGT
This sequence comes from Nothocercus julius, assembly GCA_013398735.1. Taxonomy (NCBI): domain Eukaryota; kingdom Metazoa; phylum Chordata; class Aves; order Tinamiformes; family Tinamidae; genus Nothocercus; species Nothocercus julius. The sequence continues at coordinate 175,345 of VZSV01000200.1, forward strand.
CATTTTCATCTTATAAATGATCATCCAAGCTCAGCACAGTTGTCTTCTTTCTCTGAACTTATTCAGTATTTTGGTGGTGGGAGGGAGTGCCCATCCTCAGCCTGCTGGAAAGATTGGCTCCTGATCTTTAGAAATTAATTCTTTTTTTTTTTTTTTTTTCCCCTGGATCCATGCGGCTGGGCTTTGCCCGAGTGAAGAGAAAAATTATCTATTGTGAAATTTGCCAATTGATCCAGGATTAAATGTCAAAATTCATTTTAGCTCAGTTTCATTGCCACAAATTTTCTGCAGTGCTCCCGAGCCCAGGTTTCGCCTCTTGCCCAGCAGATCATTGCTAGACGTTTTGTGGCAGAGTGGGGATTTCCCTAGGCAGCCTGTGAATCGAGATACATACTCTCTACTTTAAGAACAGTTTTTGCATATCTTCATAAGCCTGCCTGGGAACAGAGAGACCCCAAAGGGCCTTGCCTCGAGTCTGAGGCTAGGATTATATCCCACTTTGTGCTCACTATAAATATTACCCTTTCCTAAGGATAGAGAGTTACCTTTTCAAAACCCAAAATGTTAGCAAACCTGGAGATAACCTGTGATGGTTTCTAGTTGTCTCAGCCCAACCTGGGATGACTCCTCCGTCTTCAAATGGTTCATCACTGCCCTGGCAGGAGTGAAGTGAGCAGGGGTTTGATGCCAGGCTGCCACTGGGCATTTGCAAGGGCACTGCCCAGACATTTGCAAGCCTAAAGCTTTGTACAGACTCCTCTAGGTCTCAGTACCCCATGGAAGCAGCAGTGGGTGAGCAAGCAGCCCATGATGGGTTTTTCGTTTCGGCGGTGGAGCTGGAGAATCCAGCAAGCTATGAAGGAGGAGGGGAGCCATCGTGGGCAAACCTTCCCCCCGCTACCCCGAGGTATCTCCTCCTGCAACAAAAATGTCCAGCTCAGTTTCAGGTTACACATGGCGCTCTGTTTCTTGCGGGGTTTATACGGGGCAGAAACAGAGATCCTCTTTCAAAACGAAAAGAGAAAATCTATCACTTTGGTAATGCTGGGATGAGATGCTGCACACATTTGCAAACCATTTCCCCCTCTTTTGCTCTCCTGCTTGCAGAATTTTTTTACGGAATTAGAACAAATTAAAATCTCTATCTATATATACACTGCTTTTCTCTTTAATAAATTTATTTTTCCCCAAAAATATAAATATATTCACTTCTCGCTATAAGGATACCCCCTATCCCATCACTCAGATGTGCCCTGCTCACTCCCAGCTGCTGGGACAGGTAGTAGACATCAGTTCTTAGCCCCAAGATCTTGGTAAAATACCCCAAACTAATTACACTCCTCTTCCTCCCTAGCCTCACCCACATCCTTATTCCCTTTTCCTCTACCCCCTAATGTCCCTTTTCCATTGCTGATCTCATACCTGCCCCCGCTTTGCCTCCAGGGCTTGAGCCCAGGAGCTGCAGCTCTTCTCCATAGTTGTACAAGGCTTTTCCCCCCACCTCCCTCTTACAATAAATCAAAGCTAGAGCTTCAATACAAGCAAGAAGTATCACATCACCTGGCAATCCTCTATTTATCTAAAGTTTCCTAGGTTCTGCTGGCCAGTTCAAGAACTTGAAAAACTTCCGAACTAAGTTTTTTGCTTTATTGATATGCTTCATCCAGATCTCTGGCATTTTTCTTACTTTATTTTCTTCTGCGTTGTAAAAGGAGGAAAAAAACATCCAGAAAACCTTGACCATGAGCAAGCCAAACCCCACATGTTTTATCATGTGGCTATTTTGGAGGAGATAAAAAGTTTCTGCAGGTTAAAAGAAAGGGAGAAAAAAAAAAAAAAAAGAAACAAACAAACCCCTAAACTTTACCAGTGGAAGCTTTACTGGTTTTGCCCTTGGATCCAGGGTTGGTTGTTGCCTCCAATGCACCCAACTGCCCTGTCTCTATCTCCAGCCGTGGCAGACAAGGCACGGAGATGCCAAACGGAGCCCACCTCTCCCAGAACCTTGTGTTTTCACAGAGAGGGGGATCTCCAGACTGCAAGCAAAACTTTGCCAGCTGACTGTGCAACTAAAGAAAACACTGGTGCAATTCAATGAACAATGAAGAACCCAAATTTAGCACAATGACCCATTCTGGCTTTGTTTTTGGTTTCAGCCGCTCTGTGCAACATTGATTACATTCACAGGGGCCACGTTCCCAGAGCAGGGTCTGCAAGGGAACCCGTCCTTTGCTTGCTTGACGTGAATAGATGCACGAGCAGACTTTAACAGGGCAAAACCCGCTCACGCAGCACAAGCAGAGATCAGATCTGTGCACATGCAATAGCCCTGCTCGTTCCCCGTTCCCTTTTCTACAAAGGTGCAGCCCAAAAAGCATCGAATGATGCTGGATTTGAAGGCAGAGCTTCAATGTCAGAGTCCTGCAGAAGCTGGAAGGGACAAAGAAGCCTATCCCATTACCAATGAAGAATGAATTTGTAGCAAAGAAATTTTGGACTGGATTTCCCCAGCACCCGGTTCACTTAGTCTATTTTCCAGTGCTCGCTTTAGTATTTCTGAGCACCTTTCAGCATAAAGGTTCCTGCTTTCTTAAAAATACCGGGGAGGGATACAGCTCCGCAAGTACATCACTGTGGGACTTGGGGACCTTCCTTCAACACCAAGGTACTTGGCTGCAAACACTGGCTGCTAAACCCGTATTCAAAATAAATAAAGAACATCCAACATCTCAATCTTCTTTGAATTTATCATGCTTCCTTTTTATTTTCCTGCAAGAAAGTGTTTGTTCCTCTCTGATTTTGCACTGGGACTAAAATGAGCTGACAACATCTCCTTAAATTATGTCACCTCTATGTGACTTACTTTTCCGTGCCACTTTTCCTTGCCTGAGTCAGTGGCTGTATCAGTATCAGCCTTTCACCAGAGCAAAATAAGATGCAAAAATGGCAGAAAAATCATCTGTAAAGTATTTAATCTTTCATTTCAGTAAGATTTTCCTGAGGGGAGAATGGGGGACAATTCAGCTGAATGCAAACCTCTGAACTGGAGCATCAAACATGCAGAGCTGCAGGCCCAGAGCCACTGCCTATGAGATTCCTCAGAGGGTCTGGTATCTTGCTGTGAAACGGAAACCAAGAGCAGAAGTAGGTGAATGGTCTCCCCTGGGCCAACGGAGCCCCATGGGGGCACTGGATGGGACCTGTACGTTCAACCGTGATCTGGAAAAGGAGACGCGTAACCCAGCGAGAACATCTGCTGGTGACAGAAATCTTTCACAACAGCCACAGATAGAGTCATACTCAAAAAAGTGCATTTCTTAACCCAGCTTTGCTGATGGAGGCAAAGTCTTGTGGAACAACCACCCCAAAAAATGCAAAAGATACTTTGGCAGATGGGATTCAGTGGCAAGAGATGCTAATTATTGCAAATGAGAGCAGCAACAACAGGCCTACATGCACAGAGATGGCTCTGAAGTAGCGCTCGTCACATGGGAAAGATGCAGGTAGTTCTTTGAAAACATCAGCTCAGTGCTCAGCCATGGCCAAAACAAAGACACTGTCAGCAATTATCAGATGATAAATAAAGACCAAAAGAGAAAACGTCGTTTTGCAGGGTGTAAATTTTTGCTGTGCCATCTTCTTAAATATTGCAAGCAGTCCTAATGTCCTTCTCCCAGAGAGGATATAGCGGATGTACAAAATTTTTCAAGATAGGTTTAAAGGATTATCAGAGCTGTGAGCTGCTTCCACAGGAGGAGCCACTAACAGGCCAAGTAAAAACATGAGATTTGGCGCTTGTAATGCTAGAGCCTCTGGGAGAAATTGTGATGGGAGTCTTTAAAATCAAAATGCAGCACAGGAAGGTGTTCGGAAACAACCGTTTATTTTGTCTTCTAATGGGAAAACCAGAGGGACCTGAATTAAATCATCCAAAAAACAATATTTTCCCAATGCATAGAAAATTAAATTGTGGAAGTCACTGCCCTAAGATGCTGTGGAAGCCAAATGTACAAGTGGGTTTAAAAAGGACATATTCTCCAAAACAATTGGTTGTAATGCCCTGAACCCAGCCTGCAGATCAGGAAGTCCCTGCCTTCGTGTTTGCTAAATCTGAGGCCCTCTCCTGGGAAAGGGTCATTTTGTGCACACTTTTTTTCTCCCACGCTCTCCTCAAGCAGCCCTGGGCTGTTACTATTGGAGACTGGGTACTAAGCTAGCTGGATACAAAATATTTTGGAAATCAGATAGTTTTAAAAATCACGAAACCTGCCCATAAGAATATCACGGACTTGGGCCTGTAACCCCAGGAGGTGAACTCCAGTCTCAACCTCAGTGAATCTAGGTCCAGACCAATAAGAAAGCAGGAGCTTGAGTGTTAAATGTGAGTAAGTACTATAAAAACTAGAGATAATATTGTTATTGCTCTATTTGGCTGTTTGTTGACCAGGTATTCGAGGAATACTTGCACTACACTACTGAGACCTGACCCAATAATGCATAAGAGTTATTTATTCCTGGATTTATTCGCTAAGTAACAACATGAGCCTGTAATTCAAGACGCTGCATTCCAGCGACAGAGACGAGGCAAAGCCTGAAGAGCAGCGCTTTGCCTGCACAATTCACTTGTACAAACGCTGGGCCAAAGGTCTCGCCTGTGCATGAGTTTGTATATATTGGTTTAACTAAGAGCAGAGTTTGCAATACCTTGCAAAGTCATGTCTTCACGCCTCTCCTTTTGCTGAGTGGCCCACAAGCGGGACTCAGATCTAGTGACATAATCTCAGGATTGGTAAGGTCCATCAGTCTGCATCTCTTGGTGGAGAACAACTGATGTAGGAAGTCCGTGCTCTCCGCATCAGGTTGTTTAGTACATCAGTTTGTTTTGATCCATCCTACATAATCACATCTTCACTTTTTAATTTGAAACCTGGAAGGCACCAGAAATCATTCCCCTCATTGCTTGAGGGACAGCTTAAATATTTTGAATGGAAGTGTTGAAAGAGGCATGGCTCTAGGTATAAAAATCTTTGTATGTGGATGCTGCACAGCATCTGCTGTTTTAAACCCAACATGCTGCCCTGAGTGACACCTGGGGGTCTCAGCAGAGATGAGATCTCAGAAAGCTGAATCACTAGTAAATCTATAGATAGTGAAATCTTACAGTCAAGAAAGAATCATTAAAAAAATAATACTTGAATTACATCTCTGATGTTAAGAGCAGCTCTGTGCTGCTTACAATCTTCAAGTTGTAGAATAAACAGGAGCAAACCGAAGCCAGGCAAGCCTTGCCAGTTTTGCATTTACAGAACTGTGGATCTGAGAAGAGACTTAAGCTGGGCATGTGAAGAGATGCAGAAATCTTTAGATTTGCATATACAATATTGAGATCATGAGAATGTCACATTTAAATGCAAAACTCACGTGTCTCATGAATAAATCATGAACAGTGGCAAGACTGATTTATTCTTTTTTTCCTCCAATTGTCATCTCATCTCCCCCCCTGCTTCCTCAGCCACTGAGCAGACACTGATCTGCAGAGCAGACAATTCCTTCTTCCCTTCTCTAGGAAATGCAATGATAGATGAGCTGGATAAGATGCTGAAGGCGCTTTCAAAACAAAAACATGTGCCTGTGTCTCTTGTTTATACTTGGCTAGGAAGTAAAGAGGCATCATTTCCTCTCTGTTTTCCCCCCCTTTTCTTTCTCAAGAGCTACCTTAATACCATGGCAACAGCCTTCAACCCTTTTCTTGTATGACACAACCAGATTGGGAAAAGGTTAGCTGTGCACTGTAATGAAATCCAGACAGGTCAATCGTGTAAAGAGATGACTTCCCATGCACTATGGAATAATGAAGGAGCAGAGCACATAGGTCGATCTTTCTTCCTCTCTTCCCTTCTCCTTACTGCTCACCGTTTGGAGTGCCAGGATATCATTTTGCCTTCAGTGACTAAAATGGAAGCAAACACTTTCCAGAGGTTATTGGAAAAATACAAAGCGTTGCAGAGAAGGAACAAGTAGATTTAACACCAGAGAAGAGAAAGGGCATCTGACTTGGAAATGCACCTCCTTGTGCCATTAATGAATAATGAGATGTTAAGTGCAAGGTGTCAGCAAAACACGTTGACGCTCTGAAACACATCATCCCTCTCAAACTAAGCAGGCACCCATTTTCTCCTGCTATATGTGTATCACTCTCAGGCTTAAGATATCATTGGCAATTTCACGCTTTGAGAATAGCGATTCAGCTCTCATTAACATCAGGCTGGGAATTTTTTGATGATGCTTTCTAAAATGCCTCAGACACTTAAAATTCATCCAAATGATAGGAGTGTATTGATTCTGACAAAATTTGCTTGAGAAAAGATGTTTCCAGTCCAGGATGAAATTTCTGATCAAAATCGGGAATGTGCAACACAAACTGTCCAGGAGTTAGATGAAGAAAGGCCCTTGCAATATGGGACACATGAACCCCTGACGTACAGCTCAATATCTCCCACCAAAGTAGTTACACCAAAGCAGTTGCTCATGGTGGATGTAATAAAGGCCTCTAACTCAGGCACTTAATTTCCCGTGCCTGAGAGGGAAAGCCCTTACTATTAATACTCAAGCTCTATGCACTTGATTTTGGTGAACAGTCATTGAAGCAGCAGGGAGAAAAGTTGCAGGCAGCAAGTCCTGCTCCAGCAGAGCCAACTCAGTGCCTTGCAGTGAGCACTTTGCATCAGGCAGACCCAAGGTCCCTGCCAACAGGGTCAGAAATGCACTCCATCCCAGGTGTCACATCAAAACAAGCAAGTGTCTGCTCATCTTGAGCTCTGAGCTTCAATCTTTCTACTTTCCTCCAAGTAATCCCCCCAACTCTAGTGGAGTCCTGATGCAGGAAGGTTTTGGAAGCTCAGCAGGTTTTGTGGGACAGGGATCTTTCCCATGGAGCTATACAACAGGTTGCACAGTATTCAGTGGAGCAAATTTCAGCAACAGAGGACATCACAGGCTTCCCACACACCCACGCACACTAGTTGCTGCTTGTCATGGCTGAACCTTAATTTCAAAGAAAGGTTTTCAGCCCCGGTGGATAAGACCCACACGATTTGCTGCTTGTATCTGTGACACAGCACCACATGCATGCAACGTTTTGCAGCTGGAGTCCGGCTAATGGAAGCCACTTGATGGCTGGAGCTCAAACCCAAGCTGTGAGATGCACTCCCCAGCTCGGCGAAAAGCAGCCAGGGTGCGATAGCCATGCTCCCCGATGGCACTAATGGGCAGCTAATGCCTTTGCCCACAGATTACCTGAAGACATTCATTTCAGATCAACATCCAGCAAGGAAAAGGGAAAAACAGGAGGGGAAGGAAAGTTGCAGCCCCCTGAACTGCTGCTCCCTGGGTTACTATTGCCCTCCTGCTCTTGCCATGCAGGCAATAGCAGGGGACACCGTATGTGGTTTTAAAGAGCATAACCTGGTCCACATGCACAGCGCTCTGCTGCAAGGTGTCTTGAACGCGCTCACAGATGCTTTATTTTTACCCTAGACATGGGCCAAAACAGCCACAGCACACTAAAGAGTGGAAACTTAGAATGAAGAAGTCTTTTAAAAAATAAAAAATCGAACAAACAAAAACACTATTTCAGGAGGCCTTTTAGCTAATATGCTTTGTTCAATCTACTGCAGGAAAATATAAAAATGGCAATATTAACCAATGTTTAAAATTGAAATTCATCATTTTATTTTGAAACAGCTTATCTTGCTTGCAGCATTGGATCTGAGTTCTGTGTCAGAAGGGTTTTTTTTTCTTTTTTAATCATTTTCCCTCAGCAAAGGATAAGAATGGAGAGCATAAGAGGGATTAGGATGAAACCATTGCAGGCTTGATAATGGCAGAGAGGCTTTTAAAGATTGACTTTGAAGTGAAAAATTAAGTAAACCTTTAGAAAAAGATTTCTTCTTAATCAGAAATGGCGCATTCATAAGAGATATCAAATGTAAACAACCAAAATGGCTCAGTGCCAGACTGAATCACTAAGTGAGGGTCAGTAACTTGGAAGCCTAACTCATTTTTCTTAATTCGCATCCTGCAATAAATGCTGCCAAGGTGGAATTGCTGAGAAGCAGACAAAGTCAGGCCACACAATCCCTGTTCCCATCCCTCCACCACTCCACGCCATTGCAAGCAGCTAGCTGCACCTTCTCCCTGGCATCCTTTTGAGACGGATTGCTGCTGAAAAACTGATTTTAGTCCATTTTCCATGCCATGCTCTGGGAATCGACCGCATAGCTAGTCCACGGGGTAACAAATTCCCAGCCCACAAGCCACGCTCCCTGCCCCAGAGAGGCATCGCTCTGGGCAAGGCACACCACAGCATCAGTAGATAGTCTCTTTGCTGACTTATTTAAGCTTCATAGCTGGACAGTTCAGTCAATCAGAATTATTTTTAGTCCCTACTTAGATGCCAACAAAATCTAAAACAAGAAAGTCCTTTTTTTTTTTTTTTTT
>VZSV01000200.1:183960-195684 GCA_013398735.1 Nothocercus julius
TTTTTTTTTTTTTTAATTTTTCATTTATTGATTTTCATTTTCATTTATTCATTTTTCATTTATTGATTTATTGCTGAACAAAGTCGCCTTTCAGTACTTCACCCCAGTTTTAACAAGTTTATTTATTTATTTATTTTGCTTTACATGCAGTTAGCTGGACAAGTAGCCTGATATTTCCAACTTTCTACTCAAATATTACCTCCTAGCCTCAAACCTAAAAGGCACAAAATACTCCCCAAAAAAAGAGAAAACCAAAAGCCTGCATCCACCTGGTCTCTGAAAAGAACAACAGAGATCTTCAATTCAAAATCACTGAAAACTCTTCAATAAAACACCTTCCCTTATGGCCTTCATTATTAGATCAGCTCCTCTAGAGCCCAACTCAGAGGGTGGTGCCCATGGCTATTAAACAACAGCACCTGTTGCTCCTCAGCAGTAGGCAAGGGTTTTGAGGGATACAGGGATAAAAGCTGCTAAAAAGGCCCTTGCTGATTGTTTCTTCTTTTTTTTTTTTCCCCATGCTTATTTATCTTTTGGCTTTTATTTCAGTTTGGTGCTCTTAAGGACTACCCTGTCTGAGACACATTTTGCACTTTTGTAGCTTTCTGCTTTTCACTCCCACCTAGGGCCAACAGTAGCTCCCTTTCAGCTGCAGGGAGTAGTACTGGGTCTGGGGAACATCAGTGTTAGCAGGCAGGGGCAAGTGGCCAATTTTCAGGTTGTGTTTAAATCACCCTGATTTCAAGGAACTTTATGAAACTTCAGGTCCTGTATAGGAACACTATCTCGACTATGAGAAATAACAGGTATGACATGGGACAAGCTGATCCTCTTTTTCTAGCAGTCTTCTGAGAATAAAGATCACCTCCACTTATATATTAGGTGTCTCCTGAAGTGATATGGCCATAGTGAAGTTCTCTAATGACCAGCTACTTGGGGCACAGCCTAGAAGTCCTTTGCCAATGCAGTTCAGCCTCTCCCCTAGCTGAAGCTCATTTTAATTTATTTTCCTGAATTTTACCATACCAAATCCCTGTTCAGCTTTAACAGTAATTATTATGTCAAAGCGTAAAGTATTTTGAGACCTACTAACAGATGCTCTGCTGTTATTTCATATCCACCTACAGCACTGAAGCCTCTTAGGCATTAATGAGAACTGTCTCTGAAGGGGACTTTTAAGCAGCCATGTGGGAAGAAAACAATTTCCCAGGCTTGATTTCTCAATAAATGCAAAAATCATCTGTGATATCTACTCCTCCCTTTGGGTTGGCTTCATTCCCCTCTCATTTCCAAAGGATCATTAAATCAAAGATCCGAGAGAAGATCCAGGCTAGGACTACTTATTCCAAGTTCAAGCCTAGGATGAATAAACACTATTTCCAGCAAAGCCAATGACAGCAGTAACCACTTCCACCAAAGATGCCACTGAACCACATGCTATAGCGAATTCTGATTCTTTCTGTGTCTGCTGTAGCATGATGAACATTTATGATAATTGTGTGACTATGGGTTTTTGTGCCTCTCTGGCTCTTTTACTTGTTTAACAACCTCTGTTTTTCCCATGGTTCCTCCAAGCAAAGAAGTCTGATGATTGCAAGGTGTCCTTGTAGAAGCAGCCCTGATGTCATGACTTGTGGGCATTGGAGGGTTAGACCATCTTTAGTTGCAGCTGAGATCATAAAATGGTGTAATTCCCTCCTGTGGTCACTCCAGTGCAAGTCTCTGTGCAGTCATTGGCAAGGAATCTGGGCCCTTCTTGGGATACAACATTTCAATTGCATTTAGCTATGTTAAAGTAAGACTGCCATCGTGTAATCACACTCCAGACTTGCCCTGAAATAGCTAACAGAGTGATTTACAACTTGTGTTCCCTTGCAGAAAAGAGAAAAAATAATTTCTCCTCCATATAAACTGAAAAGTTTTGATACTTGAATTTTTTTTTATTATTATTATTATTTTATTTTCTACCTTCTAAAGTGACTGCTGGTGGAGAGTCAGATGAAGAGGGAGCCTGGAAGCTCACACTCATCACAGACCCTCTTCACCTCTTTCTACACTTTTTGCTGAGCTCTGAGTTCATTATTTCCTTTCATTGACACCTTTACATTGATCTTCTTAATTATTCTCAGGTTTGTGATTGCAGGGAGCAATGCTTTGCTGTGCTGCTACAGATGAAGATCATTTTGCCTTGATGCCATGTGAAGAACAAAAATTTACTTGCAGGGAGATAGAAGGACAAGTCAGTGCAGTGATTTCAAAGGATGTGCAGGGTCCTCTGTGACATGGTGCATTTCCCTCTTCTGCTAAAGGGTGTTGATCTGGTGGCTGCTTGTGCCCTTGACAGGAACTAACTCTCCTGTCCCCTAAATCGGCAAGAAGATGAGAGGTTTGAATAGGAGCTGAAGCATATCCCAGAGAAACACATGGCCAGTCCTCCTGATTTCTAAACTCCCATGTCATGTGCATTAAGCAGGATGCGGAGTCATCACATGCAGGTGTTTTCTAGCCGTTGTTTTAAACGGTGCTCATCAGTCTCAGTTTGCAAGTCTAGGAAACTGTTGTTCTGCAGGTGAAGCAAGTAAGTTCAGGGCTCTCTGTGCGTCGAAGTCTGCCAGGTGATTGGGCTGATTTAAAGGCTCATCTGAAGTGCATTAGGATCATTCTGCTGGTAGCCCATGTCTCCTTTGAGTGTCCCCTCAGCATTGAGTAAGTGTGACCCACAGATCTTCATGAACACAGCAGTGCCAGCAAGTCCTGAGGAGGTACTAGAAGACTTTTCTGCATGGAGTGAATCCTCATCACCTTCTTGAGGAAGCTTTTTAGCCTCCAAGACTGTCTTCCTGCCCGGTATGTTTGTGGGTGGATGGGATCTCTGCTCCCTTTGCATCAGTGTTGGCTCATAAGCAGCTTTGTGAGACATGTTGGTTTGATGAAGAGATAAGGTAAATGACATCAGGCTACATTTTTCTTCCAGTTTGAGAAAGCCTCTGGCTTTAACTCCTTCCCATTTGTGCCCATTTGCCCCCAGAAATCAGGCAACTGTGACTTATCTCATTTTAATGTACTCTCCGCTGAGCATTTCAATATGATTATCCCAGAGCTTTGGCCAACCACTTCTAGCTTGGATCCCTGGCCTTTCTCTTTCATGAAAGGCCGCTTTTAGCACTTTGGCCTGATTTTAACCCTCAAAGATAATCTCTCTACAGTGTTTGGCAAGTTGCCAGGAGGATTAAAATCTGCTGGGGTTATTTACTCTCTTAATGAAATGCTATATACCCAAGTATATCAGTACTAATTAACACCCTGTCCACAACATCTCTCCTTAGTGTTGATAATTATGAAAAAATCCACACTCTCACAGTCACCCTGGTCATTAAGAGAAGAAATGAATTTCAGTAGTTTTTCAGTTTTATTACTGCAAATATAGCTCTTCCCAAACTTTGCGCTGGCTCACTCCTCGTTCTCCAAGTTGAATTGTTGCCAGCAGTTGTCTGACACTTTTTAATTTTATTTAGGTTTGGCTGAAATTTGATTTGGATGAAGACTGGAATCTCAGCACGCCCTTGGACCACAAACTGCTGGGTGGCAGGGGCAGAGGAGGGCAGCGGTGGTCAGCCCTTCCCGTGGTCGCTCCCAAGGAAGAGCTCTTGGATGGGAGTTGCTGTAATTTGGGTTTGGGAAGAAGGGAGCAGGGTTGCCCTTGAGCATCAGTCCTCCCTGTTCCTGCATTTCCCTCCCCTCTCTCCACCCCAGTGAATCCCTTGGCAAGCCAAGGCAGGAGAAAAGTGCCCAACAAGTTTAGTTTTCATAGCCATCTTGCCAAATCTGCATGTCTGTGATTTTTTAGAAGGTTCACCAAGTACCAAACTTATGTTCCTGCAGTTACCTATGCCAAGGCTGTCTTTGTGCTCAGGCAAGCTTCAGCATGGGCACACCGGGCTTTTCTCAGGCTCTCTTGGGCAGAGGAGGACATGGCCCTGCACAGAGCTTGGCCACCTCCTTGGGAGTTTGGTCACAGCACATGCATCAACCACCTTGTGCTGTGACTGTGGCTGAGTGCAGTGAGTCCCTCAAACCAAGGATGTCCATCAAGAAAGCCACTATGACAGCAAAATGGGGCGTGGATGTCAGGAGAACAAAAAGTGAGGTGTCTAAGAAAGGAAGCAGGTCTGAGTAGGTCTCACTGTGGTAGACGTTGGGGATGAATCTGGTGTCCAGTGCATCTCATCAGTCCTTGCCCTGGGGTTGCTGTGGGTGAAATAGGTCTGAAATAGGAACCCCAGAGCTCTGGAAAAGGACTCCAAGGAAGCATTGGCAAAGTCTGGAAAGCCAGTCTTAACTTTTCACTGTCATAGCTGTGGATAGAACACTAATGTATTCGTAATTCTGAGGAGAATAACTCCAAATAGGCACTGCAGCATCTCTGAAGCCCTCATCTGTGCTAGATTACGTCAAGGGCTCTTGAATTAAACAAATCTGAAGTTTCTAGGCCAAGCCATTTTTGAGATAAGACATGAAAAAGCATTAGGAGATGCTTCAAACGCTCTGAATCACACTTATTTTCCCTAAGACCCATGTCTCAGAAATGGATTGTCTGATGTGCCTGAGGTTTGCCCCAAACAACCCTGCTCTGGCTATATACCAGGTATGGGTGGGCTGAAGAGCTGCCCAGCCTTTTTTATGTGACTTCAGGGCAGGGCCAAAAATGGCCATTTAGAAAAGCTCGTTATAAACTTAATCACAGTGAAGGGGGAGAATTGGGAGAACGAATCAACTTCAAAATCATGGTACTCTGTAGTCTGGCCTGGCCCCCTGCAGCAAACCCTGTCCAGTCCCGGCCTTCCTTGGCCTCCTTCCCGCGATCATGCTCTTGCTTGCAGGGCTGGGATCCCTCCATGGCTGTGCCAGATGTTTCCATGCTCATCACCAGCTCCTAAATTTCTGATGTGCAAGTTCTGTCCTGGGCTTGTCCCCCTTGGCTCTTGGCAAGTGCCTATGGACAGTCCCTGCAAGGCAAAATGCCTCTGCGTGAGCTGAGCGGATGCTGGATCCCACCCTGAGCCCCAACAAATGAACCTTAAGAGTCATAAAACTTGCCCATGTTTCACCTGTCTCACTGGAGACCTTTAAGGACCACAACTTCCATCAGGATAACTGATCTGAGCAGTACCAGCCTCCAGTTTGTCCCAAAATAAAGTATTGAAATGCAGTCTTCTCTGATAACTTGGGACCTGAAGATGTGCAGCTACTCTCCTACCTAAGCACGTCCTTATCAGAGCACAGTGGGCAACCTGGGCAGCTGTCCTGAAGTGTTTCCCAGGGCAAGTGCACAGTGGGCTGTGCCGGTACCAAGGACACGATGAGGAAGAGGTGCCCGCAAGGAAGGTGTCCAGCATGATGGAGGGAAAACCATTTATGCCACAAAATGACGGTGCTGCGCTTGTTCCAGGAGGACAAGCACGGGCCAGGTTGGGCTTCTGGCAGGGCTCGCGCTTTTGGATGCCATGGTGATTTAACTGAACTTCAGCCGGGCTATTTATGGACCGAAATCATACCCAGGATCCTGGCCACAAAAGCGTTTTAGTGCTCTTTGGGAGTCCTCCAGGAAATGTCACAAAACTCGGTTTGGACAAAATCAAGATTTTTTTCATGGGAATGTGCTGGATTATTCAAAAGTGGCAAGGGCAGGATTTCTGACCGAAAGCGGGTACAGAGGCAGCAGCAGGGCCAGCAGCTGCTGGAGAGGGCAGGTTCCTCCAGGACAGCGAAGATCTGGCTTTCGGAGCAGTTGGCCCCAAACTTTCTGTCCCCAGGATGTTGGCCGTTCTGTACTGCCTTTTGCTGGATTTCATCGATATCCAACACCAGCCCCAAGAAAAAATTGCCATAAAAGCTCCAAGAGAGGTGCATTGGAGAAGAGGAGCTAGAAATTCTGCCAGGACTGTGCCCTAGGGGACATGCTGCAACCAGCTAGATGGTGACCTGAAAAGGAAACACTGAATTCAGACATGATTAATGTTAGCAAAAGACTGCAGCTTTGGAAAAGGTTCTGCAAGAAACCCCTGTGTTGCAACCCTGGAGATTCAAGAACTGGAAGTCATATATCCCCAAGTTGGGTCTCTGCCTTGGAGAAACAATCTATATGTATTTATGTATATCTCTGTATAAATAAGGGCTGGAGAGGTGTTTTTAATTTGCTTTCTGAATTTTGAAGACTGCATTTTCAATCTTTTCTCTGCAATGTTGAGGCTCAATTTTCCTTTTTTTCTTTATTAGTAGCTGAGGCTACTAATTGGTTACCAACTGCAGGATCTAGAGCTTCCAAGGCACACCTGTAATGAAGAAAACAGCAAAGCCATTCGAGATCTTTCGCAATTGTGTAACCAAAGCAGGTTTGCATTTGACGTAGCATCTCCAAACCTAAGGTTCCTAGTCACCGGCATAACCTGTGTGTCTGTGAAAAAAACTGCTGATTTTACTTGGGATGATCAATGCTGTAGGTCTCTGTGCTGCTGAAGCATCTCCTGAGAGACATTTACTGGATCTGCTCTCACTGCAGCTTCAGCTGGCCCTAGCAAAAGAAAAAGAGGGGAACAGGGAACACGGCAGCTATTGCAGTGTGGGTCCAAACCTTGCACACGCACCAAGACTCAACCATAAAACGTTGCATTCAGTCGAATATGAAGTCATTCAATCCACTTGCATGCGCTTACTTGACTACACATTCAGTTGGCCCTACTGAAATTACAACATTGAGAACTGCAAGATGAGGCCTCGAAAGAGTATTTTGCATTGAAATGGTCAACCAAAGCCCAAAACTCCTAAGAGAAGTCTTCAAGGGGAGATGTGCCCCTAACCTTACTCAATGGGGAGATCCTCATCCCTCTGCTCCCCAGGTATGGATAATTACCTTCCCTTAATTGCCGCCTTCCGTCCATGGGTTATGTGAGCTGTTTATCCAAAAACATAACGAGTGAGCAGGAGCATTTTGTACCGTGGAGAGGGTTAATTTCCCGCTGAATGCCAAATGCCCTCATGGGAATGGAATGTGTAGTGTTTGTAAGTGGTTGTGCCCCAGAATCCTCTGAGAGCCACTGACTACTGCATGTTAACGATTGGTATTATTAAGGAACAATTGATGGCCTGTAACCAAACAACAGAAACTAATTACTGGAAAACTTTTATTGTCCTTTAATTACTGGGCCTCTTTGTCAATTAGCAAAAGAGAGAGAGGGGGAAGAGAGACAGAGGGAGAGAGCGGGAGGCTCATTTTTATGGCGACAATAAATTTTTCCGAAACTGCAGTTGTCAGGAGCTGAAAGATTGAGTCTATTAACACACAATATTAAGGCATGATATTTACTCGAGCTGCTAAGTGTAGGTGCTTTTCTGCTGGGAAAAAAAAAAAAAAAAAAGTCTGCAGCTCTGGGAATACTAATCAGGGTCTTTTTCTTCCTGCCGTCATGCTGCTGCCTGACGCGGCAGCTTTAATTTTCAGAGTAATTTTGCCCCTGGACCAAAGGACTCTCTCTGTAAGATTCCTCCAGGAACTTGGCCTGGTGCCCGCAGAGCATCTGAGCAGCCCAGAGTGGATGCAGAGGAGGGGGAATAGAGGCAGGATGGCAGGTGGGCAGGCAAGTATCCCCAAGGCAAGGATGCTGGAGGCTGGGAGGGGCCAGCTCTGCATTCCAGGTTGCCTGCCCGAGCCCTGCGATGCCGGAGGAGTCCATGCTGGCAAGTGCAGGTGCACATCCATGTGTTCAGGACCTGCGCCTGATCAGGGCTTGGCTGCAACAACCCCCATGTTAATATGCCCTGCACCAGGTTCCTGGCTCACTAGCACCATCCAAAAATAGTTTATTCACACTTTATTCTTTTTCTGGGCGCACAGTCATGATTAGCCATGATTAAACCTTCTCTCATGCCGCTACAGTTATCCCACCAAAATTAATCATAATTGTTTTCTAACTCTTGGCAAATAATCATCAATACTATTCCCTCCTGTTTGACTGTCTCAGATTAAGTAGTTACTACCTCCCCTTCTGAGAGAGATACTGTCAGCACCATGACTCTTCGGAGATTATTTAATCCACTAGGGAATAACCAGCGCTGCGTTCCCCAGCGTGCTGCAGTGTGCCATGCAGATCCTTCTGGGGCTGAGTCGAGGCTGAGGGCCCAAAAGGCCACGGGGCTTTTAGGCAGCTTGGTTAGGGATGAGATACGTCTCATTCAGCAATAATTACCAGACTCTTAAGAGCTTCTGAAATAATCATTTTCATTTGGAACAGGTCTTTTTTTTCCCCTCAGTGAGGACAAATTGGTATCTCTGAGAGCACAGAAGTTTCACTCCTTTTTGTACCTAGCTCCTACATGTGCACTTGCTGAACCAGGGACAGAGGTTATTGGAAAGAGTTAAATTGCTCTCATGAGTAACTGCTCCCAAAAGTAGCTTGCAAAAGAGCAAAGTACCAACCTTTTATCAAAAAGCAAATATCATTTCAATTCATGATGACAAATATTGGAGACGCCTCGTTTTCCTGTACATTGTTCTGCTGAGCTTGTGGCCTGGCATCTCAGGCTGCTCTGCACGTTCAACACACTCCAACGACTGGAATTTGTGGCTGTCATAGGATAAGCAACAGGGAAGTAGCTTATAAATTTGTCACAGCCTGTCTTTATGTTGCTTGAATAGGCTGGGTTTTGCGCTATCAGAGAGAACGCAGAGTAGTTCCTGCAGGTGACCTTAATAGCGACAGTAATCTACAGCCTTTCGACACGTCTATCCCTATGTAGGGATCCTAATCCTATAAAGAGCAAGCCAACTAACTGGGATTTCTGGTGGTTACCCGTGGGATGTTGTTATGCAGGCACTTCAAGGTGGCTGCCAAAGCTTCCCTCTCCCGAATTCCCTTCCTTTTCTGAGGGGCTTAGTTAAAAGGCTGCCTCACCTCACATCAGCAGATGGTTTACAAGCACTGGGTACCTGGGTGACCTGCAGGATGCAGGTACTGGTACCCCCAGCTGCATTCTCCAGCCTGTACAGCAACGCACTCCCCAGCCCACGGTGACAGTTTGCTTTGACTTCTCTTTCCTCCCTCCGTGCCTTCTCATTGCCTTCCTCTTGCATGTTTGTTCTCTCTGCTTTCCACGTTCTCTTTCTTTTTTTTTTTTCAAGCTATTATTTTTCCTTTCCTTTTTTCCTCCCCCTACCTGCACAATAGCCTTCCTGCTCGGCAGCGTTTTTATCTCTCTAAAGAAAGGGAAGGTGCAGTGTCTGCCTTTTCCTCCCTCCCTTCTAGCGTTGGTTGGAGAGCTCATGTTTCTGAGGGTTTCTCTGGCAGGTGCCGGGTACTTGTAGGGAATTAGGTGTACAGCCTTTGCAGGGTGAGGGGGATTATACAGGCAGGCTTGCAGCTGGCAGGGGACAGGAGTAGGCACTAGCCTCGTCCAGCTGCCTCCATGGTGGGCCTGTGGAAATATAAATTATGTAAAGATATGGTAGAGCCATATCTTTACAGAGCTCCAGAGCCTGGCTGAGCCCATGAAACCTGTTGTGATAGATGCAACGTCAGCATAGTAAGAGACAAGCTTGGGTGACCTGCCGGATGCAGGTACTGGTACCGCCAGCCATCACCCAGTCCCCAGCTCGGCCTCAAGCCTTCTCCTACAGCCGTGCACCTCTCTGCTCTGCAGCCGTCAAGCACGAAGCTGCTCCTCCTGCGGGGCTGCTAGGGCAGCAATGAGCGCGTCCCCGGGACCTGGCAGCGAGGTGACATCCCCCCCTCCACTTGCGGGTCCCTCGCTGCAGGGACCCGTGAACTTCACAGCTCTGACCCACTTAGCACAGGTGGGTTTTCTCAAAGAGCAAAGGGAGCAATTTCCTCCCACCGAACCCCGGGCAAACCTGCATGCTGGAGGCCTCACTCCCGCCTGTGCGTGGGCAAGGGGAGGCAGCAGCGCAGAGCAGATGGGCTCACAACACTGCAAAGAGGCACCTGCTCCAAGCAGGAACCCCTGTTACCCACTCCCTGCTTGGACGTCTTCTCCCCGAGACACAGGATCCTGCCAGCACTTCAGGTTTCACTTGTGAAAATCCTTCAGTTTGTGCCTTGCTTTTCTCTGCAAACAAGAACACAACCCAGTGGCTCAAAAGCACAGGAAAAAAAGAAAAAAAAAAAAAAAGAAAATCTCCTGAGAACTTGGCCAGTCCTTTGGCCTGGGGACCTCAGAAATCTTTTTGGCACTTGGGGCTGCATGCTCAAATTACAAGGAATAACTTGCCTTTTTATGGAGTCTTTCATCTTCAGGATCCCAGCCCATTCCACAAGCTAAACCCAGACATCTTCTCAGCTCATTGCAGCAGCCCATCTCTCCTGTCCACTTGAAGCTGCAAGGTGAGATAGGGCTGGCACAACACAGCTGTCCCCACTGGAATTTAGTCAGGGCTCCCAAGCAGCTCTCTGCTGTTACATAAAGTGTGATGGGGTCTTTCCTGAACCCAGTGGACCAGGACTTGCTTTCACTGCTGGTGCAGAAGCTGGAGAACACAACAGGCCACAGGGTCAGCGATGCTTTGGTGACATCCAAAGGGTGTCCAGAGGGATGCTGCGTGTCACAAACTCATTTAATCACAAGGTACAGACCATGATGAATGGGCTTTCCTCAACTTATTTATACAAAATTAGATTGCTAACTAATTAGATGTGATTTAATCTGGATTTCCACTGGAATTCAGGAAATTGCTAGGAAAGCGTAAACCTCATTATTTCACACAGTAAAAGGTTTCAAGGCCATGCCATGCCCCCCACTGCCACCTTGATGGTGGTGGCTTGGTGATGCACACTTTCTACTGCACTCAAGAACAAGAAGGTGGATGGGAAATCCATCAGAAAATGGGAGATCCTAGATCCTGAGCGCTGCACGCAGGAAACTAGTTTCAGGCCAGGCTCCAAAAGGGCTCTCAAAGAAACGCTCTATGTCAAACTCGGGCAAGGATAAGATATCCAGCACCAAATCCCAGGCTGAAAAGCCCTGCACCAGGATCCATTGCATTTCAGCATGTGGAGGATATTAATTCTTCCAAAATCATGGATCCTCTCTTCCTTGGGGCTGGTTTGCTCAGGTCTCTTGTAACGGCCGCAGTAAACGCAGGAGCCGGGATCCCACATACAGTACAGCAGTACAATAGAGCTGCAGTGTATAATTATCATGCCGTATCTGCTTTCACATCATAGGTATTTTTAGATGTGTCAGTTTGAAATCTAGGATTTAGTGCACAGAGCCTAATGGATTGTTCTTTCTTTCTCCCTCTTTTAATGTCAACTCTCAATATGCATGAAGCAGACATAAAAGCACTTTTGTGCAGGTGCTGTGAATCTCTGAGCACAGATGACAAGGGGAGATGGTTTTCTAGATTCATTGAGCTTCAGAGGAGACAGGGCTGGATGATCCAGTCTGAGCTCCTGAATAGCAATAGCTCAGGTTTCACCCACCGCCCCCACTGCGGTCAGAGCAGCTCCGTGCGTCCCGGGAAAGGAAGATCTCCCCTTTCCAGGAGGGCTCCTTGCTCCTGCGCGGAGCCACGCTCGCTGCTGGCACTGGCTGCGAAGGAGAGCAAGGAGGACCGGCTCAACAGCAGGACTTCCTTCCTTCCTTCCTTCTTTCCTTTCCTTTCCTTTCCTTTCCTTTCCTTTCCTTTCCTTTCCTTTCCTTTCCTTTCCTTTC
>VZSV01000200.1:195924-296467 GCA_013398735.1 Nothocercus julius
TTCCTTTCCTTTCCTTTCCTTTCCTTTCCTTTCCTTTCCTTTCCTTTCCTTTCCTTTCTTTCTACTAGCCCAGTATCAACAGAGCATCCAAGTAAATAAAGGGGAGGCTCTAACTGACACTGGTACTACTCAGCACAGTGGCAGTTTTTGACTGTGTGAATGATGCTCTGGGCTTGTATTAAAGGGATAATTGAGACAAAAAGGAAATCCTCCTGAGAAATTTCTGCTTGTTTCACCTGTCACCACCATGTACATGAAGGTTCTGTGGAAACCAGTAACTCATGGGAGCTCTTTCCAAGTTCCCCCTCCACGCCGGCGCCGCAGCCCAAGGTAAACAGCTCCTCTGCTCTGATAGTCCACCCCACCCTGTTTGAGGTTGAAGTAAAGCATTTTTTCCAGTACGTGGCATTTACTTAATAGCCCTTATCAAGCTATAATGAGATTCCCTTTCCACCACCCGCAGTTGTGTTCTGGATATGTCCCCAGGTTGGGGACACAGCAGAGCGAGTCCCCTGCCCTGTTAAAAGGACTCCCTGTGCAAACAGGTGAAGGGTAAAGCCATGGGAGATAAGGCGGAGCTGGGGGAGGGTGAGAGCTCGTATCCAGATGTGGTGGGAAGGCAAACAAGGTCAAGCGGGCAAGGTTTTGGGTACCTGGGGCTGCAGTGTGGAAGTGCAATTGGGTTTGGTGCTTTCTAGTTTGCTCTGGGGCTGCCCTTGGGTGAAGTCCTGCTCTGGGACTCCTAGGGGA
Organism: Nothocercus julius; assembly: GCA_013398735.1. Taxonomy (NCBI): domain Eukaryota; kingdom Metazoa; phylum Chordata; class Aves; order Tinamiformes; family Tinamidae; genus Nothocercus; species Nothocercus julius. The sequence goes on from VZSV01000200.1 coordinate 196,675, forward strand.
GCCTGTCCCAGAGGTGCTAAAGCTTTGGCAGGTGAGGACAGGCATGGGGAGCTCCTGCTGCCCTGGCCTTGGTGGTGGCCAGCTGCCCAGGCAGGAGGTTGCCAAGACCAGGTCTTCCTGCAGTCTGCGGCCACCAGAGCTCGGCAGAGCTAATAAAGCAGAGCAGACCTAGCACACACAACGTGCTGGCTCTGAGAAGTCACTTCACAAGGCAGGATTTGAAGTGGTGGCCCAGAGGGTGCCAGGGCTCACCTGGCCCTCCACAGCTCGTGTCCCACGCGCTAGTGGCCAAGCCTGTCAGTGCATCAGAGACAGAACCATGCTGAGGACGCTCAGCACAAACAGACACCAGACCAGAGGGCCCAAAGCAGTCACCACCAGCCCAGAGCCCAGACCCACCGTGCACTGCACTGCTTGAGCTCTACGGGTCTTGTGTTCGCGGGGTCTCAGAGATGCACCACCAGATGTACTGTGTTATTCGTGATGCCGAGTGTGTTGTTCTGGGGACATAACAATACCAGTTGGTCTATTTTTTAATTCAGTTCCTTGACAGAACATTTAGCCGTTCCTCCTAGAGAAGAATTTTGTAATGGTTTCCTATCATGTCAATTTGGAAAGCGTTCCAGCCTCCCACTCCTGAGAAGTGTAAAACTATTGGCAACATATGGCATCCCTGCGGAGCTATTTAATTGTACAAAGGGCTGCCAAAAGATAAAAAGGGACTCAGGAAAAAATAAAATAAAAATACTAGAGCTCCATTCTTCCCCTTTCAGCATCTAACCGTAAAACAGCTTGCTAGATTTCCCAAATCCTTTCTCAAACAAAGCAGGGCTGCTGCACCGGTTACTAATAAGCTGTGGACTGCAAGGTCGTCATTTTGACTTCAGCCCAAGCTCTCAGCAGCTGAAATCTGTCACTAGCTGATGGGGTCCATCACTGGTGCAGCAAACCGCACTGCCCCAAGTGAGGCCGAGGTGGGGATAGAAAAGGGGTCTGCCCTAATCTGCTCCTAGCTTTGGTCCTCTACTCTCCCGAAGTTTTCCATGGTGACTTGAGTTGTGGGGAGCCAACTCATTCCCCTGGGAAGGACACCAAGGTGAGATGGAGGGGTTGGTCACTGTCCACACAGAGCACAAACAACCTTGGTTGAGGGCTGGGGGTCCGCATACAGCCCAAGGCAGATCCATCAGCACCATTGTATCTCCAGCTCTGCCAACGCTTCCCTGCATCTTGCGGGTGTGCGTGCATGGCACACACACCCTAAGGCCAAATGCAAAACAGGAGACGGAAAGGATGCAAAGCAAACCTCTCATTACTCACTTAAGCTCACTTTAATTTTGTCTCCCTTAAAATATATGGCCATGAGCAGAGCAGAGAGGTCTGCGCACCCCATCAGCTGCAGTGCAGGGGGGACAGGAAGCTACCAGGAGTGGCCTGGAGCAGGATGACCACAGGTCATATCCCATCCTTGCTCCCTCCTTGGGGCACAACAGCATTGCAGATGCACAGATGCATTACAGATGGCGAAGTGAGCCACCTGCATTCCCACCTGTAAGAATACCATCCACTAGCCACTGGTGACACTGGACTTCAGGAGGAAGAATACTAAAGGAAAATAAGAGGAATGAAAAGAAAAAAAAATCAAGTAACTTAAATCGCCAAACTCATCATGAAGAAAAACAGAAAAGAAACAAGGGAGGAAGCAAACACCAAGCCCAATTCATCTTAGTTTGATAGTTCAAGAGATTATTAAACCACAGTCATTCTACTGAAAATGGAAATCCAACTTTAATCAATCCTATAAAAGGCAGCATTAACAATGCCCAGCAACAGGTATGTTCAAAACTCAGGTTAGGAGAGGAACAAGGCTTAAGGCCAAACCCAATATCCATACAGAAACAAACAACAGGAGATCTTATTGCATCAGAAACTGGAAGTCTAGGCAAGAAAATTTGCAGCACCATTGAAATGCCAGTAAAGGGAAGGGAAGAAAACTATAGGTAAGCTAAATTTCTCATCCTGAACAGTGTGAGCCCTACTTAGCCGGGACCTGTGTCTGGGTAGAAATGTCACAGCTCCATCAGGGTTTTGTAAAGGGACAGAAGAGGGAGTTAAAACAACACCTGAAAAAAAAGATTTGCAAGTCAAGGGAGCTGTCAGCCAAGATCCCCTAAGGCACCTTGGAAAGAAGAGGTGAAACAAGAGAAGAGGTGAAAGAAGAGAAAACCACTGTTTGCCACTAAAACCACCCCCTGCACTGAAAACCCAGAGAGTTACAGACTGAGCAGCTCTTTGGGGGAGGCTCTGGTTTTCACATGGGATTACAGGGTCACTAAATTCAATACCAGATGGATGTGATGACCCTTCTCTGAAGGAGAAAAACCAGCAGAGCATCTACACAAAAGAGCATTCCAGTGGATTTTCAAAAAATCTTTTGACCTCATTTCTCAAAATGGACTTTGAGGAATAATCTTCTCCTGTTGCAAGGCTTAAGCAATGAGCTGGCACACGTCAGGATGAGACCGCTTCCCCATTCGTATCCCGGGGTATCGCACTGCTCAAAATATCTTGCCTGGAATAAAAGATGCCTAAATCCCAGTGACTTTCCAATGATGGTCCTAAGTCACTGAAGTGGTTTTGAAAAAGTTGCCCTGAGGTGCCAGGAGAGACCTGAGGTCTGGCCTCTGTGGGAGGAAGAAAGCTTGAGTGCATTACTCCACTAAGGGCCATTGCAGCTCCCCATTGGCATGCATTATTGATAGCAGGAATAGCAGTAAATTAGTATGTGATGAGCTCTCAGATCGAGCCGTTGTGTTGGCTCCGTCCCACTAATGCAGCCTACAGAAAGCCCTGCTGCACAGAAGCGACTTCGCAGCCCCTGTTAACAAGCTCTCTCCCAAACTTCCCTCTGCTTTTAAGAAGACAATTCTTTGATGATTCTTTCATACTCTTAGCATGAATTGGAGCAAAAGTTGTCATTATTTCACTTTAGATGTCATTAGAAAAAGATTTTTTGGGTGGCAAGTAATTAGATTAAGGAGATCATGCAGAAAAAAAAAAAAAAAAGCCATATCTAGAAACTACATTTTTTTGGTTTTTGTTACTCCGATGAATTAAAAAGACATGTCTGCTGAATAGTTTCACTTTCTTTTCTTAAGCTGGGCTGGATCTTATCAGTAAAGGCATTCTCTTCCTCCAAAGAGTAAAAAAAACAGATCTCTTTGCTCAATCAAATGCATTTAAGAAAAACGTCTCTCTCCTCCTTCCCTTTCGCATTAGAGCTAACTTGTCAATTCAAAGACAGGGATTCATGGGGTTATTCTAATGCTGCCTTGGGATCTTCTTACAAAAATGAATCTGGCTAGTGTGGGGGCTTTAACTGATCAGATATAGGCCAGAAAAAAGAAGTTATGAGTAGTGGCAGAGCTCTGCTATTTCTTGATGTGACAGGTGACAGATTTCTTCACCAAATACTCCCTGCCAGAACGAGTGGGGAAGCTGATTCACAGGAAGCTTTGGGAAAGCGTGAGGACATGCTTGAGGAGCTGGCTATAGACAAGGACTTGGACAAGATGATCACAGATTAGTTCAATTTAAAAGAAAGGATGAACTAGGCCTGTTCTTTATTTGAGAAGGTCAGACTTAGAGAAATAAAGCAAACAAATATAGCCAACAGCACGGGAGAGCATTAGGACCTGAGTACATAGTAGACCTTGGGAAGTCAAAAGTGCACAACCTGTCTGGAAGGTACATTCCAAGCAGAAGAAATAAATACACAGTTGGTCTCCTAAAAGGGATATTGAAAAGAAGCAGAGAGTCTGAAAGGGAGCAAAAAGAGGCTGATCAGCAAACTCCCTTCGAGTGGAGAAACTGTAAGATTAAAATGAGACTTGCCAAAGTCAAGCTGAGCAAATGAAACAATTAAACGACAATCAGTAAAAAAAAAAAAAAGTCTTAGTTCATATATACAGAAAAAAAAAATGAAGAAGAAGATAAATAAGAAAAAGAGACATGGAGCTAGGGGGAAGAATAGTCAAATTAAAAATAAAAGTAGTTACCGCCAGAAAACTAAAGGAGTACTTTGTTTCAGTTTCCAAGAAAGATGATGCTTCAGGACACAAGGGCACAAGGATGATAGCTAATGGGCATAAGATTTATAAAAATGGAAATTTCAGCATCCAAGGTGAAACAAAAGCTGAAAGAGCTTTAATGTACTGGAGCCAGGGGAAACAAATAATCCAGCCCCAGCTCCTGAAAGAACTGGCACATGAAAACACAAGTCCACTCCTAAGGATTTTTAATACATGTATCAAGCAGGAGAAAATAGCAAGCACAGTGCCCTTATTAAAAAAAAAATAAAGGATCCAGGCAACTAGAGACATCGATGATATGCAAAGCTGAGAATAAATCTGGGAGGAAAGAATAATTAAAGACCTGAAGGTAAATGGAAAATCGGATCAAATATATCAAGTAAAACACTCAGATGATCCTGACGAGGGAAGTAATAGAAACGGAATGAAATGTAATAGTACAAAGTGCCGAGCTGTGCACGCTGGGACTAATAACATGAATTTCTGCTTGAAGCTTGGGTCTCATCAGCTGGCAATGACAGAACAGGAGAGAAACTTGTTTCCCCTCATCTGTCACATGGGGACAGTGAGCAGCCAGCATGATGCAGCCCTGAAAATGGCCGATGTGACAACCCCAGGTGAAATATTTCCACTAAGTGCCACTGCCCCTGCCCAGGTGAGAACATCCAGAACTGCTGTGCACCTCCTGCCACCTCTGCTCAAGAAAAATAATAGGAAAGGTGCAGAGAAACGGGAAGACTTGGCTTGTGCAACAGGAAAAAAAACAGTGGCCAAGGGAGACATGACTGCAAGGAGGGAAGAGGGAGTAAACAGGGAGGAGAAGCTATTTAAGCTAAAGGACTATCTTGGAACACGAACAAATGGAACATGCTGCCCATGAACACACTTAGGAGGTTATCGGAAGATTTCTAATAGAGCTGCAAAGATCTGGAACAGTCTCCTGACCATTAGGGGAAGGTGGAAACTTAACTTAGGCTTTAAGAAGAGAAGGGTACATTGCTGACAGGGGCTATACGGATGCTGGAGGTCTTCTCTCACCCTCTGGTTTTGCAGCTAGGGAGGAGGACATGACATGAGTGGCTGGGCAGGAGGGGAAAGGCGTGGATCAGAGCTCCCGTAGCACAAGCCATGTCACCTCGATCTCTTTGTCTGGAAGTGCAGCAATTCTGGTCATCACCCAATGCCTGCAGTGACTGTGTGCCTTTGATATTTACAACAGAAATAGAAAGCATTGTGATTCTTCCTTTAAAATCTCCACATTTCAGGGCAACCTTTTCATTCTTCTGTCACTGGAGCCATTTTTTGGGTGTTAGCGTTGATGTTTCTGCAGCCAAAATAGTTCTGAAAGTAAAGATATGGGGACAAATGGAGCTGCCGATAGTTTTTCATCAGGGAGAAATGGTGTTTAACGGAGAGGAAATTGGACCTGGATGATATTCACCCAGAAGGGACAGAGCTGGGGAAGGACTTTGTAGACCCCATAAGCACTCTGCTTTCAGTCAAGATACGGTGCCTGGATCCAGCTATAGGGACTGCCTGGTATGTCCTGGAAAAACATAAGACCTTTGCAAGAGGACTTCAGTTTGAGGCTTGACATCCAAGCATTCCTTTCCCCTGTGTGCCAATATAGCCACAGCTTTCTCCCCTTTCTGTTCCTCCGCATCAGCTCTCCTCCCAGACGGCTGCAGCCAAGCATTGATGGGCTCAGCACCACGTCTCTGCTGAGGCCCCCCATAGCTCTCAGGGTGATGAGAGGATCCCAAGCATGGGAACGCAGTGCATTGTCTTTGCAAATGCCCAGGATGCTTTAGCTCCTTGAGCGTATAGAAAAAAATCGGATTACTCAGACAGCGCACTGAATCATACTCGTGCCTTTTCTCTAGTCCACTCATTTTCAGAGAGCACAATCTAGTTTCACCACTTTAGAAACTAATGAAGACTGCAGAGGTCTGGGCCGGCAGAGCTTTGGTGTTCACCACCAGCTTGCCAGCCTCCTGACCACAAGGAAGTATCACTCAATTTTCTAGAGTTATTTTAGACTGAAAATATGACAAATGGTAGCATGGGGTTACACACACGTTGCCTCACAACATCTCCAGGTCAGATCTGTCCAGTTCCTAAGTCAAAAGATAAATTTTCGAACTTCAGGGAGCAGAAGTTAGCTGGGACCCCAAGCTGCCTTCCTTCCACTAGCTATGGTGATTCCGGTAATTGAGAGGCTGATTCAGCTTTTGCTTGCACTAACTTTACCACTGTTGGCTCTCATAGTGATTTTTGTGATTCAAAATGGTGTAACCAGGATATGAGTAGGATCATCTGGTCCTGTTGCTGAAGCACAAAGCAGAGCAGAGCCTCAGTTTCTATGCTGCAGTTGTGTCACTGATGGACTGCAGTGGAGACACCAGGGTGGAAAAGTTGCATGAAATCCTGGGTGTTTTCCCATAGACTGAAGGCAGATCAAAATTTTACCTGTTAGGAGCAAGTCGGTAAAATGAGAAAGTGTCATTCTCCATCATAACTAGAGCCACTATTTAAATTCATTTGGATCACAGAGTAATTTTTCCACTCTGTAAAAGGTTTCTTTTGTAAGTGCCACTCCATGTCTCTTGATTTGATTTCCTTGTACCTTTTTTTTCATCCATTTTTAATAGGCTTCCAGATTTCTAATAGCTTTAGAGATTTCTTTTCTCCTTCATGTCTATGTTGTTGATTGTAAGACTGGCTTTTGGATCTCTCCTTTCTTTGATACCCAGCTTGCCTGGGTCGTCTTTGCACTTATCCTTTAAACATATTCTCAATGTACTTGGTTTACTTCATTGAGCATTTTTTGAAAGCATTGCCTTTGCTTTCACTCTCAACTCTGTTATCTGAATACATCTTAGGTAATTAATCAGCTCCCATTGATCTGAACATAAATTTCCAGATTTTTCAGACATTCATTACATGTTCTGAATAGATGTGAGGCTGACTGGATGAGGGAATTCATACCTGACAAACAGCCCATCCAGATTTGAGCTGTTCCTCCCACTCATGCTCTTCTCATTGAGTTGCTGGGTGAAGTGATAGCATTTTTCAGAGGCCTGTGACTGAGAACTAAAGTTCAGAATAGAAATTCTGTCTCTTAGGGTCTCTTCCTCCCACTTCTCCCCACAAAAGCAGCCATTTCTGTATTAAAAAATGAACAGAACTAGCTAGTCCTACTAGTTGCTGTTTCATTATCAACCCTACTCTCAGCTCTGTTCCATCACTGGGGAGCCAAGAGTGGGCCTAGGACATCAGTCCTGCCTCATTGCAAAGTTGCATTAGATGATCGGGAACTCCGATCATTCCCCATGGATACAGGGCTAGCTGCGAGTAGCAGTGACCTTCGTGCTCCCTGAAACCCAGCCAGTTTCTAATGAACATCCTGTAGCTCTTTATCTGTGCCCAGAGAAGAATTGAGGGCAGGTAATAAAAAGCAATATTAGATCCAAGTTAGAGGACAAATACAGAGGCAGGAGAAGACATCCAGTATCTTTGTTTCTGTGTGTCTATCGTTATGGGGAAGAAGGCTGCAAAAGAAAAGAATATATAAATTACCTTATCACAGAAGAAGCAGTGTGCAGTGACATAGTAAAGTCCAAATTACAGAGCATTATCGTAAAAGGCTAAACGATGACCTGTGCAGTCTGAATATTCCCCAATGCTCTTTTTTCATGGAGTTTTAACTTATATCAGCCCGCATAACATTATCCTCCTTTCCCCCCCCCTTTTTTTTTTTTTTCTGTACTCCTGGAAATAGAGGATTTTCTGACAACCGGTTTAAAAAGCAGTCCCGGGTTTTGCATGCATTGGCCAGTTCCTACCAGCTTTGGCCTGAGCATTATCACCGTCCCAGTTACCCAGGGTCGACTGAGCCCGATGAAGTCATCCTTGTGTCACTGGCACTTTACAGAGCAGCTTCAAAGCAATGAATGCTATTTGCTAGGGGAATATTTCCTGCATATTTAAAGAGTTTTAAGTCCTATATACATGTACCTCATTGTGCTTCACTGCCAAAAATGCAATTAATGGGTTCTCTACTGTGATGCAAGGCTGAAATAGCACTGCCTTGTTTTTTATGTCTTATGGGTTCTCCTGCCGCGAATAATGAGGAAAGTATTGTCAAAGTGGAATGAAAAAAATGTATGAATTGCACATCTTACTAAGTGGACATGAATGACAGAGGCCATAGGCAGGGTTTGGACCAGATGAAGTGTAACATTTCACTCCTATCACCCTAGCAAGCCAAAGCATAAAGTGTTTCTAAGGCAAAGAGCTCAGTTTTAATCAACACTTTCTCTCACTCTCTCCATATGTTTGCATTTATATGTGTACTGGGTAGTTTGTCCCTCCACGGTGGTTTCAGCATGGATATTTTTCAGAATGAGCTATAAGTCAGTATGAATTGGGGTTCTTGCAAGTGCCGAATTAGAAAAGAATCCTCTGCTATGAAAATGCTCTTTAGGAGCAAAGGGAACAATGCCACCCAGACCAGTCCAACGAAGCCACGGTTCAGAAGGAATGTGTTCTTCAGTGCTTAGCTTTATTATTAGCCATACCTCTGATTCTTCCTGCCTCTTTATCCTTTCCCCCTGAGCGTTGAATTTGCTCATGTAATACAGCTGTCTATCAGAAATCACTGTTGCAAACTGATTTCCAGTTGTCAGCCTCATACCCCGAGCTCCAAAGCTATCTTTATTTAAGTCAAACATGATGTGCCACTAATTCAGTCATATCACCCTCAAGGTTTAAAAAGATAGTGCTTTCTTCTCCTGCATCTACTCAAAAGAATGTGTTGGATATGATTTTCCAGTTTTCCCGCAGCTCTATACACTGCTTTGTGAAATGGTATGTTCTTGGTGTCAGCATGAAAGTGCTTTAGTATTTGAGGGGAATAGAGAGGACTTGAAGAATCCTTTATTGCCGTGGACAGTTTTTCTAGCGGTCAGATCTGTCAATGGTCTGGGAAGAAGTTTCCTTTCATTATACAGTATGCATCTGATCCTGCAAGGACCTAAATGACCAGAAAAAAGATGTTGAAAACAGTGGGATAATTCATGTGCATAGTGTTAAGCATAGTTTTTCATGCAGTGGGCTGTGGAGACCAGAATGTTCAATGTCTTGCAGTATCAAACCACAGATGCAAGCTCAGGGGAAACACTTTCCAAGACCGGAGGGCAGGATGTGGGTGGCTGCTGCTTGGTGCCCATCCCCAGCTGGGGCTCTCCTGAGGGAGCCCTTCCTGCCTAGGAGGGTGCTGAGGGTGGGAAGGAGCCCAGCATCCCTTCCTGCCTAGGAGGGTGCTGAGGGTGGGAAGGAGCCCAGCATCCCTTCCTGCCTAGGAGGGTGCTGAGGGTGGGAAGGCGCCCAGCATCCCTCCCTGCCCTGCTGGGTCTCCTTGCCCATCTCTCAGGAACTCACTTCTCTTCTGGCTCTGCAGACAAGCACAGATTTTTTCCCTGGTCTTCACGTCCTTTAATGAGCTTAGCAAAAACCTTCCATTGCATATGGTCAGATTGCAATTTTTGAATACTCGTAGTATGGGCAAATCAAACCCAATTTCCTGCAATACAAAGCCCTGCACTGCTCCCCAATGAGGACTATTTTCCTGCCAAATTGCATCTTTTAAACCACAGCCAATTCAGCTGTAAAGCTGCCAAAAAAAAAAAAAAAAAAAAAAAAAAAAAAAGGTCAGAAGGATGTTTTAAACAAAGATTTTCTCCTCTTTCCCTTACTCAAAAGCAGATCTCCCAATTCTGCTCAAACTTTCAAAACAAGGGAGAAATCACTGTGGGCTAGGTGCTCATTATAGACTATTTCAACCCAAAGGACAACATTCTGCAAACTGATTAGGAATACCTGAAAATAAAAATTTCTAACAGGACCAGTGCTGGAAAGAGTTTCTATCTACTCTGGTTTAGTATGAAGAGTCACTCCAGAGAAGCCAGTGGAATTATGCGAGGGGAAGCAGAATTGGGGCCTTCCTTACCGGTACCTATATAATATTTTACATGCATCAGTTTTATTTGAAAGGCTGTGCTGTGAGTACCTGCTTAGCGGCATACTTTATGAGATAAATATGCAGTAAATGGGAAGATGGGAAAAGCATCTCTTCTTTTCTAGATGGGAGAAAAAGACTGGACTAGAAGGTGATTTGAATAAACAATAAAATATGTAGAAAGGTCAGAGTAATGGAAGATTTTAAGTACCCAAGCAGTGAGTGGAGGACATTAGGGAAAGAATGCTAGCTGGAAGCTTGTTTATGGAATTGGCATAAGATTGCTTTTTAACGTAGCATGTGTATCAGCTGAAAAGGAAAGGAGCGACGTGTCTTGTATTAAGTGCTGTGTTGCATGAGAGGTGTTTGAAGACAAGCTGTATTTCAAGGGAAACTATTCTCACAGACACCCACGTCCACTGTGGTAGGCTGAGGATAAGGGGGGATTTATGGATCCGGAGATCTGGAGACTTTGTGGAGTGTCTGCTGACAGGCGCTCTAGCAGCCAGAGCAGAGAGACAGCACAAAAGTTGGGGTCTGACAAAGTCGTACATAAAGTTTTATGAATCAAAAGCATAAAGACAGGCACGAGCACTCAACTCGGACAGCTCATACCAGAGTGATGGCAATTTTAGAGCATCTGGGGCAGGTAGAGCAAGAATCTCTTTGTATACAGAAAATGTCAAGTTTATTGTTGACTGAGGTAGAGGAAAAAAAGACTTGTGGAAACCACCGAAGGCTTTGCCTAGGCAGCTCTACAGGCAGTGCAGGCAGAAATGACAGAAGGAGAAAGGGTCATGGAGGAATCCATGTGGAAAGTGGGTGAGATAAGAGGTTGGTGCAGCTGTCAGGGAAGCACTGCAGAGATTCATGCAAGAGTCAGAAACCACCTCTCTGCAACAGGGACTTATTCTCGAAAGGAAGGAGGAAGTGGGATTAAGTCACTGAGATGCTTTACCACCAGGCTTGAGCAGATAATTAGGCAATTAGAACTATTAGGGACACCAGGCCTTGCTGAATTACGTTTCTGGGTCCTGAGATGAGCAGCAAGGTTGGGAAGTTGGATAGTTCTGGTGGGGTTTTCTGGAAGGTTCCCTAGATGGTGGCTGTTATTTTGGTATTAACCCTGCATAGGGCTGGTCTGTGAAATCTTGAGTTTATTTTATGGGCCATCGTGGTGAGGAACAGCAAGCATAGGTGTGAATAACTGCTTTGTGCAGCAGCAATCTGTCCTTCTAGTAGAGATGTGTTTTTGCTCCAAGACTGCTAAGGAGGTCTGTCTTCCAGTCATGGAAGGAGTGCCTGCAAAGCCTTCTCTTGGGGCCTCTTTCTTTGGGCTCTGGCTGTGATGGGCTAGGTGAGAAGCAGTTCTGCAGCTGGGAATGGACCTCGGAGCGAGGAGGTTGCTGTGCAATGCCTGTATTTCTTTCGTGCAAGCAGAACATGCTTGCCTGTATTTCTTTCCTGCTCCCTTTCTTAATATAGCTTAGCCCCCAAATTTTGTTTATCATTAGAGTGCTCCTGCACGCTAAACAGATGGTTTTGTTCCATTTTCACAGCAACCACGAGCTTTTACTGTGCAGTTACAGTCAATTTAGAAGCCATTAATGGACCTGAATAGTTCAAATTGTCCCTTCCATTTTCCATTACTTTGCTTTCTATACATTAAGGTTGTTCAGCCGCTACATAGCCCCTTCATGGAACCTGTGGAACTTCCTAACTGAGCTTTTAAGATTTGAACATTATATTAAATTTCATATTTATCTACAAGTTTTCATTTCATTCATCATGCACTGAAATATATTCTCAGGCATTCAGGCAATTAATAAATATTGTTGATAACAATGGTCCTCATGTGAACCATTAACACATCACAGAATTAAGAGCCTTTCCTTTTGGGGAAAGACTATTTATTCTTACCCTTCTCTGGGTGGGAGCTGATCAAATTGTTCATTGTGAAAGATCTCCTTTCAGAATGTCCTTCTCACTTCTCTAAGAGAATCACTTGCTAAGTTCACATGCAAACTTCATGCAAAGAAATCTGGTCTTTTGCAATGAGTTGCTCTCATCATTATTGCTCACTGTTTAGCGTTGGTTTATCTCTATGCCACTGCTTTGTTCACCTCCTACCTAACTGGTGATGAAATCCTTAAGCAAGGAATGACTGACAGTCAACAGCTAATACTATATTTCTTTTGTGATTGAATTGGCATTTACAGAAAGGACATGAAGTTCCTGATGTCTGTGAACTTTTCCCTGAATGCTCAATAACTCTCTACTGGCCATGAAAACCAACAGGATGACCATTGTGGTAATGTTCTGGGTGTTCTCAGCCTAGCATGGAGAAAGCCTTTCTTAGCTGCCAAACCACAGAATCACTGCACTCTCTTTTGAGACTCTTGGAAAACTTGCTCTTATTCACAAGCAGCATATAACACACAATGCTTCTGGATGAGTTTCACTGCTATGCAAGAGGCCAGTGGTGATGCTGATGGCTGAGCTGTGCCCAAACTTCCTGCTTGTTCTCTCCTTTGGATGGATTTTATGTTCTGGTCTTTTGTTTTGTGTGCATCTGAAAGTGTATCTATAGGTGTCTGACCAACACCAGAGCTGAGAGAGCCACCAAGAAGTGCATCTGACCTGACGTGGGAGAAAACTTGCTATACGGAGTTCAAAGCAGTAGTCATTTTAACCTATGAGACAAAAAGAGCAAGAGAGGGCAATGCTGAAGATGCTGCACTTTCCCATCAGCCTCTCAAGGTTCACTGGTTCCTGGGCATCAGTTTTGTCTGCTACAGTTTGTGTTGCAAATTGGAGCACTGGTTGGTAGGGAAATTATTTAACAATCAATAAGCTGTAATTTCCTAAACTGCCAGGAAAAAGAAAGGTTAATTTAAGAGCCTTTTGTATTTACTTGGATTATTGCTGTATGAAACCACACAAGGGAAAAGACAAATAAAGTGATAACCTTAATTAACTGCAGGGTGAGCACCAGGCTTGCAGACTCAAATTCCTGCTTTTATACAAGCTCACATTTATATAAACTATTATACCTCTTTGAGCGTAGATGGTAGTTTGGGATGACCAGCACCTTGAATTAAAGTGCCTTTAGGCTCTCAAACATGACCATTTGACTATCACAGAAACCAATAAGCATGTCAGTGTTGGTTCAGCAGTAACATCACTTTGTATTTGTGTCTACCTGTTAAAAACAAAGGAAAAGCTCCCAGTGATTCCAGGGGGAAGTAATCTAAATATGTATTAGCCAACCCCCTCCTGTGTAGGTTTGCCAATCAAATATCTGTCACAACTAATTGAAAATGTGTATCATCAACATCATTGTTATTATCATTATTTTGATTGCTTCTGGGAATTTGATTAGAAGACAACATCTCTGAAACTTGCATTGCAACACTAGAACAAGGAAAAATAAAATGAAAAGTACAGACAGAGAAGGGAGTACAAGCAAACAGCCTGACTTTATCAGTTAATGTGATAGGCAGCGGTTATAATGCACCTGGGACCTGTGGTTTGCTGTGCTGCGGAAAGGAAAGTCTTCAGGGTGGATTTGCAGAAGGATACTGAAGTGGTTTGGGGGATATTTATGAAGGCAGCTACCTAATGTAGACATTGCAGGCAGGTCATGGAATTGTACTCTACAAGAGCTTGCTCCTCTCCTTCACCAGCAAAGAGTGACTTGCCAAGCCGTGTACCTCCAGCTGTGCATCTCCAGAGAAAATGAGGTGAATCTTGGGCAGGATAGTCTTGAGTACCACAGTAGAAGCACAGAATGTGGGTGGAGGGGGTGGCTGGACTGCTCTGTGGGCATGGCCAAAGAGGAGGTCCCCATGGAAGTCCTGGGCCAGGAGGACAGTTTTCTGACCAGCACCACGAAAGAGCTTTTATGGAGCTAGGAGGAAAATCAGGAGAACAAGGAGCCAAGGAAAGACAAGGGAGACAAGGTTTCAAGGCGCAGAATGTGGTCAACCCTTTCAAAGAGGCTGGATTAATCCAGAAGACAAAAGGCAGCGTGCATAGGTCTTCTGGCTTAAGCATGGTGTTCTTACTGGTCAGGAAGGTTTCCATCAATGTCCTTACCATGCCTAAGCTTCCCCTACTCTTCAAACCCTAGCTCTTCACCTGAACCCTCAATCACAGTCTGTCCTGGATGTCTCTGGAGAAGAGATTGCTATTTAGGTCCAAGAATCATAGAAAATAGCAACTTTTGAGAGACTAAAACTGTAGAATACGCTTTCCCTTAGGTTTGCAAATCCCATGATAAAACGGTTTTAGCTAGTGCTTCAAACCTTGATCTTTCTTGGGCACCGAATGCAAATGGATCATTTTAGAACAAAAAAAAGCAAAGATGAAAGTGAACAGGAGCTGACTTATTTATTTGAAGAATTTCATTTTGATTTTGAGGTAGGTGTAAATGTAAATTTTCAGTTATGTAACAAACTGCATTTAAAAGCAATTGCTTTTGAAAATACACTATTGAACTTCTGAATTACTGTGATAATGCAGCTGTGAATGCTCCAGTCTGGAAGGAACCAAAACAACAGCTTTTGACGAGGACATGAATTTGTTATGACAGTCTAATTTTACAAATCCGTGGCTGCCTTATGGCAGAATTATAAAGATATATATTAAAAAAAAAAAAAAAAAAAAAGTCCCAAGGAGCCAAGAAATGTATCATTGCACTAGTGAGAAAATGTTCTCGCAGAGTCGACTCCCACAGGTCAATCCAAGGTAGTATCCAGCTGCCTTTGATAGCTTAGGGAGCAAAATGTTATGTACAATGTGCATGTTTAGACTGATTGGTGACTTCAGTGGCCTGATATGTGTGTGTGTGTCTGTGTGTGTGTGTGCTGTGATACGAACTGCTTCACACAAATAGCAAGAGACAGATCTTTGGTGAAAGAGCAATGAGGAAAAAAAATCAATATACCAGCCCCCTAAATAAAATTTTAAACAATGGAACTCATGACTAGAACCTTCCTCAAGTCTTGCCACGCCTGAACAGAGTTGCCATTGCAAGTTAACGTCAGCACGGTGTAAGTGGTCTCCTAGAAATAATCTCATTGCAGCTATTCTTGCTAATCCTCTAGCAAGAATAGGCAAGACTGCTCTTCTGGACGGGTCAGAGGAAAACGTCTGCAGTGGAGCCCGCAGGTAAAGTAAATAAAAGAAGTCAAATGGCAGTAAACGAAGGACTAAAACTAACTTCCTAGAGGAATGCAACATGGGAAACTGAATTGAACTGTCTATGCAGGTGTAGAGGAGACCATATGGTGGCCTATAGGCTGGTCAGGGAATGACAGCCCTAGCTTGACTTACCAGGAAAAAAGGACAGTGGGAAGCCCTATAGCACGCTCTAGAGGCAAAATCGTGGGGCGGTGAGCTGGTAGAGCACCTCTTCTTCCCATGACATTTTTGTAATCATCAAAACAACTCCCACAAGGTTTGCTGAAAGGCAAGAAGAGATTTGGGGTTTAAAAATACCTGCAGTGGACAGATGCCAAAGCACACTCAATTCTTGGGCACTAATTTTGTGTAGCATCGTATAATATACTGGCTAAAGAAGCCCAGTTTGTGCTTCTGACAAAAGCTGTAAGGCTCAAATGCTCTGCCGGTGACTGAGAGCACTATTACGACGAGCGCGCATCTCAGTGTCACTGTGTAAATCTCTCCCGCCTGTCACTGATGGAAGGGTCTATGTGACAGGTGTCACCCATAAATCCCATTTAAATACATCCATTACGGCACACTGTATCACTCACAATCACCCATGAAATGTCTCTTTGGAGTCAAGAATCAGACAGGGGTGATTTAGGGCTATTTCGCGCTCGCGATGGGATTAGCTGGATCTCGCAGCTATTAGATTGCAGGGCCAACACTGGCCCAGAAGTGGCGGGGGGAGCAGGCAGCGAGCAGCTCCATTAGGTTGTTTCCAGCAGCCTTCCCTGCTCGTGGCTGTTGCTGCTTCAAAATGAGATTTTAAACCTGACCCCGGAGACTTCAAAACCTGGCTCCTGTGGGAATACACACAAGATGACTGCAGGTGCCTTACGTCTGAGATTCAATGAGACCTGCCTCTCGCTTTCTGCCATTATATTTCGACCTTCACAAGTAGCTTCCTCCCGCCGACATGCGCGCAGACTCTTTGCACCGGTGTGAAGGATGAGATATGGATGGAACAAGGCCATTTCCCACTCAACAAGTGGTTTTTTTTTTTTTTTTTTTCTAGCGTCTCCTCCAAAAGCAGCGGTCTGAGCCTGCTCCAGAGAGCTAGGTAAGGGCACATCTATTTAATTCAGAATAAAATGAGAACATTTGTTAACTAAACTAAGCAATTTAAACAGGCAAATACTTACAGGGAGGCATCAGTGATAGCTGTTATTTAAGCCCATGCTAGACAGGAACCATGCTGCCATAAGAGGCCTCCCAGATGAGCAATTTTTTAGATATTGCTGAGCCTTAGCAGAGGAGGAGAGCTGACCACATACCCGGTCATGGCCAGCAACAGCAGGTTCAAAGGAAGAAGACTCGATAGCAGTTCGGATGTAGCTGGGGTCACCGGTGCCTTTCTGGCCCTGATGAAGAAGCTTCTTGTCTGAACACAGGGCTGATCCTCCAGCCAGGTCTCCAGGAGACCTTTATTCCTCTGGAGGGATTCTCCTCGTTATCTGCAGAAACACTCCATCCTCTACAGAAACCTTCTAATATTGGGGCCTCGATAACATGTCTGGCACAGAGATAAAATGAGGAGTGTTCATAAACAAGAGAATTTGAATCACAGGTTCAAGCAGCCACAAGAAAGGGTTTACTTTAGTGTGAGATTCAGGGGTCCCACCTTACTTTACTGGGAAGGCCGTGTGGGTGCAAAGTCCTCTCCACTTCTGTCTGTCCGTGGTGCTCAGGATAAATAAGCTGCTGGAAAACGATGAGCTCGCTCAGTCAGAAGCAAGAGCAGATGAGAGTAAGCACCAAGGAAGCATATGAGGAGAGGGTGTGGGCGAAGTCGGGAGCAAGAGTATTGTCGCTTTTAATGAGGATGATGATTATGCACCAGCAGCTGCTCGCAGATTAGAGACTGAGGACTTGGTCGATCAGGGATAATTATCTCTCTTTGGAATGAGGAGATTTTCTGTTTCCTGGCAGGGAGAGAAGTGCTGGGTAGCTCTGTGCCCAGCGTCCAGATTTGCCATCCCAGGAGGGGAAGCGGCAATATCGCTCTCCCCCACCCCATCGAGGAGTCCTCAGATCAGCCCAGAAGGATTTGATTACAATCCATGGATTAAGCTGGTGTCCTAGGTCGTCCTTAGCTCTTTTGGTTGAGCACAGAGGCATCCCAGCTTCCAAGCAGTAATTTGGCAGCTCGCTATAGGGTCCTGTGTTGGGTATTTTCCAGTACAATAAAATGATCTGAAGGTGGTGCAAGCTCTGAAGATGGTTTTGTAGGTCATGCATCTGCCTGCAAGGAGTGAGGGTGAGCACCAGGCTTCTCCGAGACTGCTTGCCCAGGGCTATTTGTTCATGTCCCTTGATCTGTTAAATATGGAAAAATATGGTAGTGCTCTCTGGTTAACAGGAATACCAGTGTCAGTGGAAATGGGCTTGTCAAGTGATTTACTTTGGAAAATAAATTATTTAACCAGAAAAAAAAATGTTTCTCAGAAAAAAATACCATTCTCAGTTCCACCAGCAACGCAAACTGAGATAGGAATCAGGGCATACTGAGAGCATTTCAAATAGCTTTTATTAAAATCCTAAAGCTGACTCTATAGGCAGCATGTAATGATGGAATATGATCTTCCCAGCTTAAAAGCTGTAAATGTATCAGTTCATCCATTGGCATAAAATGAAACCAAAATTAAATATGCTTCCCAAGCAAGTTATGGATGATAGATGATGTGTCTTTTTCTGCTTGAATTAAGAGAGGTTAACTTGATTAGTGGGAACACCTGGGCTGGTTAGAGTCTGTTTCAGAGGGAAGTTGGATTCAGTCCCACAAGCTGTAGCATGAAAGAGGCTGCAGCAGTGGTGGGAGCCTTATCTGCAATTGTCATCTTTGACTTGCCTCCTCCCATTATGAATATATAGATTACACAAAGGCTAGAACAATATAGATTTCTTCAGAGAAAATAATTCTGCAAAATTTATTGTTCCTAGAAGTTGAAAAACTTCCTGTAGTATCCCAAGGTTGTCCTGAAAGGGTTTGTGGTGAATCCAACCTTTCACCAAGTGACCTTGTCCTTGGTACAAGATGAACTCAGGAACATTAGTACAACAGGGTATCTGTTGGAGCATCACCATGGAAGGACTCTACTTCCACTGAGCAGGAAGGCAAAGTCCTCAGTGTCTTTCGGTTAGAACAAGACAGGACTGACAGAAAACCAAGAGCAGCATCCCTGGAGCTTTTGTACTTGTGGGCATGTGACAGTGGCCAACACATTGCCCCATCCCTGTCTTCTCTCTCTTTATTCTTCCCTGTGTTCTCTCTCTCTCTTCTATCAGGCAGCAGAGATGAATGGAATATTCTTCCTGTAAAAGCATAGGAAATGCAGGAATGGAGGCCCTGAGGAGATGGCAGTAAGGAATGAGCCCGTGCAGAGGAGGGATGAGCAGGTGGCTTGGGCCAAGCTGTACTGGTGGGAGCATCTTTGCTTCCTTGTCCCCCCACCCTCCCACAGGCGCAAGCTGCGCGCCAGGGACAGCAATGTTGTCCTAAGCATCTAACTACAAAGTAGGTTACAAATTATTCTGGGGTAAAAAAAATGAATGTCTTGGAAAAATAAATATTATTTTCTGAAGCGAGTGTGATGATCATAAATCCGACCCAAATGGTGAGCGCCTCTCAGCACTGCATGACACAGTGAGCCAGCCCTCGGGGATTTCTCTGCTCCGTATACAGCTGCCTGCTGCTAGCTGACTTTGCTGCAAGCTTGCCAGTGTACCTATGAGCCCACAAGGAGATGCCAGACTTGCCAGATGCAATTCCCTCCCATTGCAAGCTGTGGGACTCCGATCGTGATGGTAGAGGCTACTGCACATAGCAAACCTAGAGGATTCTGCAGAACTGTTTGCCCTAGAATCCCTGTTTTGCCTATTAGATCCCAGAGGGATGAATTCATGATGGGAGGGGAGCAGTCATTTATATGAGCAGGCAATGGCACCCTGAATCAAACACCCAAAATATGGTCACACAAGACACCTTGAAATACTGCTGTTTAACAGTAGCCCTTAAGAGAAGGGCTAGAAGAGATGTCATGAAGTTGATTCCAACAGGATCAGCTATACATCTGTTATTCCTTACAGGTGCCTATCATCTAACTCATTTAAAAAAAAAAAATCATGGATAGCCACTCCCCTGCCATATCCTGTCCCTCACCCCTGGTCCCGCTAGGTGACCTGTCCTAGTACTTAACTGTCCACAGAGTCAAAAGCTTTTCCTTATGCCTTGTCTACTTCAATTCCCAGCACAAGTGAAGCTAGAGGCTTCTGTCCTCTCCACAAACAACATGGAGAACAGGTGGTTACCTTCCTGATTACAAAGCTTTTCCTATTTCAGAACATGTCCCCTGTTTCTTCTCCACTGAGATAAATTTACTCAGTGGCACATTTTTGGCTAACCAGTGGACCAGAAATAGTAGGAAGTGATGTAAAAAATAAAAGAGAAAAAACAAATGCAGAATCCGTTTCCTTCTTTGGGATGTATTCCCATGTGGGTGATATGTCTGTGTTAGTGCTGACTGGTAGGCGTAATTGGCAATGCCTCCTTAAAATGCTTTTAATTACAACATGCAAATTATGATTTTATAAAACAATAACATTTTGATATTGTGAAAGCTAAGTATTTGTTATACCCCAACTGCCAAATATTAGTCAAGTGCAAACACACCCCTTGGATTTCTCTCAAAAGGATTAGGTGGTCCTTTGCCAGCAACAGGCTAATACAGGTGCAGGCTAAATCATGTCAGTTGTTACCTCCTGCATCTTTTTTTACTCCTCTGTCCATTTGGCGTGCTCATGTGTGGGCTCTCTCCTCTTAGATCCCATCTTTCGCAAACTTTCTTGGACGTGGAAAGGCCAGATGAGGCTCCATTAATGCTGGGCATTGCAACCTCCCAGCTAAATTTCTGCCTGGCCACCAGATCATGATGCCTCTCTTCTTTTTCTGCTTTGTGCCAGCACAAAAACTCGCACCAACTCACCTTGCAATCCCCTTGCTACCCAAAGTCTTTCCAGTTTCTCATTTCAGCTGAAGTATGTGACTAAGAGACACTGGAAAAGCAGAAGGGTGTTTTCTACAGCGGTTTGTTGCCCTTTCTCTGCCCTAAGAGGTCAGGATGTCGGCAAATATTATGGCTAGTCTTTTAGAGTTGACTGATTAGCGAAAAAAAACAAAAAAAAAAAATCAAAAAAAACACTGACAGCTGCATGAATGGAAACTGCTGAGGCCATGCTGCTATGAACAGTGAGGGTCAGGGCCAGCGTTGCTGCTTTACACTGCTTAAATCCAGGGATTTTTCTTGCGGTGCAAGCACATCCACCTAAAGACACAGAGCAGCCACAGTCTTCCCATGCAGGTCCATGCAATCCTGTGCATGTGTATTTGGCCTTGGTCAATACGTGTTTTGCTGCCTAAAGCACCAGCACCGCTTCTTACTGAGAGTGTAGATGTTGCCCAGGCCCGTGGATGCTGGGCAAGCAGTCAGTAATGCCTGGCTTCCAGCTCTGATCCCTGTGCTCAAAGCAAACCCAAAGTCTCCCAGTCCTGCGTGCCTACAGCACAGAAGTGCAGTTTATGCAGCTTATGCCAATATGCATTGAAAAAGAAACGATTCCTGCAGCAACATCTCACTGGGGCATCCCTGCAATTGCAGCCCCGAGCTGGAGAATTTGGCTCATTTTCTTCTTTTAAAGCATAAGACAGATCCTTGATGACCCAGAAATACTGCAGGAGCCTGCATAAGAAAAGAACTTCTTCTCCCCAGCAAATATATGTCTCCTGCTTGAGACATATATAAAACATTTTGAGAGGAGAAAAATTAGCACACGATTTTATGTATGACAGTGTTTGATTTCAAAGAGGGAAAGGATTGGGAGAAAGAAGAGTTTACATTTATGAGACTGCCATGGGGGGAAAAAAAACATGTACTTTGCAAATTCCTCTTATTATGTTCAGTTAAATAAGCTCTTAGCCTCATTGGCATCTGACAAGAAATGTTCTGTCAGGAAGCCATGGATATAATTTCTCTCTCTGTAACACAAATTCATACACACACGGCCATGAAGCAGCAGCTTGTCTACAGTGTTTCTCTGTATCTGGTTGCATAAAGTTTGTGTTTAAGAAAAGAGGTGATATTCTATCTTTTTTCTTATTCCTTTTGCTATCAGAACCAGCACTAATGCTAAGAGTTGAGGTCCACAGACAGTATTTTGAGAAGACATCAACCTCTTTTAAGAGTGACCTAAATTACTCTTAATTGTAGCGACAGGACTAAATAGATGTCCTCTGAGTGTTTACAGCACAGCAACAAACAGTTTGTTCTCAAGATAATGACAAACTGCTTATATTTGGTCTACAAAAGCACTGTTTGTTCCCTAAATACCTGCACCAGGAATTGGATCGTGAAAGAAAAACAAGATGTCTTTGTGAGCAATGCCTGCTTGGAGCTTCCCTCTCTGGGATGCTGGTCCTGCTGGGTCAGCACCCGCCAAAGCAGAAAAAAAGGGTCCAGTTTTCAGCCAGGGAATGAGGAATCAGGAGCAAGTTCTGATCGGATCAGAGATGTAGCTAGGAAGCCACCTGGCTCCTTGGAGGTTACAATTTCTAGCATTGCCATGGTGTGGATTTTTAAGGACTGTTACCTGCTAAGCTAGTGCAATCCCAGTGCCGTTCGTAAAAGAAGTCCCTTCTAGAGGCCTGAATGGTTTCTTGGTTTTAATGATAGTTAGAGGCCCAAATGCTAATACACCTTGTCCTTGGTGAGAACTCCAGGGTGCCCATGTCTCACCTTTCTTAGACTGTTATTGAAGAAAACCGGTTTAGAAGAGTGATTTTCTTGACTCAAGTCCCCAAGGCTTGTAATTTTTAATGCAGACTCAAAACTGAATTCACTGTCAGACATCTATTTGTATCTCTCAGACATGTATCAGAGACTGGGCGATTTACTGCAGCAACAAAAATGCATCTGCTCAGATTAGATGGAATAAAATAATGCCCCTGAGATGTAATGAGTACTGAAATCTTCAGCAATGTCATTCTGAGTTCCCTATTGCCCTACATGACTGCATATGTGGGCACAAACTCCCCTGCCCTCTGTGTGCCAATGTTCCCAAATCCATCGTTCCAACCGGTGAGACCCCACACAGAGGATCACATTTTAAGTTCATTCCTGTATGTGGGGTCACAGGTGAGCATCTGCAGTGGAGCTGGGGTTGCCAGCTTTCAAATACCCACCAATTCTCTTTCCCACCCTCAGCCGAATCCTCATTCTCAGCACCTACCAGGAAGTAGGGATGAGTCTAGTATGGATTGCTGGGATGACCCTCTTCCATGCTGCTGTGCTCCCTCTGCTTTTGGTCCTTCAATGGTTGCTAAACACCCTGGCTCCACCAGCCAGGCAGCCGTTAGATCTGCTCCGCTTGCCCCAGCCCCACCGTGGCTGGGAGACGGCAGCCCTGCGTCGCGCCCACAGGCCGGGTATCGCAAGGTGGATCTCCATGTCTGCGTTGCGTGGAGTTTACAATGAGCATAAAAACGCTCATCTGAGCTTGGGACGTTGCGTTCAGCAGAACTGCTACACCTAGGATGGTGAGGAAGACAGAGGGCATGATGCTGAGATGCATATGGTATAATGTTAGCTTCTTTCTCCATCTGTGGCAGGGGCTCCTCAAAATTTAGACATAACTTTACCAAGCTTCACTCAATTTTCATATTTTCTTCCAGAGAGTCTGTGAAATAAATGGCTGAAATGGCTGTTTTTTCCTAGTACTTACCACTTCCAGCAAAGTTCTGCTTGTCTCCAGTTAAGTCCAGAAAAAGGATTAGATTCCTTGAATGGATCTGCACATGGTATGATAAGTAAAGACTATTCCTAGTAATATTATCAATCACCAGACAAAGCTACTGAACTCTGTAAATAAAGAGATTCCTCACAGCTCTCCAA
Source organism: Nothocercus julius (assembly GCA_013398735.1). Lineage (NCBI taxonomy): Eukaryota > Metazoa > Chordata > Aves > Tinamiformes > Tinamidae > Nothocercus > Nothocercus julius. Next base: position 219,960 of record VZSV01000200.1, read on the forward strand.
CCTATTGTACCAGGCTGCTTTTGGAGATTATTTCCACCAGGAGACTTCAGCGTCTCCTTAACATTAATTCACTTTTCAGAATGATTCATCTTGAACAGCGAATATTTTCTTGAGTATCTTGTTCTGATCAGAGTGTTCCCTCTGACCTTATAAGCTGCAACTCTGTTAATGGTACAAGGGCACCTGTTTATGCCGGCACAGGAGGGTAGTGGTGGAGGACCTGCTGGGCAGGGTTATACACTCTCTGGGAAACCCTTGCTACTGTTTGCAGGGCAGAGCCATTTCTTTCTTTCTTTGCATTTACAGACTGATCACAGTTGCAAGTAAAACATCACTGCCTCATTCACACCTAACTACTTTCATCTTTTGTATTTTTTTAAATAGCCTCTTTTGCAGGAGACAGCTTTCCTCTACTCCGTTGGGCTGCACTGTCCATATTGTCTTTTGCCACGATATTGATACGTCTTTCCTTAGAAAATAGCAAAAGCAAAATAAATACAAGTAACCACCTTTGCATCCCTGCCAGCCTCTACTCATGTCTTCCCAGATGGAGAAGGCTGAACTTGTTAGTTCTGTTGGGACCAAATTTCCAAAGTAGACATAGTAGCCCACATCCCTATAGAGCTACTGCAGTGTTTAGGTCTCAAATGGACAGGACCCGACCATCCGAGTTCCTCTTTTCTGCCCTGAGTGCTGCCTCCACTGTGTTCAAAGGAAGCTCTTGATCTAGACTTTTTACAGCAGGGATCTGCTGTCCTTGCAGATCCACATATTCCATGTGGACCAATTGCTCCCAGGTCTCGCCCCATTTTGCTCTCTCTGCCTGGAATCATTAACCTTCCTAACAGCCTTAGCAGCCAGAGGCCGGAGCATTTGGTAGGTGCAAACGAGAGAAAGCGGCTGAGTGCTGGGGCTGGTGTCACTGCCAGGACCGAGCTGGGCGAGTGCTGTGGTTTGGCTATAGTGATGGTGGCACACAGGTCCCTGGCACGGTGCAGTCGTTCAACAAATTATTGCAGTTCTTGGAATTTTACAAGGTTTGCGGATGGAGCATACTTGTGAATATCTAGAGTGGGCACATGCAGACATGATTATAAAAAGCACAAATGTACATTATAAGAAGAATCTGTAGCATTTTTATTTTAGAGTTCCTCAAGCGGAGTGGAGGGGTATGTGGGCAAATGCACACCAATTGCATGCTGCTACTAAAACTGGAAAACAGTGCACAAAAAGCAAATGACGCTGCGTATCTCAACCCTGCCTTCCTACTTAGGCACTGATGTCCAGGGGTGATTCTGCCTGAGAAAGCAGGTGGGATTCAATCTGAAATTTATAACCAAATAGTGAAATGGGCATTTTTGATACTGGCAGAGAAGAAAGCACAGGCCTTACTGCTCTCATTGCCTCCAGAGTGTCTTTAGCTTGAAATTTCCAGTCACTGCTGCACACTTCGGCAGGCCAGGCAGAAGAAGCACAGATAACATGATATGGCACAGGAGGAATTGATTTCTGACTAATAAAGAAAATTCATTACCCAGACTAAATGAGTCACGGGGAAATGAAAGTTGCTGTGAAGAGGGAGGATGGACTCATGAACCCTGTTATTTTGGGCTTGCTTTGTTGCAGGAAGGCTCTTTGCATGCAGTATTACCAGCTCAGCCTTCACGACCGTCCCGCAGCATGTGCATGGCTCAGGAGGAAGCTGCAGCTCCAGGACGGGTTGTTCTCCTTGCAGCAATCTAGCACCTTCCCCACATCCCTGCCCCTCTGCAAGGGCTGCGGTGGAGGGCACTGCTGTTGCCTGCCAGCTCCAGCGCATACCGGGCTGGCCAAGGAGGTGAATCCCGAGGAGCAGAGATGCTGGGGAAGTGCTTCCTCCTTCTCCACTCTGGGGCGAGCTAGACTTTGTAGTGAACCAGACCTCAGGTTTGCGCGCAAGTGAGGCTGGATCATCGGGTGGCAATGGTTGGGCCTGGGTTTGGCCCTGGGTGAGGTTTTACTGTCCCAGCGTCCTTGCCTGACTTGTATCCCAGGCTTGCCACCAGATCAGGCCACCAAACTGGAGGAAATGCCTACGTTCCAAGCCTTTCACCACTATTTGTGTCAGGAGAGATAGCATCTTCTGTGGCAAGAAACAGTATCTTCTTAATAAAAAGGCTCCTTGTATAGTCTTACAGCTGTCAATTAATCCCACATTCTTGGTATTCAGACTAGCTGGTGGGTAGCAGTGTTTCCTGTTGCAATGAAAATTTGTTCTGAATAAGAGCTGCAAGGGGAACTGCATCAATACTTGACAGCAGTGAGTGCTGAGGGAGCCTTTGCACTTCACAACCCCAGACCCGCAGGGGTTCTTCAAACTAGCAGTAGTTTTACAGCATTTAAACAGGTTTTGCCACAGACGGCGCTGCTGGAGGCAACTGCTGGTCCAGGCTGCTTGTGCCATCCCCAGCTCAGCTGTGCTTCCCGGAGCAGATACCATGTAGCTCAGGGGCCTGGGGATACAGAGAAGATAGAAGCAGCTGATGAAATCCAGCTGATTTCTCTTGACCCCATGATTTAAAGCTATTTGCTACTGGCTGCAGCATCATGATCCTTCATCATCGGCTGGTATTTCTGCGCCTTCCTATGCCAGACTCCCCGGATTTGTGGTACTCCAGGCTGGAGCCACAGCACTTCTGCTGCCGGCAAGTTGATACTCAGCACTGCACTCCAAAACAGGTTGTGAATGGACAGGGACATCTGTTTCTTCTTTCCAGCAGATTAAGTTTTTCACAACTCAGCTTGAAATTTCCAGGTAATTTTCTGTAATTTTCTATATCTTAAATAGGAACTTTGTGAAGCTTGGTTTTGTTGGAAATATTTCCAGGGCAATCTGATCATCTTTCAGTGACTAGTATAATTTAAAAATCTTCATGTATCTCTGCAGGCTTTTACAGCAAGACCTTTCCTGGTGGATTTTGCAGAAACCTGAAGTGTGGATGTTCTTTTTATCAGCTTTCGCATTGCTTGCAATTGTTATCACTCAGAAATGGAAGTTTATACAGTAACAGCTGGAGACATAAACTCTTTGCTGCCTTCACACCCTTTTTATGTGCTGCCATGAAGAAACTCTTCCATTTTTTTTTGTGCAGCCACTGGTGCGACATGGGGAAGGATTTTACAGCATAGAGCAGTTATGTTGTGCCCAGCTTTTGGGACCGGTGCCTAAGAGCACAGGGACCCTCTACAGTGGGTGCAGATATGTTGTCCATCAGCATCAGTGCCTGCCTGCAGCTCCCTCTCCACTAAAGGTTCAGTACAGAGGCTACCAAAGGGCTCAAAGTTCTGGAGTGACTTTCCTGGGATTTGCAGGCTAGATCCGGGTGCCACAGCCCCTCCTCAACATTCATAGTAATATTTGGTTGCTGAAGAAGTGTCGTAACCCTGTGTTCTCATGCTCGCACCATTCCCAAAAAGATAACGTGGTTAGAAATGATGCTCTTGCCTAAGCTGAGCTTTTCATTTGCGGTGCTTTCTCACTCTCCCTGCTGTGTAAGAGGGCAAGACTCCCTGGAGAGGACAAGAAATGCCCATGGACCTTGGTAAGACTAGCAGTGAGGTTCTCGCCACCTAAAACAAATAGAAAAAAAAAGGATTTAAAATAGGCAAGAGTAAATCTACCCCAGTCTCCATGAGCCCAGAGATGGAGTTTAGGCACAGGTTGATGTTCTTCATAGACAGGCTGCTCTCCACAAAACAGAACGGGGCAAGAAAGGGTGAAAATAAGAATTAGGCCATACCAAATGCATTTCATGCTACATTGCTGCTCTTTTTCAGACCATCTGGGGCTAGCAGCACAAATTCATTTTGGAGATGTGCAGATAGGGCCATGCAAGCTCTAAAACTGGTAAACCAAGGACAGAGGTGGTTGATTTTCTTCTCTGCTGGAGGATGTAGATAACTCAAGATCACCGGTTTTCTGGCTAAACTGATGTAGCATCTTATGGGAAACGGAAGACACGTCCAAGACCTCCTATGACTGCATGACATCCCTACATCCATTCTTGGCGATGAAACCTGAGGGAACCATGTCCCAGGTGGCCAACGGTGCATTTGTTTCAATGATTGCCACACATAAAAGCAGATGAATAGGACATTCTCAGTTTCCTAGCCATGAAAAGAAAATAATTCAACCAGGAAGTATAGGAAGAAGTTTTTATGTGGAAAATTAGATGTTCCATTTGGCTCAAAAGAGGTTCTTAATTTCATTTTTTCTTCATTTTTACAATATTTTCAATAACTGCCTTAATTTTAAATCACAAAAGGGAAATAGTGGGATTTTTTCAGAATCTGAAAAAGCTTTCATAACCAAAATGAGCCTGAATTCATTACAAGTTTTAAGAGGCATGCATTTTTTTTTCACCAAAATAAGACTGTCTCTGATATCGCTCCCTGGTGGTGCCACTGACACAGTAGTATTAACATCAAAAGAAAATACACAAATGCCCCCGCCAGCTGTCAAAAAAGGAGAGCTATAACCAGAATATCCATTGCAGTAAAGCAAAACTTGTTCTGAATATGAAGTCTGCAATACTCAGAGTGCTGTGTAAGGTGGTGCTTCTGCTCAGATCCTCCACCCCAGCTCTATACCCAAGGATGCCCCTCTTGCATTTACCCCCAAGCCTTTGGAAGCATCTTCTCTCTGCAGCACTCAGAGTAGAGGACAGAAGAGTATAGACAGGCAGTATCTGTGCCAGGAAATTTGTGCTTGCTGTTGCCTGGGGTTGGTGGTGAGGTGTTTCTGGACCTCAATTTCCCTGTTTTCAGTGGAGAGCTGCTCTTCAAAAGCAAGACAAGGAGACACAGAGAGCAGAGGAGCAGCCTCAGACTGCCCGGAGAGCCTGCAGCAGGGCTGGGGTCAGCATTCGGATTTTCCTGCCTCTCCCTTTTGTTCCTAGAGTGTGAAAAATTCCTTCCCGGAAGCTCCTGCAGCCCCACCGGAGCAGCGGAGCACCGTGCTGGCTCTTCAGCCTGCACCAGATTTCCACGCTGCCTTCATGCCTGGGAGGAGAGAGCCCATCGGGTTCAGATGCGGCGTACAAGCAAACAGCGTATTGTGAACTGGCCGTCCTTCTACCTCAACACTTCTCTTGGCAGAGATAAGAGGGCCCCAGGGGAGACCTTGGGAGACAAGCCACAGATTTTATTTGGTCTTCAAGCTGCGATAGGCTGCTGGCTGCTGTGCAGTCTTTGATAAACTCAGGGATCCAGAGAGCTGCAAGTTCGCACAAGTCATTGCCAGCAGCTGACACAGATGCTTCCTGGCATGACACCAGTGAGTGGTGACACGCAGTTCATCATATGTTTATCCACGTCCTGCACATACTGATAGTCACTGCGACGGCCTCTGGGTCTGCTCTCACAACTGAGGGGTGTCTGAATGTCAGTCCCTGCGTGCCAGCCTTAAGAAGGAGGGCACAGAATTTTTCAAAGGCCTTTCTGTATGGGTGTAGGATGCTTCCAGAAACCAAATGTTGATGGGACACAGGACACTGGAAAATTGTGTCTTTGCTGCAGTAGAGGTCATGTCAATCTGTGGTTTGTGATTGCCCAGTCTAGACCTGGTCCATAGTGTTTCTTCCTGAGTCCCTAAGCCTGTAGCCACCCCCTCATATGATGAGCCCCCAATGCTGAGCATGTTGGCACTGCCAAGCAACCCTAGCGCCATGGCATGAAAAGAAGACAGCAGTGACCTTCTGGGTTCAGAAGCACTTCTCTCATCACCCTGACAGTGGTGGCATCTGCCGCAGTCGGTCCCTGCAGCAGCTGAAGGCACATAGCTGTAAGCCAGGACTTTTCGTGATCTACAAGTGGTGTTGGAGAAAGGCCATTCACTCCATGCCTTGCACGAGCCTCAGGCCCATGGATGGGCACATTAGGATACACGCTGGGGAAACAGTTATTGGAAATGTTCAGTGAGCTGCGTGACAGAGAAACGATAGCTAATCACAATAGCCTTAACCTGGAAACTTTAGCTCCTGTCTAACTTTTTCTTTTCAGGACCAAAATCAGAAAGCCAACCTTGCTTTCACGGACCCAGGTTGTGAAGCAGGTTTTCTGAGGTTAATAAGTGGTTTCCTACAGTATGTCAGTTCTGCTTGTACCCGGACAGGAGAAGGTTTTTCAAGAGCACTTTGTCCTTTTACAGTCTCTGGAGGTTATTCCATAAGGGTTTACATGGGACAGCCCAGCGCTCGGCCTGCACTCTGCTTTTGGAAATGGAGCCTTCTCTGTCCTTTGGCTGGTTGTCACTGGTGTTATTACTGGTGCTCAGGAGTGCTCAGGAGACCAGCTGAGGTTTCACCTTTTTTTTTTTTTTTTTTTTTTTTTTTTTGCTAGCACTCTGTTGTGTGCTTTGGCTTGAGCAGCTTAAGCATCTATAAAAATATATGGGTATAAGAATTCACATGAGGTGTTATACCTTTTGAATTTTCTAGCTCGTTTGTCCTCTGCTTCTCTTTGTTTCTTTTTGCTTTTGAGATGTCTTCCAGCTCACATCTCTTTGGCCATGCATCTCTCTAGCTATGTCTCTTTAAGGTGCCATTGACTGATGCAAGATGGGATGGAAGGGTGTCCCTCAAAAGCAGTGCAAAGGGATGGTTCAAGTCAGGTGGCAGGGAGATTTGCTTTGATTTGCTATTAATATTGCATTTCAGGCCATGTTGTTACCAGTTAAAATCTTATGTAGGGCAGAGATATGTGGCTGATGAAGAGTGGTCATTCGGAGCAAGTACTGCTGGTGGGATTGAGAGCAGATGCACAAACCCATCTGGAGAGAGAAGCACAGACAACCTTTTTGGGTCCCCTGTCAGACCTTATCCTCTATAGCTGGTCATGGGAAAGGAGGATGGGCATCACACCCTAGGGTGTGCTTAGTGTGAGATACACTTTGCAACGGCTGTCTGAACAGCCGTGGCCAGCACAGGTGGGTTAGGATGGTAGTTGGGGTCTGCTCCCCACACTGGTCACCGTGTCCCCCCTGAGCTCTTTGTCTCTATATCAGTCACAGGGCCAGCTTTCTTTGTGCACTTATGAATTATTCCTAGCCCCTATGGCCATTGTCAGAGCTCCTCTAGCATGGAGACACTGATTCATACACCAATACTTCCAGGCTTAATTGCACTCATGTTCCCTTCTCTTTTTTCCATGCTCACAAAGGCTACTGTCCAGCTTTTGGCAAGCTGCAAAGGTGCTAAATCCCTTTTTCCCAGCTTGGTGCTTCCTTTGCTCACTCTGTGCTCAGATGACATTGAATTTCAAAAGTCTCAGGCCCACCATTAAGCGAATCCATGATCTTCCTTTCTCAGAAGTCCTATGTCATCGTGTTCTGCTCCTCTCTTCTCTCTTGGACAACTTAAGCCCAGAGTATTTGAATGGCAGCGCTGTCCAAGCTCCAGCCATGCTTGTCTTTCATCTCTGGACAGGATTATTCTCCAACTTGCTTCCACCAGCCATAAAAAGCAGTATATCACCCACAAACTTTAGATCAAAACCGACAAGCAAGCTTTTTAGATGAGCCTGTTCTGTTGTATGTAATTAACGTGTCTTGTTTTCTTCATTTATATTTTATTTATATGCTTTTATGTATTGTGAGAATCTCCAAGAGATTTTTTTTTTCTTTTTATGAATTATGCTTTGTAAAACAGAAGAGCCGATGTTGATGAAATAGTTATTATCAGCTAAAGACTGCACTCCCAGGCTGTTCCTTCCTTCCAACTGGCAATCTGTCACTCTTCAAAATGAGCCAGCTCCCCGTGTCCGACAGACAGACAGTCAGGCAGCTCCCAGGAAGGAGTCTCTGAGTCAGGAGGAGAAGAATAAAGCAGAGATGATGATGAAGGTGATTAAAAATAGAGAAAGATTTCTTCGCCACAAATCACAGAGAGAAGTTTCAGAGAGGAAAATAGCGAATCTAAAAAGATGTTGCCTAAGGGGGCTTTTACCGATTTTAGACAGTGTTGCTCAACTCAGTTCACTCCAGTGAGTGGCTCTACCAGGTTTTTAGGATGGAAGAAATAATTGTAAGTATGGGGGTTGGAGGAAGGGTTTTTATTTTTAATGTAGTTCCCCTAAAAATCCTTTCTTCAGTTAAATCTTCGGAGCAGGAGAGTATCTGAGGGAGAAGATAATTGAAAATGGATCATTTCAAACTTAGTCCCGTTCCTTGGGTTGATTAAGAGTCTGCCAAGCTGTGGCCCAAAGGGAATTTTGTCACTCTTTATAACAACCCCCTGAAAAATATGGGTTTCATTGGGAGCACTGAGACGGCAACCAGAGCTCGAGTGCTGGAAGCAGGGAACAGGAGCACAAAAGCTCTTTTAAGTAATATGCCCAAGGAAAATGAGAAATAGCTCTCCCAGTTCAGCTGCCTCCTCCCTGCTAAATACTTGGGTGAACCGGGACAGTCATTCTCCGGTGGAAAATCAAAGAATTACCGTTACAGTCCGAGAGCTAAGGGTAAGGCTGTGACAGGGGACAGGTCCCCCCTGCCTGGGCGTTGTGACTATCGTGCGTGTGGACAGGTAGCATAGACCTGCAGTCCCCTGGTATGCTACATGTCCTGCAGCCAGGGACAGGAAACAGAGATGGCTCTGCAGACATCCCAAGGAAGCTCTGCATGCCTGACTCAGGTTGAAATGATCTCATATTTAGGCACAGATTTGTTTATCAGGTGCCCTTTACCACGGGTCCTGCGATTAGGCCACTCACAAGTGATTCGGATTCTCTGACAATGTCCTGAGTCTCCACTATCAAGACAGCTGGCTTGAATAATGCTCTAAATGTCATCGCCAGGGCAGGAAACCCAGCCATTTTGATACCTTTTCTTCTGTCCTGATGATTCATGTTGACATTTACGTGACAAAGCGGAGAGGGGAAGCCGCTAGATGTGTTGCAGGGCCTTTGGAGAACTTCACAGTATCATGATTCAACCCAGCAGAGCCCCAAAAACTCCCAGAAAATACCCACAAAAAGCCAGAAGGACTTGAGGAGACCTTAGAGGGCTGCATACCTAATAGCTTTGCAGAAGATAAGTTTTGTGCTAAAAGACAGGTTTTGTGCTGGACTCCCCCTTAGTAAAGGATACCTAGTGCAGGTACCCAGTCTTCAAGATTTTGAATATTCCCAAAGAGGAATCATTAATAAGAGCTGGAAAAAATGTGGGATTATAATTTACCTTTCTAGGACATTTTTTTTATTTAAGATTTCATTGGGAGTGTTACAGAAAAGAAGTGATAACATAGCCCAACTGAACTATCTTCAGTAGAGACATATAGGGAAAGTAACTCTTCATTTGGAAATGTGAGTAAAAAATAGTCCAATCTTTACGTTTTTCACTATATAAAGTTTCATTTTGAAATAAAATATTTTCTGTCCCTACCAGTGTTTAGGATGCTCTTCAAGGAAAGATCTGCATGTCAGGCTACACAGCTATGGTGTGAAACAGAGGCACAAAACACATATTGCTAGGTTAGGATGCAGCCTGGAGAGGATCAAGGATCTTTCCTGCCACGAAGTCTGTGGTCTCATTTTCAATTCTGGGCCCTTGCCCATGGTGCCCATGCTAGCTACGTCTCTGCCACGTGATGTTAAGCTTTGCCAACAACAAGCTGTTTGCCTGGTGTCCTACTTGTCGGGAAGGAGTTGTTTTTGTGATACTTGTTATTGTAGTTTCTACAAAATGGGTTATTCCCACAGACTTTGCAACATCAGCAGAACTTCTGGTTAGGCCAGTTTACCAAGACCTGTGCAGAAGGTCAGAAGTGTAAACATGAAGGGGAGCACTTCACGTTACATGGATTGTATGTACACCTGGAAAGCAGATGTCAAGAATCCCTATCCTCAGAGATTTTCAAAACTCAACTGGGCAAGACCTAGCTTTGAGGTTGGCCCTGTTGTGAGTTGAAAATTGCCCTGAAGACTCCCAGAGGGCTTTTCCAAACTAAATTATTCTCTAAGACCTATTGGGGTGTCCCACAAGTGGACTATGTGTAGACAAAGTCTCTGGTTGGCTTCAGTGCTGGGAGCATAACTGGAAGTTGGTGGACTTTTTGCATCTTTGACCCTTTGAGACACTGTAGATGTAGCACTGCTTTGTAAAGCTCTTACCGTCCACTACCTGTTCATCATCTTTCCAATGAACTCTTGATAACTTTTCTAGGTGTAAAAATATTGGTTTGATCATGTAGAGAAAGGCATGACCTGAGTATAACCTGAATATAACCACTTCAGCATCTGAGCACCTGGAGCTTCTCATGTCTGCAGGCCGGACACACATGGTTGGATCCCTGAGTGCCAAGTGCATCATAGCAGAGAGTGAAGGAAAGCTGGGAATGGTGAGGAAACCAGCCCTGCCAGAAAGCAGAGGAAAAGAGTGCCTGTGTCGCTTAGCAGCAGCAAGCAAACCATACATCCACTTCGATACCTCCATGCTAATTCTCGGCTGATTTTGTGACCTGAATGCAGCTGTCCCCACAGTTGTCTTTGAGGCAACTACTAGAAACCTACTAGAGAGGTAGGTATTAAAAGGTGGCATTTTGGGGCTGCTTGTCCAAGCACAATGGTCACACATCCTAGTGTGCACAGAGGCAATTGTGTATTTACACATGCATATGTACATATAATCTTGGGCCTTTGCTACTCAGAAAATGGTATTTTAAAGTCCTCAGGGGAAAAGAAGGGTGAACTTGTCCGACCCTCAGTTAAATCAGGAAGAGCCTAGTGTACAAAGGGTTCATGGAACTAGATTCACAAGAGGGATGAAAGAAACTGAGGTAACATTTGGGGAGCACAAATCCAAATTCCCTGCACTTTCCTCCTGAGGGTTACTTAGCTTGATAAAAAATGTGTATTAGCAGAGGAAACTCTCTCTGCCCAACTGCAAGACTTGAAGCTGCTTCCGCCTGACAGCGTGGATGGATCCCCATGGGGATGCTTTCCTTGAGGGGTGGATGTGGCAACATGTTGAAGAAAGAGTTCTCTACCAGCCTGGAGTCAGGTAGACACATCTGCAAGGGGCAGAGGTAGTTCTGCAGTCCTCCCCCTAGCACTTCCTATCATTTCATCAGTTCTTGGTTTGCTCTTTTATATACCTCACTCTTAAGTGGCTGCTTGACCCATGTGTTCTTCAGGACTGGCCAGCAGCGACTCTCCTGACACCATATACCGGCAGTCTGGCTCCTGCATTACAGGTAGCAGCATTAAAATGTAATCACTGCATCACTGAGTCCTTCTTCCAAATTTAGCCCCCAGTCTTCGCTCTTAGTTCTATATTTAGCATGTTGAGTAATATGAGTTCCTATGCCATCTGCATCAGTTGTTCAAAAATAAGGCAATTGAATGGCGAACCACACTGTACTTTAGGAGGAGGGATGCCTTTAGCACATTGTTAAGTCTTCCTTCTTCTGTGCATTTATTTATTTATTTTGCTCTAAAGGAAGAATCCTAAGGTACAGAAAGCTTTCATTCAGGCAGCAGTCCTACCACTTGTATTTGTCAATATCTAGAGAGTAGCTGAAAATTATGTATTTGCAACATATATGGTCCATTGCCTGATTAACTCAGAATGAAAACCACCCAACCTTTGCACTGAAATCAGTTAGCAATACAATATCTTCAAAGATTGTGCAATTACTTTTTTTTTTTTTCTGAATGGTTGCCAATAACTGCAACTTTCACAGAAGATAAAGATCTTTTCTGCTTCATTACTTCTGAGATGGCACATTAGGATCAAATGTACTGTCCTATTAAATAAAACTCCAGAAACTATATATAGCACCAAACCAAATGTGGCCTGCAAAGCAGCATTGATCACATCAGATCAGAATGTTATTTACATGCTGAAAAGTTAAAATACACTTGCCATTAAAGTTTATACTCTTTTTGGTAAACCTGGGTATACATGTTGCATGCTTCACTCACACAGTTGCTACTTTTGTCCTGTGCAAACTCGCAGCTTTGCTCCCCAAACTTCATTGTTGTAGATGAGAAGAGCCTTAATCTGACCCAGGTTTTGGATCATTACAGGTCACACTTGATTGCAACAGGCTAAAACCATAGCACTGGGCTTTCTGAAATGCAGCAGTTATCCTGAGTTGAGATGTGACAGTGACTGCCAGGTGCAACTGGATTGGGGCAGCAGTTAGAGATACTCAGATGTCATTTGGTGCAGGTTCTGTCCTTTGGGGCTTGGAGTAGGAGACGCATTCGTGACCACCCGCCCCATTCAGGAGCAGGAGGAGCCAACATCTGGCAACCCACTGCAGGACTCTTGCTCAGGGAGAAGAGGCTCTTGGCCAGCCCACATCAGCCCATGCTGCGTGGCATGAGCATGCTGCTGTCCTGGATGGCATCATGTGAGTAAGGATGAGTGACAAGAGATCCCCTTTCTCCAACACCCACCTGGGAACATCACAGCACCTCCTTCATGCTTGCAAATAGGGCCTGGGCATGGTGTTTGGCTCTCTCATCTCCTCATAGACCTCACTGCTGGAAGAGCTGATGGAAGACAGCAGTCCAGCCAGACAGCAAGCTGGCTCATGCAGGCCAAACCTGTTCCAGCACGGAGCCACATTAGCAGGCAATATCCATACTGAGCGTATAGATACACTCCGCTTCTTGGCACCTCACTGGTCCTTGCTCCCTGTCATGTCCGAGCACTGCCAGCTGATTATTGAAATATGGTTTGCACTGAGTGAACACTTGCATTAAATCATTAAGGGGCAGATTTTGAAAATGTAGAAAAAGCCTCTAGGATTATATTCCAGTGCATGCCCAAATTAATTAAAGGAACATTTGCCTGCTCATGCATTTACATATAAATTGCTCTATAATTGCACTAATTGCACACTATCACAGATGTGCTCTTGCACAAACAGGTTTTGCACATGGATGTCAGGTGTCTGGTTTGTTTCATAGTAAATATGGCTTAAAATCATCATGGATTATTGGTTCCTCTCTTGCCAACCCGCGGCTTAGCTCAGCAACTGTCTGCAGCATGCTTAGGAAGACCTTTTGAAGCAATCTTTCTGCTTCTGTCCGGAGTCACCCTGATTTCATACCATCATCTTTGCAAGCCTTGCCTTCCTTTCTGGGTCATAAATGTTTGTCTTGTCCCAGGGAAATATTTAAGGCCATTAGGTACTAAGGACATAGTGTAAAAATCTAATGTCCTGGTTTCTTTTTTTTATATTGGAACCAGACCAAATAGTAAAAATGAATCTTGGATCAAGAAAAGCATAAAAGACAGTAAGTAGGAGTTAATGTACCTCAATAACCTCCTTTTTGTAGACTGGTTACCTCTTTATTTACCCTTCAAGATATTTGCTTCTGCTTTATAGCACAATATGTATTGAGGAGAGACATAAACTGGGCAGCAAAATGCCAATGAAATGAGAAAATAGAAAGTTAATGGTGAAACTAGAGTAGACTAAATTAATTTACTGATTATATGACCATATCCCATCAGTAAGACATGAATTATTTTGTTTACAATATTCAGGTTGTTGCCTGGCTCTGCTACCCTTCACTGTTTTCAATTTAAACTGCAGTGATTGTAAAGAGAAGAGAAAATAAACCAAATGTTCCCTTTCCACTTATAAATTTTATGTTTATAATCTTGTAGCCATCCATGGAAACCATGCCTGTTATTCAAGTGCTTCGCCTCCCCAAGCTGAGCATAATTATTACTGATACATCTGGATGTTTAACTACCTACTACAGACTCTTGAATTCCTTCCAGATTTAAAATATCCATTAATACCAGAGTGGAGAAGAGTGGAGTCATAGGGGGAAGAAGAGAGGGGAGGGTTTATGTCTATTACTTCAATTCTCAAAGGATTTATGACTTGCTTAACACCACAGGTAGTAAAACACTGTTACCTAAGACAGTGTCATTCATTTAAAAGGATCTAACACACTTCTTCCCACATCCCCTTTACAAAGAGCTCACCATGCAGAACTGGGCAAACCTGGAATAGCTCGGTGTCCAGAGGAAGATGCCTTGGGGCAGCTCACCCCCAACCCAGGGGCATCACTGGAGACATGTCCCACGGATGTGTGTTGAACAGAGAGAGGCATAAGGCAGTATTTTTAAAGCTCTCTGAGCTGGGCTTTTGCTCTAAACCTGTGTATCTTTGCAGCCAAAGGATTATTTTGTAAAAATACAGCTTGAAATTCTTCCCTATGCAATGCTCCCTTTTTGCTCCAATATCAACTCCTAAGCAAAGTCATGCTAGGCCAGTTAGGTCATGAACTGACCATGAGGATCACAGCAAGCAATATAGGTGATGGGAAAAAACGTTTGTGTTGTCTGGCTAAGAAATAATACTGCTGGGCTGACGTGATCCTCCCAGCCCCTTCCTCACCCATGAGGCCTCCAACCATGAGGCCCTGCCACCAGGATCTGCAGGTCTGCAAGCTGCACAGAGGCCGTATTCCTGTTGTCCTCATCTCTGTCATGCAGACAACTCAAGATGGGCTTGGAGAGACTTCAGCTTCTCTCCTTTCTGCTTGTGCAGGCTTTTGCTCAGTGTCACAGCAGATGTTGGCCCCTGAGTCAGAGGTGGTTACCTTATATTGAAATGATTGAATGTCTGTAAATCCTAGTTCCAGGGACTGCATTCTCCAAAGGGTAAGCTCATCTATTCATCCACCTTCAAAGGCATCTGGAAAGCCAGAATTTTAGTCTATATTTTGAAAAAAAAATAGCTCTGCTATCCAATATTTTCTCACTGTATCAGTTTCGTTAAAGCTGTTGTCCAAGCTTATTGATTACTCTCTAATGGGTTCCCTATTAAATTCACATGTCCTTCCAGCAATTACATACATGGCATCACTTGCTCTGAAGTGATGCCCCATTAGTTCCTGCTATGGAGAACACAACACTAGTGATGTTGTCACTGCCTCATTAACTGCAGTATGTACCTGGTAGAGGTACCTCACGCTGGCCTGGGTCCAGGTAGCAGATTCATCATAAAAAGCAAAGGCAGACTCCTTGCCTGACACCCTGTGCTTGAATCACAATTTTCAAATGTTCTGTTTGTGAGAAACACGGAGTTCAGAGACTGTCAGATCCCTTTCTGTGTAACTATTATTTACCTCCGGATAGAAGGCGAAACAACTTGTCTCTGATCATAGCAGTTACTTATAAACTGCCAGACTGGAGGGATAAGTGAGATAAATTAAACTGTGAGAGGTGGCTTTCCAAGAAACAGTTCACTATATTTGCTCACACATTTAAGTAGGCATGCAGCTTTTAGCCTCTAATCAAAGTACGGTAGCTGAACAAAAAGGATCATGTTTAGTACATCAGATCAAATAGGAGTTCTCTGAGAGTCATCTGCCAACATAAGTCCCTCCAATTTTTTCTATCACGCACCCACTACCACTTGCTACCACAGACAGGAGCCTGCAAGACAGCTGCTCCCTCACTGCCCATTAGACCTTACTGTAAATAGGGCGGGATATCATCAGCCTTGATAGAAGAACAAGCAAACAACCAAAGCCTTATTCCCGCACTACTTCCATCTCTCACAGTCCCATAAAATCCTCATTTCAGAGAGGTTGAACTGCTTTATTTCAGAGGCAAGGTTTTTCTGTACCCATTTCCTGCAGGCTTTGATGTCATTGTGAATGGAGCTTCTCAGATGCTTCCTACAGCTATGTAATTTGTCTCCACACAAATATATTTCAAATGCACATGGTTACCAGATGGAATTTCGCATTCAACATATTAAGGAGACCAGATGAGCATGGAGAGGCTGTACAGGCTGTGCATTGTGCTTCTGATATCAGTGATTCCTTCTCTCGGAGGAAGTGGCCTGTAATGGGAAGTCCCATCTGTCACTGAAATACTTGCTGAAATTGAATGTTCTGATTGAGGTTTTTATTCAAGACTGGAAATATTTTTGTCCCATCAGCTACCTCCTTATCTTTAGTCTCATAGTGAAGGTACAAAAAAAAAAAATAATAATAAAAAGTAAGTTTCTCTCCACATAAATGTACTTATCATCATCAAGACGCATGGAGTTTTGCTACCGGTAGTTACAAGGGTAGGAAGTGTAACACAACCATCTTCACATGTCCTTCCTTAAAGGAAAGATTTACACACTTCCCTCGCTTTGATTCTCAGGTCTCCTTTACTTTATAGGTAGCATGGAGTCCTGCCCTTGTGTTGGTACCAAAGCATAAAGCTTCCATTTTTAACGGAGATTTCCAGATGCTTCTCTGAAGCCTGTCCAAAGCAAACCTAGGCTGGCACGATCTTTGGCAAATAAAGATGGTACCAAGCTGAGAAGGGGACTGAAGATACAGAGCGGACTGAGAGACAGGAGTCTGGGGAGCCTGCCCTTACGACTCAAAAAAGTAATAGGAACATTGAAAAAATATTAAAATTTTGTTTTGGATCAAAAACCTGCATGCTGTGTGATCCCAAGTAACGTTTCTCAAGATTTTCTGAGGAAACTTTTCATGTTTCAAGTCATCCGGTACTCCTTTTTGTCCTTTTTTTTTTTTTTTTCTGGCCTTTGAAGAGAAAAAAACACCGAGAGCAAGGCCAGCAGCATTACAGCTGTTGCTGGAAATATTGCCGGCGGGGTTTGGTGAATTAGAAGTGCCGGTGCAACAGCTCTGGCCATCCACCGAGAACCCTCGTTCCCAGGTTCTTGTGCCATCTCTCCTCGCCCTGGCAAGGAGGCTTGGGGAAACAGGCCTGGCATGGCTATGTTGAGAATGTCTTGGCATGCAGTGCGAGCTGCTGGGGTCCCTGCTGCTAGGGGGCATGTGCCAGGGGACACGGGGGCTACTGTCCAGAGGTGCTGGCACCCAGTCTTCTGGTTTGCTTGCTCTTTTGGGAAGGACAAAAGGGAACTGCCGCAGAAAATGGCTGAACCCCATTGCTCTGTAAGTTTCGTATGGAGTGGAGGAGAGAGATGGAGGGGCTGGCTCTTAGTTCCAAGTAGGGCCTTCTTATTTTATATGGTTATCAACAACAGAGTACACCATCGGGATGAACCCCTGGTGGGACCATCTTCCTCTCCCAGCGTTTTGCTTCCCCACGTAGACAGAAATACCTGGATGGGCTGGCGCATGAAGAACGCATGGCTTTCCAGGGAGCTCTGACAACTGCAGCCCGTGGAAACGCATCGCTTGCAGAAGAGGACACTTACAGACACTCGCAACTTTCCGTTAAGTCAAGTTCTCTGTGGCTAAATAAAGCCTGCTTTCTGAGATGCCTTTTTCTTATTTCCAATGCACCCATTTCTGATGACTACTTTCATCTCAGACCAAGGCTGAAAAACCCTGTTAATTAGTGCTTTCTGTGTGCGCTGCTCTGGGCTGGTGCTAGCCAGGGTGTAACTTATTAACAGTTTCTAGTGAAGTGAAAATCGGTGTGTGGGAAGTGAGTGCTATGTTACCAAATGACCTTTTCACTTAATGCCTGTGTTGCTTTTCTCAGCTCAATGTCTCAGCACTGTCAAATGGCACTTCAAAGCACCACTGGCAGCGAGCGGGGAGGACGGACTGTCCTACAGGCACTGGGGGCGGTTTCGGTAGGGACTTTGCCTAGAGCACCTGGAGGATTTGTCTCACCCCTGGGCAACTTTGTGCCTCTTCAGGTGATGGGTCACCAACAGCCATGAGGACCTCGGGAGAGAGTCTTTGGGCAATGCTCCTCTGCAGCAAGCAGGACTTGAGCGCTGCTGCTTCTTGCCAAGCAGCGGAAGTGGCTGCTCCATCATAGAATCATTATGGTTGGAAAAGATCTTCAAGATCACCAAGTGCAATCGTAAATGGTAACATGGCTAATGGAAAAGGAAGCGTTTCTTCCTCTAGCCTTGAAACCCAGCCTGCTGTGGTCAGCAAGGAGTAAAGTGGACTCAGATGAGTACCCAAGAGTCTTCTAAGATGGAGCCTTTCAAAAGCACAAGGTTCAGCTCATGATAAATACTGGGTAACGGGGAGCCTAGCACAGACTTGTGCTTTTTTTTCCCTTAGTTGTTGGGATCTGGTACTGTAGCGTGGCTTCCTTCCAGCGACGGTCTTTTGAAAGCATCAGCCTTCTGGCACGTCTTTGAAGTAGGAACTAAAATCGGATCTATCCCAGGGACCGGTGGAACGCACTTGGGATGAGCAGCAGTATTTGCATCTGTCTCTGCATCATGCCCATCAGCATGAGGCTCCGAGTCTGCAAGTTCTGCTGGCCTTTGTGCACAGATCTAGAAATGAAAGATCTCAGACTGTGGTTTAAGATTCTCAGAACCTTTTAATAAGCCTTATTTTTCTTCAGGGTATTTCTCTCATATTTTGTGCCCCCTGCGTACCCCTCTAATTTTCCATTCCTTTCCTTCTGCGTAGTTGATAGAGTTACTTGGTAAATCTATATTTTCTACCCTTTATGCTCCTTAAAGTTATTTTCTCTCTTTTTTTTTACCTGTTTATTCTTTAATTATTTTTTATTAAAATTCTTTCTTTCAAAATTCCTATGAATAATATGACAACGGTGTAAGGATGAAATGCAACCAAACCGTCTTCTTGGAGTATTGATAAAACATTTTTCAGATTTACTGTTCAGCTCTGAGAATGTAGGGGCTCAGCTCAGATGCTGCAAGAAGAGAGGTTTCCTCTCACTTCCCCAGCAGCTCATGAGTGTATAGGGGAGGGAAATCGAGGTCTGCATCCAGCTCCCTCACTTGCTCTCAGCTCCAAAATCTCTGCTATGGCTTTGGGCTCTGTCACCCTGCAGTGTTGCTGGGCTTCAACCCCCGTTAACATTGAATGTCCAAGTTCTCCTATCTGAGGTGCCATAAATGTGCATGTGTTAATATGCAACTAGGGAAACTTTCCTTCCTTCCTAAGCCCTCAAGAAACCTGCATAGATGCTTCAGAAGACACTGAAGCCTTCAGGCCTGTTGGGTTCAGCCAAATCCACAACCACATTTCAAGGCAACTGAGTCCCATGGAAGTCCCTACATGGTAGGGGACTTCCTCTCATAGTTTGAGTTTTTCATCTTGGCAAGCTGATAATTTAAGATTTGCAGGGATAGAGATGTAGGAATAATATGGTCAGATTAGTGAGGAAATGGAAAGAGTAGCACCATTTTAATGTCTGTTTTTGTAGTGCATTTCTCACCCAGAAGCTGAAGTACAGTTCATCTCTGCAGTTTGTGGCTCAGCTTCTAGACAAGTTCCTGCAGCAGCAGAGATGTGGTGGCCATGTGAATAGTCATGCATATCGGAGAGAGGAAAAGGTCTGAAAGAAGCAACAGCATAGTTTCATAAGAACTGAGACCTTTTTGCTCCACGTCAGGATCTGTGCTCAATGGCTTATTAGTGACTCTATGCAGCAGACATCAGCAATACTTTCTTGAGTCTGTGTGGGCTACTGGCCTATGCTATTATTTTCCATTGTCTTTGCTCTCGCTGACATGTTAAGTCTTTATTCTCTTCTCTGTGCTTGAGAACAAAATCCCACGCAAAAATCTCTGGGCCTAGCAAAAAAAAAAAAACCCAAATCCCTATTGTCTTTAAGGGTAAAAGTTGTATTTTCTCATGACTCCAGGCAAAAAAACCATTGCCCTTGGCTTAAGAATGCTTTATAAGGACAAAGACATGATGATGAGAGTTAATCCAAAATGATTCTCTACCTTTCCTTATCATCTTCTTAAGCTGCAATGAAGTACACATAATTTTTTGTTCCACTATATAATCACATATGCATAACACACCCCAAAGCGAGATGGTTTGGGCCTTTTCAGTAACATGGTTCTGGCTTCATGGAGGTTTTAATTCCAGCGCAAGCTTTCAGAAACACTCTGCCTCTTACTTGTTCTTCCCTTCTCTACCTCCCTTACCTACTTCCTTTCCAGGGTCTTTTCTTATAGCTCTTGGAGTAAAGACAGGGTAGGTGACTCAGGGGAGGTCCCATGGCTTGCCCTTAAGTTTTCCGTGTCTCACATAATGTCAGGGCTCACTGCTGAGCCAGGACTTATTTGTATGCAGAGTACAAAACTAAGCAAGAAGTCCAAATCTCAAAAAACTGTAAATCTGTTCACTCAGTTTGGACTAGCTACAGCTTTGTAAATGTTTTGTGACTATTAAATGAAAAGGCCTTTGTGGTTGCTATACTCACATTTTCTTTTTTTTTTTTAATTTGAAACTACATCTTCTATTTGAAGAATATCAAAAAGAGATGCTTTTATTTTTTTTCTCTAAAAAGCTCTTTCTGCACAAGATGCATCACAACTGATCTTGAGTCTCCATAAAGCTACATTTTAACCTTTAGAGAATATATTTTTGGAAAAGTTCTTTCTTCCTTTGAGGACCCCAGTGGAGTCAGGCAGAAAATACTAGTCTTTCTGAATTAAAAAGTCAGAGGAAGGAGAAAGACAGTAGAGCACAGTAGTGTTTCTCCTGCAAGTCACACAGTACTTTAGTGGCTAAAGGAAAGGAAAACAAGATTTTCTAAGACTGTGCATAGTGTTCTCACCATTGCACATAGTACAAGGAAGATTTTAAATTGTTCTGAAATATATTTTAATATTACTTCTCTCTCCAATCTCCTAGATCATTTTTTAGCCCAGCTCATACTCATCCAGAGACTTAATTGTTTATGGAAGTGCTTTGTGTCATGGAGTAACTATGGTTTCTTTCCACTGTCCTATGACAAAGGACATACTAGTTCGCTATATCATTCTTCTATGTTAAAGACAAAACAGATGTTCATGGGTTCACCTTCTCTAGACTCCGTCACTCTTGTGCTATAGGGAGTCTCCCCCGACACTCTTCTACTAGGTCTTACACATATTATAATAGATATTACAGATGTTGCTCTTCTTGACCTGCCCATCCCGGCTCAACAGAGCCTTCCTGAAGAGATTACATCTCACTTCTACATCCTCAGGGTAGGAGAATGCAAATATGATAAGCAACGATCCATCAGCACTGCCATTTTTAACTCTGAATTTAGTCCAACTGCTTGTTGTGGCAATTACCTCACTAAACGTACTGCAAAGAATGCAAATATTTCCTTCTTCTCATTGTTTCTCTTCAGTCCTGCCATAACTCATGTTGTACTTCTGACTCTTTTTCCAGAAAGCTTAATTGACAACCAGAGCTTTGGAAGGCCACTGCACAATGAATCGAAACTGGAAGAATCACACAGTGTCTTCTAGCACTGGAAAACTGAAATTATTTCTTCTACTTCAGCTTGCATACTAGCCATGATTTAGGAGTGCTGTGCTTGACTCATCATGAATGATTGTCCAGTTCTAAGGGTTAACTACTCACATGGCTCTATTCTAGTCTTATCATCATGCTGAAAATCCTGTGTTAACATGTTCTTTTCCAGGATACTTCTAGCTATTCATACAGGCTATACAGATAAATAATCCTCCCTTTCTTCTCTCCTGACCCGTACTGAGATACATGACTATTGCAGTCAATAAGCATACATGGACTCTACTTTTTTTCTGTTCTCCACCTACCCCTTAGAACTTTGAATCCTAGCCAGATGCTATTCTAGCTAAATCTACCTAACCAGTATCACCTTTTTTTCTTTTTATTTTTTTTTAAACAAGTGAAGGTAGACTGCCATCCAGACATTCAGATAGGATTTTGTTACTTAGAAGGAATACTGATAGGCAG
This sequence comes from Nothocercus julius, assembly GCA_013398735.1. NCBI lineage: Eukaryota > Metazoa > Chordata > Aves > Tinamiformes > Tinamidae > Nothocercus > Nothocercus julius. The sequence continues at coordinate 241,641 of VZSV01000200.1, forward strand.
AGCAGAAGAGGGAGATCTATGAACACATTCAGACTCGTTTTCCATGCTGTACTTCAAGAATGATTCTCTTTCAGAAGAAGATAAACTGGATGATTAGAGTTTTAGTCTCTTGGACTAAACCTTGAAATAGAGACCAAGTCCAAATGAAGGACTGAACTTTGTTGTGTTCATCCCAAGGCTAGCCTTATTTGGCACGGGCACCAGGTCCCAGAGGTTCAGAATGGTCCTCTCACCTGTAGTAGCTGCACTTTTCTAACTCTTTGAGTCTCTGCCACCTGTGAAATCTCAGCTTGCTTTATCTCATGCACTGTCCTTGTTCTCCCACGTGCCCTGAAGGCAATTACATTCTCTTTTGACTGGAGCAAAGCCTGGTGACCAAAAAAGGGATATGAACTTTGGACGGAAGCTGTTTACAGGCCATTCTCAGAGTGGCCCTTATCCAGGTCAGAGTCGAAGGATGGCATCTATGAACACAATAAAGTCTATGGAAAGAACTGAAAACAAATGATTTTCTCCTCCAAGTCATGACCTGCGTCATAAAACTCCGTTCTGTGTTTTACACTCGATAGATAATTTCACACTCTTTGTCTGAGGCAGAGCTCTCTGATATGAGCTGATGTGATTTTGCCTTCAGCTGCTAGATGCTCCTAGTCTCACCCCATGTACAAGTCTGCAGTTATTGATTGACATCAAGAAGATTTCTAATGATAACTGGAGACTAACCTCCACCATGCGCCCGAACTTGGTCTTCTCACACCTATGGAGGCTGCAGACCTGCCTCCCTTGGTAATAGGCACTAGCAGCACCAAACTTACACATCGCAGTGCCCTAAGTAATGTGAGGGCTCTGCAAAAGGAGAGGAAATCGGAAGGGGCTGAGCAGCTTGAAGGGAAGTGCCACTACGGGGATGGAGAAAGGGAAGGATGTCTGGTGGATACCTACAGGAGCTGATGCTGTGTGCAGGGCTCTTCAACATCAGACTAAAACCTAGAGGCAAAAGCAAGAGTACATCTCCTTAGACCTGTAGGCCATACAGAGCCTGGAGAAGTGGTAGCTAATGGGGCACAGTCCCAGTCATATGGAGCCATCTGGATCACTCGGTAAGCCAGGCCCAGGAAAAAAAAAAGAATAAAACAAAACAAAGAGAAAATCAGTTTAATACAACCACTTGCAAAGTTGCACAGGAAGAAGAGTGGTCCTCATGCAGAGGATGCATGCAGAGTGGTCCTCAGAGAGAAGGATCTCCTGGAAAATAGGAGCTCAGAACAGGATCTTCCCATAGCACACCCCTGCAGAAGAGTCAAATACTTGAATATGAACATCTGCTGTCACAGTGCAGCGCTTTGGCTTTCTCCATCAGACCCCAGAGGCAGGGGAAAGAGAGAATTTTACTTTTATCTCTTTTCCTGACACTGCTGGCACTGGTATGGTTGGCTTGTACAGAGCTCTGCCATCCATACTTTGAATCAGATTTTTAAACATAATTCAGAACAGTTAAAGAAATTATTAGATGTCTAGAGAAAATGTCCTCAAATGAGAGGTTTAAAGAACTCATTGTTTATCTTAGCAAAAAGAAGAATGGAAATTAAGTTGATTAGTATTTGATACCAAAGAGCTGATACATCTCGTGTGGAAAAGCAGAACAAGAACAAGTGTTCTAGTCGGAAACTGAAGACAGATATTTTTTAACTTGGGAACAAGGCACAAATTTGCAGGAAAGGTAATCATTTAAAGCACTGGGACAGATTCCCAAAGAAAGAATATTTCTTCAGATTCTGATATGTTCAGACAAAGCCCAGGCTCCTTTATGGAAAGTGCACAGGAACTCACATGAAGTGGTCCAGAGTCAGTCAGACTAGATGACCCCAGCTGTGGTCAGCTGTGATGTGACTGTGACGAACACAGCTCCCAAATGAGCTACTTGGAGAGTATTGGAGAGCATTGGAGCTACTCGGAGAGCATCTTGGCTAGGGAAAACAGCATGGATGCTGCTCTTTCTGTGCTTTGCACCTTCAAGGTTGTCCACAACAGCAGACAGCAGAGAACCTCATCGTGGGTGCAAAGAAATATGGGATCTTCTCTCCAGAGCCTCATCTCAAGTACAGGGAAAAAGGCAAGGGAGCATTTTAAAGGTGAATATTTTCTTCCTCCCAGCTGCTGCAAGAAATCCTTACTGCATTTTTTCTGCCTGCATCCTCTCTCATCTTTCCATATGCGCTCAGCATTGCCTTCACCTGTAAGCACCCACCTCTCCTGCATCCCCTGCAGTGAGCAGCCTCGCAGCAGGCAAGGGAGCTGGCAGGGCTTCGAGCTGCCCGGGGAAGAGAATGTGGCAGGAAATGGAGCAAGAACAAAAAAGAATGAGAGGACAGAAAAGGGTAAAAGCGCTGAAAGCACCAATGACAGCGAGAGCTGCAAAGGAGAGAGACAAGGCAGGAAATAGGAGAGTGGTGGCAGAAGACTCTGTCCTTGCTTGGGCTGCTGGCTATGGGTGTGTTGCTGGACACGGGGTCCCCGTGCGGGCAGGAGGTCACAGGCACCCCGGAGGGCCTGAATCAGCCACCCACCTCACTGTTGTCAGGGTGCGAAGGGACCATATGAGGGGGCTGCTGGGACTGGAAATCACTTCTAGTTTTCGTTTCCTCGTCAGTGCAGGCTGCCTTGCTCAGAAACGAAACTTAGAGAGGAAGGTGCCAGGGCTGTTGGAGATACGGGGAGCCATGAAAGGCCACAAGATGGAGTGGGGACTGGGAGCACGAAGGGAGCAGAGTCCTGGACAGGTGTGGGACCACCTGAGTACCACTTTTCTCCAAAGGGAGAGGGTGCAGGTGCAGGGGAGGCATCAAGGGGAGGCGATGATCGGCGAGGGTGGGCTTCTCCTCCACCTTGCTCTGCCAAAGGGGGTGATGGAAGGATCAAGTCTTGTCCCTTGGAGCTGTTGTGGATACCCAGGACCTTTTACAAGCCCTGAGGGTCCTGCCTATGATTATGCTCAAGCTTTACTTGCTGTTCTGGGCAACAGTCTGCTTGGCCTGTGTCACTCCAAGGCTGCTGTGCCATCTCCACCTGTGCTAGAAGATGCACTTTCCTATTCCACTTTGTTTCAAGACCATTCTGTCCACTCTTAACCATCATTAAAGAATACTCTGCAGTGGACTATTCCTATGAACATCTCTTATGCGCCAAAAATTGTCTTCTTGCTTGCAAAGCTAGCTGTAGAGACCACATGTGAGACAGAGTTCAGTTGGGTAGAAATTGGGTGAACTCAGGCAGCCACTAACATGAGATTGCTTGACCTCCACAATTAGACTAACAGGGAGCTTCAGAAAAGATAAGCAGACTGTTTCCACCTCAAAAACATAGAGAAAGGGAGAAAAAAATATATTCAGGTTTTGTCAGACAGCTCAATGCCCGTTTCAGACATCTGATCAAGATTTTGCTGTTGGGATGGAGAAGTGCTAAGTCTTTACCACTGACTTTCCTAAGGAAGGTTTTTCTTAGTGTTTTTTAATCATCACTGAGGAGAATTTCTTTTGTAAGGCAAAGACAATGTCTGCAATACATGTTTGTGCAGTGATCCCACAGTCGAGCCTTGAAAACGCAGAAACTGCAACGAGCACTGCCCCAACGCACAGAGAAAACTTGAGTCTTCAGACAGTCTGAATAGGATCCTGCTTCCCACTTGCTTATGTGACATCTCAGTTTCCGTATTCATTGTGCAACCTCTTAGCTGTAGGCTTGGGGCAGCTTGCCTAAAGAAGCTATCAACTTGCTCACGAGAAGCAAGGGGGCAAAACATGAACTTATTACATGAGGAATAAGTAACAATGGTCCATCTCATTGCAAACGCTCATAAAATACTGAAACTCTCTTTGCTGCCTCTTAAGAGTCAAACAAAGCTCCACAGTCATTACTGTGCATTGACTTCAAACCGGTTTCGATTTCCCGTGCGCCCATGTTCGTTCAGAAAGGAGAGTAAAATATTTGTCCGAACTACTTCAAGGTTTTCTTATCAGATTAAAAAAATCTATTATTCAAAGATGAAGCATTTTAATTGCACAGCCACAGGGCAGGCAGAGGTATGGTATTCAGTGTTGTTTCATAAATCTTGCCAATTTGTACAGTTATCTTAAAATGAAAGCTGTAACTAAAAGCAAAGGAACAGCTAGTCTCGTTACAGACTAAATGATCAGATTAAATACTATGCAATATCTGATTATTAATGTGTAGGATAACTGTTTAGTAGCTTGATATTTGCTCAGCAGGTTTTATTAATAGCCCCATGGCAAATATTTCCCGTAATGAGGGTTCCTCACACCAAAAACAAATATGAAAAGTTGTACGCTTTTCCTCTTCTGTTTTCATTCTGCCTGGTAATTTCCACAGATTTTCTGCATGTTTTGCTCTCAGTTTTAGTAAGTGTGCCACCGGGCTATGACCCGGCTGGGTTTTTTTTGTTGTTGTTGGGGGAGAAGAGCTGTCCCATTCCTGTAACTGCAGAGCCGCAAAACAAACTGATATCATTTTTCCCCTTACGTAAATGGAAGGTCCCGCTCCCTGTGACGCATGATCCTTGATTTCAAGAAAAATGCAACTCAAAAGTCACCTCGGCGTGAACAAGCCCATCCCAGACAGCTTCTGGCCACCCACCACCACTGAGCAAGGGTATAGGGTCTGTTAAAACGAAGGTGTGAAACCCTGAGCGAGAAGCGCCAAGCAATGAGGAGGAGCGAGGAGAGGGCTGTTTGCCTCCACACCGTACATGAGTGGCTGCTTGTGATTGTTTAGTTTCAGTAACCTCAGAGTCAGCAGCATTTCAGATGTCAGTAGTTTCCACTGACAGTGACTGTGCTCAAGCCAAATCAGTGAGGGACATAAAAAAAGTGATGTAAAATTTTATTCTCCATCAATGGAAAAGCCTTATTAAACAGAAAGGTAACCTAGATAAACTATCACTCTGCCCAGCCCAGTTTCCTCAAAAACATTGCCAGAGTTGATCTTGCCGAAGAAGAGGTGATTTTGCACCTTGAAATATTAAGTTTTGCCTATTTGAAAGTTTTGAAATATTGAAGTTTTGGCCCATGTGTACTAGTGGATACTCTACGTAACTATTAAATTCATCTCTTTCTGGGCCTCCTTTCACCAGGCTGTGGCAAAGGAAGAGTGGTGAAAACACAGGAGGATCTTTTTGGCTGAATCAGTACTGTTCACCTAGGAAAAGAGAGCAGTTTCAAGTAGTATTTCTGCTCAATGCAGGAAAGGTTGCTGGCTTCTCAGAAGAGCAGAGGTGTTTCTCTCAAACAACATGGGCTAAATGGTTTTCTTTCTGTCAAAGAAGAGACATCAGTTTTCCTGAGGACTTCACTGACTGCATTGATGTGCAAGGGTGTAGCAATACTCCAAAACAGTTCTTGGGGTCTCAGCATCCTCTTAATGTACTTATGAGTCAGGCAGTGCTTGCTAAAGTTTTATTGATTGGTGATTCTTAGTGTACTCACAATTTGGCTGAGAACTGCACTCACTTGGCCGAGTGGGCTCTGACACATCCGACACAATACATGTTCCAGGACCTCCTGTCATGGGGATCCAGCGTATGCTGAGGAGACATCGGACAGGGTGCACTGCAGGGATCTCCCAAGCACTGGCAGGAGCACGTGGAGGTGGTGAGGGAACAGACACAGCGTGATGAGACAGACTTGGCTCCGGTCCCCTGCCCACAGGTAGTATCACCTCCATGGACATAATAACACAATAACTTTCAATATGTCTCCCACTTCTGCTGTTCTTTCCCTCCTTTCTTTTCTTCTATAGTATTTTTCTTTAACGTCTTTTTGTGAGGCCTTCCCCAGGCTGCTTTGTAATCATGGTATCCTTTTGGTTGACTCTCTGCTCTCTTTTTTTTCCCCTTATCCATCCCTTTTTACTTGATTTTCTTATTTCTCTGTCTGTCTCACAGTGAGTTATGAAATTATTTATTTCCTTTTCTCCTTTTCTTCTATCTGCACTCAAGATGTCTACTCCCTTCTTCACTTCTCCTAAGGCTGCAGGGAGAAGAGCTGGAATCCTTCTTTCATGACCACAATTCCTTTTTTTTTTTCTTGATTCCTGATCTGTGAAACCACTGAGAAGCTGGTGAGGGTGACTGTAGCTGTAAAGGCACCCAGTGATAAGCTCTTATATCATGAGTGTCATAAACCTGTGGGAAAGTCATACCCTGGTCTAAGTCTCAGATCCCAGACTGAGCCTGCAAGATAGGCAATGGTTAATTCTTTCTGTTTTATATATTTTTTTTATTTTAAAGCAAAAACTAGCTCTTTATGGTCAATTTGGTCTATCTGTTCTGTTAGCAGTTGATAAGATTAATCCTGAACCCTCCTCTTGCCCCCAGCCCTGCAGGAATTCAGGTTGCCTGCAATGACAAGTAGGTCTAATAAATAATTTGGATGGAGTCAGTGCATTTAGCCAAACAAATAACTTCATTCAAAGGGCAGAATGGATTTTATCAAAAGCCTTTTTTCATTATGTCAAAACTAAGAAAAAATTGTGCAGCCCTTTCATTCTGTCACCACAAAGGCATTTGTTCAAGCTTCTGGCTTTGCTCGATGTAAAAAATGCTGTTGTCAAGCCCCACATAGCGAACTGCATTTCCCCTCACCCCACCGTGCTGTGAACATGAGCACAGAGCCCCTCACTTGCATGCAGAGACGGACCGGACGCATCCTGCCTCTGCACGTATAGACTGCATGGATAGGCTCTGGTGTGGAAAGCAAAGCCCAGGAAGTGCAAGGGAAATGCCGGAGAGAAGGAGCAGCAGCTCCTGGCCCAGCTCCCAAGTTATGTGTAATACCCCACACAGACCCTTGGACTGCAAGCGCTTAGGGCACATATACACATAATTCTTGTGCGTATATAAATTGTCCGTATGTATTTGTGCTCACATATATATATATTAACATGCTTCAGATGTCATATCTATGCATCATACGTATGCATATGTATCAGACATGGCTTGCTGGATGCTTTTGTGATAGAAATTATCCTAAGAAATTAGCCCATAGGTATCCCATGAAGAACTGGAGTCACAGCGTCAACTAACTGACGTCTGACGCAGGATTACTCAGTAGCAGCAAATACTGGGTCCTCTTTTTTTTTTTTTTTTTATTCCTTTTCTCCCTTGGCTTTAGAATAATATCTCCCTAAGGCAGGAGTAATGTCGTTTCTCTGTGCCGCTCCCAAGGCAATGTGTCCCTGCAGAATTTGAAAAGAAATTTTCCCGAGTGCTGAGGTGGAGTGGTTGGAGGCAGATGGTGTGTCAGGCTCATGAAAACGCTGCAGATGATTCGCCCTTCTCAGGTGGCTACTGCACAGGCTGCATCGAGTGACACGAAATTAAAACAGACCATGACTACATTTAGCAGAGCCACCCCTCCCGCACACATGTGTTTTGCACTCAGTCACCTATCATCATCATCTCTGCTCTGAACACCGCATCCACAGGACAGCCCATCTCCAGGAGCACACTTTGAGGGACAACTCCTTCCATCCTACCTATGTGAAGGAGAAGAAATGAGTAATCTTCAGTAAAAAGCCCCACACAAAGTCTGGAGATACTGGATAACAACATCAGTCTGCTGCATGCCTGGCTGATGACTGGACAGGAGCTGGAGCAGGTAGGATATAAGCAGATCACGGGAGTGGGGCAAACACTGTGCAGTTCTCTCCAGCAAGGAACAGGTCAATCAGAGAATCATCACACTCAGAAGGATATGCAAAACTTGTCTATCTATGTGCTTTCTTGCAATAAATTCTTTTTGACATAAAAGATATGGCAATAGCCTAGTCAGGCAGCTGACTCATACCTGCTTGGGAAAGGAGAGAAGGCATTAATACGTTATGCTATTTTTAATTTTTGAGTGGTGTTCTGTTGCTGTAGGGGATACAAAGAGCTCAGGAAGCAAAACATGTCCCTGCCCCGGACCATCACCAGTTCACACTACCATGGTCTCCCATGGTAGATGCTTGAAGGATCTCCACCACCTTCCCCCCTCCACATTCCCTTTCCACATCACAGAGCAGCCTCAGACCAGTGGCCCTTTATTCTGAGCTCAAGAACATGATGATAAATCCTTTCTCTGGCATCCCATTGCTTTTTTCACCTGTCTGAAGGCATCTGCTCTAAGAGAGATTTGGTGCTGAGATGGAGGGTCTCAGAGCTCTTCTGCACATCCACCACCTGTCCAGAATTCCATGGACAGAGACGGCGCTGCTCCCAGCTAGGAATGGGATATCTCACTTGCACCAAAGCCAGGTCTCACAACTCCACTGTAGGCAGTGGGGCAGGAGGCAAGTGGGAGCATCAGGTCCTTGCTGCTGTGCTTTGAACACAACTAAATTTAAATACAACTACCAAGAGAAGAGCAGAGCAGCCCTTCATTCAAATGTGGGAAATGAATAATGAGTTCATTAGATATCAATTGATTGATAAAGAGGATTTTATTGAAAGGTCTAATGTGTGTAGCCAAAATTAGTTTGCCATGTAATTAACTAAAAACGACTTAAGCAATGCATTCTTAATTATTATCTTAGTAGAGCCAACTTGTAAGAAATTTCAAGCATTTAATTGGCATTTGATAGAATAGCTATAGCAAGCTAATTAGGTACCAAATTATGGAATGTGCTAATTGATATTTAATAAGTATGTCAATTGGTATCTAACTAGCCAATATGTTATAGCTATCTTGGAATATGTCAATTAAGTGCTTAAACATCTCTTTCAAGTAGATTATAAATGTAATCTATTAAGGATGTAATTTGCAACATTTTTGATTATGGATTGTAACTTATTTGCTTCCTGAATATGTTATTGCTGTTTGCGGACTCATTCATACAATACAACGGATGTGATTTTGCCTATATGAGCAACTTTGACAACTGCTGTTTTTCTTGGCTATAGCCTGCTCTCATTTATGCTGGCGTAAATCTGGACTGCCTTTGTAGGATCCTGAGGAGCGGGACGGAAATACGTACCAGTGTAACACCCACAGGTGCTACCTGATGGGGCTTAAATTGATCTAGCTGCAGTTGGGGTCCAACCACTGCATTTCTGTTACTGTTGAGGGGTAGCAAGGTGGAAGGAGACTGGGGCAACCGCTGGTGTGAACAGCTCACTTGAAGGGTGCTGGTGCTGGCTCATCCCTGATGCTTCAGGGCATGGTCCTGCGCTTCACCAGTCACAGTCAGGGGGATGCTGCCAAAGCTGGTGGCGTTGCCCAGGTCTGAAACACGGAAGAGCTTTTCTCTGCAAGTTTGCTTCCTCAAAATTCATAAAAAAAATGGGGCTATCAGGGCAAATACCTGGATAGTGCATAGGCAGTTGTTTATTTTAAGGGGTAAGATGTCAGCAGCACCTCTCAGGAGACAAATGTAGCATCCTGGGATGTCAGGCTAGCTCAGTCAGCTCCTAACAGGATTTACCTATTACTTAAACACTCCGGTCAGCCTGAATCCCCCAGGAATTTCCCTAAAGAGTTAATTTAAAGCACGTTGATGACCATGGATATTTCCTTTTGATTTCTTTGACACAAGTCGCCATTTACGCTCTCCTTTCTGAGGCCTTTTCCCTAAAGCAGTCCCCACATCCCTTTGTATCACGTGCAAGTATAAGGTTTGTATTATGAGAGGTGCAGCACATAACATTAGTGCTGCAGCGATCTGAGCACTTTATCTTCATGAGTAAAGTACCCAGCTGCTCTTGAATTCAACTGGAAAAAAAAAATATGCTGCCACTCGTAACAGCAATACATTTTCAGTTACTAATAACAACTGTTGCCATGGAAACAGCCGGTCCAGCATGAATGTAAGGATTTGCTTTCAGGTCAGTGCTGTATTAGTCAGCAGCCTTTCAAAACCTCATCTCCCAGGCACAGAAGTCTCCTGTCCAATTTACTCTCGACAGCACTTTTTCTCCATTGTGAATTACTCAGAATTAATTACATTTTATGACAATTGTGTGCAGCTCCTTTTCAACTCCACTCTTTGTATAATTACTTGGAAATGTTTTATGGAGCCCAGAAGAAAATATCATAACTATATCCAGAATGGGAAGGGTTGTTGTTTTTTTTCCCCCACCACCTTTTTCTATTTCTATACATGCTATTAGTAATAATGGCAATTGGCTGAATTATGATAATGATCACTAATAATAACATGGTGTTTGATGTGCAGATGGGCAAGCGCTTGGGATGTGCATGGTTTGCCCACCCAGTTTTGGGGTCTGTGGATCTAGATCTGGTTTTTGGCCTCTTGCCCCTGCAGTTCACGGAAGGGGCTGTGTAGGAAGCCACAACTGAGGTAGATTTTCTGGTGGTGGGGCAATGGACACTCTCAGGAGTTACAGGTTTCGGTATTTCACGGTGCTTTTGGACTTTTTGGAGGGCTGGCATGGACTTTTGGAGGGCTGACCCATGGTGGGGAGCTTTCCTTCTCTTTGGGCCTCGCTGGACATATCTCCATCTTGGAGCATCATTGGAGAGCAGGTCCCAGCTCTGCACAGAGGGAGGGAAGGAATAAAGGTGAAAGAAGGAGGACAGAGAGGTTCAATGCGAAGGCATCTGGTGTCTGAGCAAAGGGAGTTTGCTGTACGGCCTGATGACCTCCACAAGAGTCACCTGCCGTGGGACCTGCCTCCTTCACACCTATCCTAGCATGGCTGAATAGCGGAGACGCTGTTTAACCTCGAGTACTATGCGAAGATCGATACAGGTAATGACAATGGAAAGGGAAGGAGCCTAGTAAAGCCTGATGAAGAAATGTTTGATTTCTCATTTCACTGAAAGTTCTGCTCACCCAGGTGGAACACATGGTCTCACGGTCTGGCTATTAACTCGATTCTTATTGATCTATTCATGGGTGCTTCTGGAGGTGGAGGGTCTCAAGAAGTCCTTCTTCAGTATCTTAGGCTGTATACCATGCACAGGCCACACAAAATCAGCCTGTGCACTAGATGGGTTACAATACATATGTTGAATGTGTTCTGGTGGTAATTGTTTGTGTTACCTGAATCACAGAAAGACATTCTGGTTTATGGGATGCCCTTGACAAATTCCCCTCTCATCCCATGGAAATGCGGATGGGTATAACTGCCCAGAGAAGAATTTCAAGGGGAAAAAGCAAGATTGCACTGGAAGTTTGTGTCTGAAGCTTAGGGGAGTCTTGCTAAAGTACAGACTGCACCCAGGAGACATCTGCTACCCTGCACAGAGCTCTTCACAGCCCTCAGACAAAGCACCCAAAAGGTTTCTTCCTTCTCTGCATGAACAGGCCAGTCTGTTCTTTTTCTTCCCAGAAAATAAACATAGAGCAAATATGAATAATGCTATATAAACCCCCAAACAGTAACATTTCCTTTTCTGGGTTGTTGGTCAGAATATTTAGAAGATGCTGCAGTGACTGGTTGGCTCTGAGAGGTTTTGTACTTCCACATGCTGAGTGGAGTTGAGCTGTATTGACACTTGCTCAGGAGACACTCAGATACTTATCTGATGCTGAAGGGCTTAGATCTGTAGTTCTTCATACTGAGACAGCAGCCTGGGGAGGGATTAAGATGTCAGCCCCAAATCTGTGCTCTTTGTGCTCATGGTGGAGTCTGCTGAGCAGACCTTGCATCCTGGCTCTTCTCCAGCTCTGATAACCGTGTTCAGCCTCCTCCACAGCCTTCCGTGTGAGGTCCATCAAGACAGACCACTTGAACTTGTGCAGGCTTTGGACAGCCCTGTAGCAGTGATTCTGGCAACGTGCCTTCTCCCTTAATGCTTGTGGCGGCTGGGCTAAGGAGTCAGCAGGACCAAGGGACGTGGGCATGCTGAGACTACGGAGACTGAACCCAGAAGGCCTCCGGGGTCAGTGTAAAGGCTTTGACATCCCTAAACTCTGCAGTACTCAGAGAACTGCAGTGCTCTCAAGACTTGAAAGGGCCACATGGCATTCACGAGCAATGGGACAGGTCCAAGGTTCATCTCACCTAGTCCCGCAGTGCTGGCCCACATTGCATGAGGACTGTCAAGAAACATCATGTTGTCCCCAGCCACATTCCTCACATCACCTGTTGGGTGCAGACGTCATTTAGTGGATGACATGAAACACTCACAGCTCTTGGATCTTACTCCAGTTATGTAGCCTTGTTGCCAGGCCATTAAGCCATGGACAGAGCCTGATCCCAGGAGCCATTTAATACCTTAGCTTTGAGACTTAGAAGCCCCTGTTCGTTTCTCTATCATTTACTCTTTATTTGGTAATATTCAGGCCTTCACCAACCATACATGAAATAATCTGACATAACGAGTTGGTAAGTGAAGGCTCAAAAAGATCTCTTCTAGAATAAAGCATTTGAGATACACATCACGCTATCCAAAATCTCTTTTCATTGCCTAAGTCAAAGGCAGAAGGAAAAAACAGCACAGAAAATATAGGCATAGCATGTGTCCCCAGGGCAGAGCCCAAAAGGCTGGGGTACCTGAGCGCCCAGGGTGGCCCACCCTGACCTGCCTGTGTTGCCTGTGCATCTTCCTAGCTCTTCTTTGAACTTTATGGCATCTACGACATTCCTGCCGAGATATCCCTTGTGCTGGAGAAGATACAGATTTTACTCATAGCTCACTACTTTCTCCCTTTTTATTATTCTGTTATAGGCTTTGAGATCCTTGAAAAATGTGTCCTGGACGGGTGCAGATCAAGTTGTGTTCTTTCCAGTGCATGGTGCATGGAAAAACAAGATGACAACAAATTGGGAGTTTAAAAAAGCCTGACTCTTATATAATGTAAAATGTGCACATAAATAAATGAGTCTTCAAAATGATGATGTCCTTATCCCTGCTCTGCTGTGAAGGTGGACTTCTTGAGCATGAGCTACATTTCCAGCTGGTTATATATGTCAGAGTTTTTCCCTTCTACTCCTTTAATTTTTTTTACAGACAGTAAGGGGACCATTTCTTGTTCTTCCCCATATCCTCTGAATTGTTTTTTTGTGAGAATGAAATGGAGTTTTTTGATATATTGAATATATTTAATATTTAAATGCTGAGAACTTGCAGGACAGAGCAGAGACTGCCTCTTGCGATAAGAGGCATTATTATTGTTGTGAAGAATTCCTTTAAGATCCCATCTTAATCATTCTGCTATTGAAATGGAAGAATAAAGTAATAACTGGTTTGAATAGACTTGATTAAAAAGAATAATTATATTCCTTGGGTGGGTTAAATATATAAACTCTTTGTGGGTTTGCATTCTTCTAGCATTTGCCTGTTAGAATGAGCTTTTATTTTCAATAAGCGCATGCCTTGCATTTGGGAAGGAGAAAGAGAGAAAGACCTTTTGTCCATAGGTCTGGGTCTGCGGTGGCCTCGCGCTGGGCAGGGAGAGGGCCTGTGGCAAACAGCAGACGGTCCCGGGGCACTGGGACCTGGATGTTGCTGAGCTGCCAAAGAGCTAATTTCCCTGCCCGTCTTCAGGGCTCCAGGGAACAGAGATGAGGAGCACAGTTTTCCTGATTGCAAGGACTCACTCGCCAATGTCATCAGTCTATAGGGGCTGCTAACAGCAAGCTCAACCCACCTTCCAGCATCCTCCTTCCAGGAACACATTTAAACGCCAGCGTTTCTGTGCACCCTCTGCCACGTCTAATCCACCCCAGCAGCGCTGACGTGGCCTCCTCTTCGCACTGGAACAGACTGGGCTGTGGTGGTTCCGTGCTGCAGGACACCCTGAGGAGGCAGTATTTTATTGTACCCTGAATTTGAATGAAATTCAGGCCATTCTGCAAAATTAAGTATTCCAAGGTGTTTCTTTCTCATTTCCTGGAACTCAAGTAACAGGTGTGCACTTCACTGAAGTGCGTACCGTCTTGCCTGCAATAGTTTACTTCTCTATCATTATTTCCCCATTGATAGCTTTCCAAAGATCAATACGTGCTGTGCAATATCCAGCTGTCACTAAATCACTATTTCCCAAGGAAGTTGCTCTGATCGAACAATCCCCTACCCCAAACAAGAGCCTCCTTTTAACCCTTGCAGTGCTGTGTTTCCCAGGGCCGTCCCTCTCCCACACCAGTGTTGGAAAATTTCTGCTAGTGAACAATTTGCTTCCAACCTACATTTTACTTGCTGTTCACGTCAGAGAGTGACTGTCTATCTCCCCCTTCCTCTGCAGATCTGATCGTAGATGCTATACTACTAAGACTTCATTATTTTTACAAAAATCTACTCCAGTACAGTATGAAGTGTTATAAATAATTAAAGAAACACTAAAGTTGTCAAAATAAATGAACAAAGTACACTTTGAGATGCATGCTTTTGGCTTATTTGGGGTTTGTTCAGTTGGCAGTTGAAGCTCAGAATTCAGTACCTTGAAACATCCTAAAGAAATACAACCGGTGATGTTCAGCCATCTACCAAAAAGGAATATATGTCTTTTCCCAGAGTTCTCCAGGAACAGGAGTAGACATCAAATAATGCCTGTGAAAAACAAGTTCCATTCTCCTCTTGGCATTTCCAGTGAAAACAAGGACCCAAAATGTTCTGATGCATCCAGAAGTTAGCAGGACCTCTTGTATGGTCTCCCTTGTGCAGTGCTGATGCTCCAAGTGAATGCCTCTTTGCTCCACACAATAACCTTCTTCTCTTCATTCAACACTCTTTTCCAGAAGGTCCTTCTTTGTCACCATGACGACAAGTATATCACTTTCTGTTCACTGAATTCTACTAAAAAGCTCATTATTAAGCTAATGTGTCCAGGGTGGCAACACAGGAGAGGAAGAGAGCCCTGCTTCAGCAAAGGATGTTGTCTTCCTGGTGTCTCTGTCTCTTATGGACAGCAGTGTTCTGGGATGTCTTAGCAGGACTGATCCAGGCATTGCCCTCATTTGCTTTCAGAGATGTTTTGAAAAATTAAAGACATTTCAGAGATAGGAGAGAAATTCTTGGGTGTGAGCCAAAGACATTGATAGCTGTCTATTCACTCTTTCCATCTGTCTCTCTGCCTACCGCTGAGCTCTTTCCAAGCACACTGGAACTTCCATATCAGGGTTCATACTGGTCTCCAGCACATGAAAACCCAGATGATGGCCCCAGTGCTGCTACCTGTGTCACTGCTGTCACACTCAGCATAACCTGCCCGTTTCCCCAGCCTCACCATATGGTGCTGCAAAAGAGGAATGCCAACATGTGAAGAAGATATGAAAATAAATGGGTACTGCGTCTTCTTTGGTGAGCTCAAGGAAGCTGCCTATCATTCTGCAAGAGGTAAGATGCCGATACAAGGCCCTGTGCTGCGTGTTTCTGAGGCCTCCAGTGCAGTGGCTTGGAGGAGGGACCCTGAGAACGACATGCAGTCCAACACAGTACAGGTGAACCTCATGAAAATCCCCAGGAGCTGATGTCTTCTCATGGGTGGTCAATACCGTTTAGTATTTCAGGGCTAGCTTGTTCCTTTACCAACCACAGAATTTTCTACAGGCTTTCTTACTCTCCCCACAATCCAAAGTGCTAAAAGGTCCCGTGAGAGTAAATGGTGAGAGCTTTCATGTGGTTACTGTCACTAGGGAAACCACTTCCTTGTGATTCACATGTTCTGTGAGTCTCTGCTCTCTGCAGTCAGAAAGGTAATATTGTTCTGGTAGATCTCAGCGGGCTGGGACGGGGACAAAGCAGAGGCAGGAGGAAAGATGCATTAGCATTCAGTTTGTTGTAGAGGCTTGGAAAGAACTTGAATTTCATGCCAGGGTGAGGTAGAGCCAACACTAGGTGAGGATAAGTTTTCAAAATCACGAAAAAAATGCAGACTGACTATGTGGAATTCAAACTAACCCACAAGAAATGGCCTTTTCTCCCCTTTCGGTAATGCTTGCCTTTTCCTCCCAACCTGATTGCAATTGCTTGAGTTCAAGTGGAAGGAACGAGTGAAATTATAACAGGTGGTCGTATGGTCCCCTTTTCTCCTCTCTTCCTAAGACCTGCCTGGTAGGAAGGGTCCTCTCCTGCTGGGTAAGTGGATCCAGAAGGGCTGGTTTGCTACCAGGTTGGAAAGCAACTAAATGCTGTGGCTTGTGGCAATGCAGAAGCACAGCTGGTGCTAATACTATCAGGTCAAATGAGAAAGTAACACCTATCACCCTGGAGAGGGTAGCAGAAACCCAAGGTATGGAGAACATCCCAAAAGGCACTTGGATTTCAAAGCTAGAATCACTGAGGAACAGCTTTTCTCAGGGAAGACCGGAAAATATCTTAGCCTCTGGTGTGTGATGAGGGATAAAGAACCACAGAAAAAGCTGCTTTTTTCCAATGCAAGCAAACATTTGTATTCTTTATTACAAAAAAAAAAAAAAAAAAAAAAAAAAAAAAAAAAAAAAAAAAAAAAAAAAAAAAAAAGACAGAAAAAGAAAAGAAAAAAGCTATGCTTCATGTTAAGGGAAATTTTTCCATGGTGCTTATTTTTAATTCAAAACAGGTTTTCCATTTATGCTGATTTTCACCCTAATTTTTCTGCTGTGTCCCTCACGCCTGCGTTTGCTGGCCGTGAATCATGGCCAGAACCCCTGCAGCCTGCAGGACTGGCAGGTCTCAGTCTGGCTGCTGGGTACTGCCCTGAGAACTGAGGCAACATTCAACTTCCTTTTAATGACATAGGAGGTGGGGACTTAAACCAAGTGGAGATGAATATATTTGTTGACACCAAATTGTTTTCTTTGCTAATTGCTCTCAGGGCTCTTTACATGTGATCATTAACGCTGGGCAAGTGTAAGACATGAGAAATTGTCTTATTGTTTCTGATGAACTCCATGAAAAGTGACATCCTTGATTACTTCATGAGGCTGTGGATTTCAGAGTTTTTACCAATGAGCCTTATTTTTAGACCTCGCCCTCTCTTTTACTGTTCAGCTGCTATTACTAAATCAGAACCCGCTTTCTCCCCCATGTGCTGAATCCTTTATCATGGACAAATGTGGGAATTGAGTGTATTTGATCCTGGGGCTTGCAGCAACATCAGCTGAGAAGATGAGCAGTGGCTGGAAGCAAGTGGGAAGTTGTGGAGAAGCTGTGGACATTCCTCATGTGCGGGAGCTGATGTCCTGCACCGCACTGGGATACGTCCCCGCTAGCCCAGCACTGCGCTGGGAGGATCCTTGTGCTTCCCAGTGCTGCAGCACCTTGGGATGCTCAAAGGAGCTGGGCTTCGAGCACGTAGAGCGGCCGGGTGCCCATCCGAGCACCAGGATCTCGAGTCGGGGAGAAGCGAGAACAAATGCACACGCATGCCTCTCCATCCCTCGCAGCCTAATTGAGCTAATTAATTTAGCCAAGACACAGCGCACCATAATTTGTTTAATTCAGTAAGGAGTTCTGCAGCAGCAGGAGCCTCACGAACAGCGATCGTCTTGCAGCGGGGCAAGTCCTGCCGGGGGCTGAGCACCCTCTGGCCAGGCACCGGTGTGCAGCACCGCACCGTGCCTAACCCTCGAGCAGCTCCAGGTTAAAGAAAAACAAATCTTCCTTGTTGCAGAGGCTGCAATTTCTAGCCTGAATGAAATCCATTGAAATGCAACCTCGGATGGTCAAGAGCAGTTCAAGAGTCTCCCGTTGTCTCTTGCGCCGGTCACGTCCCTGTTCTGAGATGGAGACGCCCTCTTGCAGAGGCATTTTTTCTGCCTTCCTGCCTTTTTTTTTTCTCTCTCTACACCAAAATGGGGTAGGTTAGGCAAGAAGTGCTGGCAGAGGATGGCTGAGGACATGACAGGTGCCATCAGAGGAGACCAAAGCTAACAGGCAACCGCGAACCCATTTCTGCAACCGACCCGGTGCTGCAAAACCAGGGGGACTTCTACGCTGAAATGAATTGCAAAATAAAAATTACATCTAGCTGAGGTCATTTCTTGAATGATGTATCTTGGGAGAAGAGGGGTTGCTCCTCTTTCTCGGAGATACTCAGAAATTCAAAATAAAAGGTTTTATTCTAGGTGAGTGTCAGGGCAGAGCAGTGCAGAAAGGATCCTACAGCAGCACTAATCCTGCCTTGATTTTTTTTTTTCTCTCTGTTTGGCAATTTTTAGGGAAAAAAAGAAATATCTTGACATTTTTGATTCCTTATTTGCTTGTCTTCTCAATATGTCAAGAAAGAGAGAAGATTATAATGCAATCCCAGCTTTCGGCAAAAGACATGCATTTGCCATCCAAACAGGTTGTTTTTCTCCTTTTAATGTAAGCTATCGCATTTGCCCAAGTTATTACTGTAGATGTAGCAAGCCACATCTATTTTAATCAGCTTGTTTATGAGTATCCTTACATATCAAAATTGCACAGGAGCTCTCTTGCTAAATACCCCTTTCCTTTTCAGGTAAGATAATTTCTAGGACAAAATGTCAGAAAGCCCAACACATCCCTTCAATTACTGTTGTACAGATTTTCTCTGAGCTACTGGACAATAAGTAGCTTTCAGGGAAGCATTAAGTAGATTTGCCCTCAAGGGTTTGCATTTCAGTAGAGTGACAGTTATTTTTGTAAATACAAAAAAAAAGGGAAAGAAAAGAGGAAAAAAATATGTTGTGCCCTCCCCCAGTCCCAATAAAATAGACAGACACAGACTAGACAACTGCTTATTATCTGAGAACCTTGAATCAGATAGGAAAACCAGAGTTTCTAATGTCTTCAAATGTCACAGCATTATGATTTATACCAGTACACAGTGTACCATGCTTCATTATAGAGAAAAAAAAAAAATTGAATTACAGAGCTAATGTCTTCCCGTTTTTCCGAAGGCTTCGATACTAGTCTGAGGATATAAAATACATCATTAGTTGTTTTTAAGCTTGTCTCTAATGATGAAAAAAATAATGGGGCATGAAACCCAGCCTTAACAAAACAAAAATACAAAACACAGCATTTTACAGACTTTACGTAAACATAATGTGACAATGCACTTCCTTTCATTCTCTGCTATGACAGTTAATTCCAGACCAGGAAAACTGTCAAAAATGTTTAGTTCTGCTTGGGTTGAGTTAATTACAGGCCCTGGGGCTGTGTTGACTTTCTCCTGCTAATGGCACTGTGCTACAGGTAAAAATCCATTTGCAAGAATGTTTTCAGAGCTACAGATCTAATTTACTGAATATCAAATATTTATGCCATTGCAATTAAAGTGACAATGTTCCACCCCTCTTCACCATGCAAGCTGGGGCTTTTTAATAGAATTTATTATACAGTAAACATTTGGTAAAAAGTTTTTCTCGAGCTTATAATGTGAAAGCTTTGAATATTTTATTGATTTTATTTCATTTGCACTCAATTCCTATAAACACTGAAACGATATGAACTTCTGCAGTGCATAAAAGACCATTTTTTGCTGTCACAGCCTTATAAGACAGTATGCAAAGGCTGGGTCTGAAGGACGGAGGCTGCTCGCTCACTGCAATGTACATTGCTGTGAGGTGAGGAAGAGCAGGGCCAGCTGGGGGGAGGACCAGGGCTCTGGGACAAGCTTGACAAGGTGGCAATCATGGCAGGAAAGCAGAAGGAAAACCACATTTCCTCTCTAGGTAAATAGGTGAGCATCTTGCTCCTGCTTCGCGCTGCTGTGATGGGGACGGGTGGGATGTGTTTTGGGCTGGCGGGGACATTCCCAGTGGGATGGGGCTCTGCCTGGCCCCAAGCAGACCCAGCGTGCTAGTGGATACAGCTGTGCATCCTGCATGAGCCGAGCAGATTTTAATGAGTGCCTTTGATGCGGGGTCAGCTAATGATGCCGTGCGGTGACGCATGGGAAGCCAAGGGTGGCTGCAGGTGGGGCTGGGGGCTCTCTCCTTTTCTGGTTGGTTTTGTTTTTTAGCAGGGAGGATTTGGTTGCACTTTGGGCAACACCATTGGCTTCCCTGAGCCATCTCCATCCTTCCCAGGGGAAACATTTGTCCTTTATTTGGCTCTGCATGTAGCAAACCTGAGAGGTACCAGCTATATTTTTCCCCCCTTAGATGAAGGATTTAACAATTCTGTTTGGGCATCTTTGTTTTCATTGAATGTTTTTTTAAGCTGTGGAGAGAAAACCCAAAATATTCTAGTTTTTGCAATTATATACATATATATATATAAAAAATCACATTTGATTGAGAAAGTCTTCCTGCGCATTAGGAACAGGCAGCAGCTCCTTTGTGCAGGTTCAGTACAGGGCAACTTGTACTTTCTCCAAAGAGCCGATGGGCCGTGCTGGAAGAGGAAGGCTGGGCAAAAAGGTGAGAAAATAGAGTCAAAAAGTAGCTCGTGAAAGCAGTCCTCCTGCTTAAGGACCGGTGCAGAGGTGGCACCAGTGACTCTGCCCAGTCCTGGCTGGCAGAACCATAGGGAGCACCATGAGAAGCCACCCAAGCCCGATGGTACAAAGACTTCCAGCGCTACGAAGCCTCTTAACACAAGGGTGGACACAATCCTGGAATGGTTTTGGGAGTGGGTTTGCAAAGCCAGGGAGAATGATGGCAGGTCTCACTCTTTGAATCGTGTGTCCTGTGTTCTGCCTCCCAGTCCAAGCTGCACCTCAGGCCTTGCATGATATTTCCAGCTGAGACGGTCAGTGTGATATTCTGCCTTATAACAGCTAAGGAGGTGTCCTCCAGGGTCAACACTGCAGTCCCAGTTGCTGTGTGGTCTCTCGGATCTGTGGCAAGCAGAGATGCTGTTCAGGAAATGCGTGATCCAGGCTGCTGCCTGCAGCCCTCCGCACCCATCCCAATCCCATAGCTGTTGGGTTAGGGGTGTTAGTGATATCACCATGGCCTCTTCTTTCAGTATCCACTTCAGGGCTTATTGTCCAAGAATTTGTCTACTCCCTTTCAGCCTCTGCTGATACAATCTGCCTCCAGCACCTCCTGTGGCCTTCAGCCACCAGAACTTCACTGTCTGCTGTGTAAAGAGGTGTTTTGTCGTACTTGTTTTTAAAACAATATCCCACTAGCTCTACCGAATTCTCCCTAAGCTGCTCTATAGCTTCTTGCTCTTTGGATTGCTCATTTGCCCTTCTGCCAATTTGCCTTGGGTTTATGCAGTTCTCTTCTCGAAGCCCAATATCCACATCACAGATGGACCTGGCCTGCCACTGCTGCATCAAGGCTGAACGAGCCATGGTCACTAGGGCAAGGCTCACATCCTGCTCCTACTCTGCAGGAGTAGGACCATGACCAAAATCAGAGCGACATGGTTTCTTGCAGGTCAGGAGGCTGGTTGTTCTAGGACACAGTCATCTATCACGTCCAAGAGCGTTATCTCCTCATCTGGGCCCAATGAGGCACCGACCTGGCCTGTGCGTGGGCTGCTGACATTTCCCACTGTCACTAACTGTCCTAAATTTGCAGCTCCGCTAATCTCATTTAACCTTTCCTCATCACTGTCATCAGCAGGTAAGTAGCACGGTCACCTTTTTGGTGTCACCTTTTTGTTGTCAGAGCCTGCATTTTCCTCCCACAGGGATTCCCTAGGGCTTCTCGTTTCACCTAGCACATTTAATGCTGTTCCTATGCACAGCAGCACCCTCCCAAATACACGTCCCACCTACATGGGCCACCTCCTTCTGGCCCTCCCTGGCTGCTGGCTGAAACCCCCCCCCCAGATTCTGTTAACTGTTACCCTGGCTCTGCAATGATTAAGGTGCAGCCACCTCTCCTGTCCTGACTCCTCAATTCCTAACCAACTCTCCTCTGTGCACCATCGTCTCACCAACAAACACGCCGAGCCTGCAGATTTCTGTCCATCTCTTAGACCTCACACGCAGAAGGGCAATATTGCTCAAGACACTACTGCAGCAGTCCTGGAATTCAATCTTTGCCAAGAAACCTGAATTTAACCTCTGGAATATCCTTCCTATTCTTACCTAAATCACTTCTATCAATAAGAACACGTTCCCAAGAATGCCCTCAGAAACTTGTCTAGATCTGCCCTGAGCTCAGCTCCTTTTATACCTGCAGTCTGGTCTGATATCTCCAGCCATCTCTCTGTATCTAATAACTGCATCTCCCAATACGACCACCTGCTTCTTCTTACCTTGCAGGATCCTTCCTGTGCTGAGGGAGCACCTTTGATGTAAGAAGACATTGCAGGACAACTTTCGAATAAGCTTACTCCTCCTTTGCCAGCAGATTTCTTCCTTCCCCAGGACTTACACCTTCCTCAGCAGCACAGGGGTTGCCCGAGTGGAGCCAGGACTGCGTTACCATGTCCCTGCAGACCTCATGCAGGAGCTGGTGGTCCTCTGAAACACTCCATCAGAGGGAGGCAACCAGATACACTCTGTTCTGCACAACAAATTGGGTAGTCCCCACTCCTGGGAAATGCCTACTTGAATCTTGAGTTTACGTTAACAACTCTTTAAAAGAACAATTAAACTCACTTCCTTCTTTTGCTTCTCTACCCTTGTTAACCTCATTAACTACAGCTAAGGAATACCCAGAAACACAGGAAAAAAACAGCCTGCAGCAGGCTGGCCTGAAGTGTGTTGATCCTGCAGATCTGTGCCCTGGTTTCTCAGTTTCTGCCTTTTCTCTACCCCTGAGTTGAGGCGTGCTCTACTCCTTGGGTGTAGGACCACCTTTAGCTTTGCAGAAAGTCATGTAGATGGGAAGATTCCCATGTGCTAGGTTAGGAGACTGAGAAATCAACATGGTATTGCAGGGGCTACGGGGAGAGTCTGGGACATCCTTTCTTCTCTCTTCCACAGTAGGGACAGAAAAATACCTTGGAGATAAGCTCAAAGCTGTCCCATGGAAACGCACTGTTATCTTGATACTGAGGCTTCCAATCTGGCAGGGTTAACAGCAAGATCAGGCATCTCTTTAGCAGCAAATATTGCTGATATCCTTATTGCAAACTATAACAACCTCTGTGGAAAGGATCTTGAACCTGAAAAACCAGGATTGAGGCCAGTTTCTGACTATGACAGGAGATGACGAGACCAGTTAGGATACACACAAGCATGGAATAATTTGTATGCTACCTGCCTCCAGCTGGACTCTGTAGTGTACAACCAGATGGGAGTGGATGAGAGACCCACAGAAACTCGCCCACTGTGGCAGACAGAGGAGAACAGCACCAGAGAAGGCTGTATTGCCCCCAGATGTCCTCTTAGTGTGAATACCACTCTACGGACTGTGGTCACCTCTGCTGGGGTGGTTTGCCTTATTATTGGCAAGGTCTCCTCTGCATTAGAGATGCTCAGTAAATACTCTGGTCTGGCCAGCTACCTTCATGGTGCTCCTGACAGCTCAAGGCTCTCTGAGTGCCCACCAAGGTGATTACCAGGCTCTGCAAGTGCTCTGAGCCACTTGACCTTCAGCCTCCTGCCTCTCCGAACGCCTGAGACAGGCGCTAATCACCTCAGAACCCAACCGCTGTCATGTCTTATTGCTTAAACACCAGCTCTGCCAGCTGCACATTTACATCCTCAGCATTGACTCAGCTAATGTATCTGTCATTTAAGCACTAGTGATCTGCCAGAAATAATACTTGATACAGCAGCTATTAAGGGTCAGAGTCTCTTGGCTTTCAGTTGCAGAGAGCGGCCCCCAGCTGCCCCAAGGAGGACGTGCTGTGGCTCCTCCTATACCCTCCAGGCCTTGAAGGACGCAAGCAAGGGGCACATCGTCACATTTTGTGGTGCAGGGAAGGGCAGAAAGCGAACCCAGGAGGACAGGAGACAAGCTGCACTTGTAGGAGTTGTCACAGGGTTGGTGCCAAGACGAGTTCCCCAGGAAAGGGGGGTGAGCAGGGCTGGCAGAAACATTGCTGGATTATGTCTGAAGGTGAAAGCTGGCTTAGAATTAGTGTCTCACTGTGGTTTGGTAGCCAGCTGGCCAAAGGTGCTGTCAAGCCTGATTCCGATGAAGGCTTCTCAGATTTAGCAAGACAACATGTACTTGTGCTCTGCATCCCATGACTCATCCTCCCTGACCACAGAGTCTCCACTAGCTAGAGCTCAGATCAGCACAGCTTATAGGAAAGCAAGGAAGGACAGACTTTACATGAAGATCCCATCCCCTAAAAGGGACTTTGCACTGAATCAAGCTTCATTTGAGTGCAGCCTGCTCTTATGGGCTCCTTGCTGTCTCTTGACCTTGCAGTCTGCTTACGGACATGCTACTGAGGAAGATGTCATCTAGGAAAATATTTCCTACAGGTACAAGTTTGAGGGCAGCTCAGGTAGATCCTGAGCAGGGAGGAAATCTTACTTGATTATCACTGTGCACATGAAGTCACTGTTAGTCTGCAGACAGCTTGCACATAACGAGTGGTCAAGACATTTGTGCCTCTAATAATCCCACCAGCTATCTGTACAATGGTGGTAACTATAGGGCATCTCCATAGGGGTTAGCAGATGGCAGACAAAATTGTACCTGTCTTGCTCTAGCATCTTGCTTCCAGCTGTTCCAAGGAAAAGAAATCCTGGAAGACTGTTAAACCGTCTGGAATTGGCTAACATGTCACGGGAGGAGCAGAGGGAATGCATTTGTTCCTCAAGCCAAGTGCTGGTGTAGGGACATGAAACCCTCACCTGTGCTTTCCATGTGGGTACCTGCCGCACAGGTGT
The DNA here is from genome assembly GCA_013398735.1 of Nothocercus julius. Classification (NCBI taxonomy): domain Eukaryota; kingdom Metazoa; phylum Chordata; class Aves; order Tinamiformes; family Tinamidae; genus Nothocercus; species Nothocercus julius. The sequence goes on from VZSV01000200.1 coordinate 266,247, forward strand.
TAAAGATGTGCACAGGAACGTGCGCTCAGAGCGCCAGACTGGGAAGAAGAGGAACTTCCCTGTCCAGTCAGGGATTCATGTAGAAGAGAGGATGTAGCACCTTCCCTCTCAACACAGGATATTCACCAGTACTCTGATCTTTCTGGGTTTTAGTCTTTTAAGGGTCTCCCTTACTTTGCATCCGTGCTTGGTCCAGCTGGTGCCTGGAGAACCCTCATGAGCTGCCACGGTGGGAAGAGCTCATGTTCTGCCTTTGTCACTGCCTTGTTTTCATGAAAGTTTAATGCATGTCCGCTCCCTCTGGAAGTAAAACAGCTCCTTCCATCCCTGCATAGGGTAAAAGCAGCCCTGCTCGGCCATCGAGGACAAGCCCTGCCGCCCTCGGTGCTCTCCCCTACCTGGATGGAGCAGCTCAGTGGGGATAAGAGAGGGGATCTCTGCTTAAATCCTTGCCACAGGTGAGCAGTGTGTGCAGCAAGGAGACATGACAACACTACTTAAATAACCAGGGCCAGGGCTCAGGGGAGCTTCTCCAAGGTCTTACCGCACTTTAGGAAGCAGGCGGACTTAATGAAATCTTTCATTCGTCAGTAAATGCCACTGTATGAAGTGTAATTAATGGATTTACTAGTGCTGGATGTAGCCCAAACTGAAATATAAGCACTCAGGGAGGCGGCTGGGAGTCGTGTCCTCTACACTGCTTAATTATAAGGTCACTGCTGGAGCAGCAGGAGAGCATTGCCACATCTCCAGCACGGGGGAAATCCTGCCAGCTCAGAAATTTTCTCCGGTGCAGCAGTGACTTTCCATGGCAGGAGAGCAGAGTGTTGCTGGAGCTGCTGGGCAGGCCCCGTGAGAGCCACAGAGCCTTCGGACAGGACCGGGATAGGACACAGGGTACCGTGACTGGGGCAGCAGGGCCAGTCGCCAGGGAGCCTGGCCTAGCCAACACAAACCTGGTCTCACTGGCACTTCTGGCTTCTTCGGGGCTTTCTGCAACAGAGCAGCTTCACACACTGCCCTTAAGCAATTAAAGACACGAGCAAGACCTTGTAGCCAAAAGGCAATGGATCTGCCCACAGAAATGATCCCCGCTCGATGGAGCTCTCGCACAGAGGTGGTCATATCTGCTCTTTTAAAAATGTCCATCCGCTTAACAGGATGCTCATCCTGAGCCCTCCCCCTGGTTCCCAAGGAGCACTCCCACCGGAATCTCTTCCCCTGCAGATATCCATCATGCTGAAACGGGGTCTGCACTGTCTCCTCAGGTGCACGTGGCACACACGGTGTCGCAGGCAGGACCGCGGCCATCCAGCTCCAGCACACACCGAGTGCGAAACAAGGGAGTGTCGCCCAGCGCATTGGAGAGATGCTGCTGTGCAGAGAATTGCTTGCAAGCTCATCCCCATACAGTGAGAATTAACGGACTCTCGCAGCCCTCCCAGGCCCATGTCTCCGAGCCTGGTGCCTCGTTCAACCCATCTCTGGTTTCCGCTCGGTAGCGGATTCTGTTTCACTGCCCCGTGATGGCTGTGGCCAAGAGTTAGGGCACCCTGTCCTTGCAAAGCAGCCTCTGCCTGACCACGTTCGCCTGTAGGCTGATGGTGCGTGGCATGGTGCACTAACAGCCGGTGCTGGGAGAGCTCTGCGCTGCCCTGCCCTGTCCTGCTCCTTGCACACTGGAAGAGTTGCATCTACTCTTTCCTCCTTTTCCAGCTCTTTTCTCTCATGCTTTCCAAAGGGAGAGGTGCCTTCCCGGTGCCTGAAGCCTTCCTAAGGCAAGTTCTTGCTGTTGGCTCCCATCCCCACCAAACATCACCTTGACTCCCAGTTCCTCACATCCTTTAAAAGGTGGCTTTGGAGCATCCCAACCTGTCCTCCGGAGAAGGGCATCCTCCTTGCATGGAAATATTTCTCCACTGGGAGAAAGTCATTCTTGTGCCTGGATGTTTGTGACTCCCCTTTGGTGCCTGCTTAGCCTGTCGGTGCAGGACACAGCACCAACAGAGCCACCAGGTACTCAGCTGTGAAAATAATGAGTAACAACCAGAACATGTCGAGAGATGGGCAGGAGACAAAGACAGACCCAGGCACAAGTCTCCCATAACCTAGTACAGCCCAGAATGAAGACATGAATTCTCTACAGCGCATTTCAAAGGACCCATAGCCCATTATGAGGAACAATCAGCATCAGATTTTAATAGATGTATTTTGCGCTCAGCTGGCACCATCTGTGCTTCCCCATTAGAAATGCAGAATGAGTGAACTGCACAGTTACAGCTGCAAGGGCCTGGGTGGCCTGGCACCCTCTGCTTGCAGCCATCCATCCCCCCTCTCCTCCTTGCACAGGGCTGTCTCCCCATGCTGGTGCTGCCCTCCCATCCCATGCACAGGGAGGATGCACCGTCCCCAGGTGCCAGAGCGTCATTCTCGATTTCTACCTGGCCTGGCTGGTGGTGCAGGGCCAGGGCCTTCAGCGGGATGTGGGGAGGTTGTGCTGGGGGACGGAGGGGCCCGGCGGTGCCCATGGGGGCGATGCACCTTGGCCCAGGCACCCTTAGGCAAGATGTGTCCTGTCCCCCTGGTGCTCAGAGGCTTCCTGTGCAGGTCCCCAGGAGTCCCAGGCTCACAGCACCCCAATCTCGGGTGCAAAATCAGAGACAGAAATGCTAAATAAAACCATGTTAGGCTCAAATGGAAGAAAATCCCAGCTTTTCTCCCTGAAATGTGCTTTTTTTCCCCAAGGTTTATTTATTAATTTATTTTATTTTTAACTGCTTCAAAGCGGGCTGGGGGAAGCTGGGGATGACAGCAATCCCACTGACCAGCTGTCCCCCATGGGCTCGTGTCTCTGCTGACCTGGTAGCTGGTGACACCTCCACGGTCCGTGGGTACCTCCCCAGGGCCCGGCCGGCCTCGGGGGCTGAGTTGGAGCAGTCTGGCAGGAAGTGGAAACCTGCAAGCTGGCAGGATAATTACTTTTTTAATCAAGTCTTTTCAAAACATCTAATTTTATTACTTTATTCTTCCATTTCAATAGCAGAACGATTAAGATGGAATCTTAAAGGAATTCTTCACAACAGTAATAATGTCTCTTATCGTAAGAGGCAGTGTCTGTCTGCTCCGTCCTGCAAATTCATGGCATTTGAATATTAAATATATTCAATATATCAAAAAACTCCATTTCATTCCAGAAAAATAATAAAGAGAAACCCCACATAATATGATTTTTCCCTTCTTTCTGCTGAAGAAATAAAGAAAAAAAAAAACTAAAGAAAGCAACCAAATCTTTTCCCCTTGCAGCAGGAAGGGGCTGTGGTGGCAGCCTGGTTGCCTCTGCACTGCAGCGATGGCTCTTGGGACAGACCTGATGGGACATTGCTGGTCCATAGCACTCCCAGCCACAGGTCTTGCGGTGTGGCTGGGAAATGGGAGCCTTTCCCCCTGCTCTGGCTCCCTAAACAGAGTTGATGGGAATAACCAAAAAGAGCTTTGGCAGCCTGGAAGCTCCCGGTGCCGCGTTTCGGGGTTGCTCATGGTCATGCTTGACTTGACTGCAAGAAGAGCAAACGGTGTTGTGCAAGTACAGGCATCAAGAGTATGTTCCGAAAAAGCGCAGGATGTGTTTGCATCCTTATCCCTTCCGGATGGCAATCGGTGCACAGAGTGGCTTGGAAGGAGGGAGCTCTCACGCCTCAGCTCTGCGGACTGGGGTTGTTTATGCCGGTGCTGAGCTCCTCCTGCAGAGCCTGGGCTGCTGGGCAGTCGAAAGGGGAGGGAAAGAAAAGAGCTTGGCTTGGAAAAAAAAAGTGTACACGGAAATAAGATAAAATGTTGGAAATAAACATAGATGACCCTGAGCTAGTTTCTCACTCCAAAAGCATGCATGCAATTTCCTAGGTTGTTTTGTTTTGCCTTGCTTGGCTTTTGAAAGGAAAGAGGTAAAAACAAATCCTCCTGTGTCGAACATTTCCCTTCCTGGCCTGATTCTGTCTGGCTCAGCCACAGATGCTGCCTCTGAAAACCAGACCTGCATCTGCTTCACCTAGTGCCATGGAGCAGCCTTCCCGTCTGTGCGGAAGCGGAGGCTCCCACATCTCTCCCGGCTGCATGGCGATGGGCTCTCCGTACCCTCGGTGCTGCCCCCGGACCGCGTGTATTCCCCTCCATCACTGGGGCAAGGGCCTGGGGGCATTCCATGCTTTTCCACTTTGGGAAGTGTTTCACTGGCCAGCTCCTGTGTTGCAACAAGCCACCACCACCTTGGAGAGCCACGTCCAGAGGCCCAAAGGTTTTTCCAGCCCAGTCCTCGGAGAAAGGCCATGGGAAGCAGCAGTTTAGTCACCTGCAGTGATTTAAACAGCTATTGCCTGTGATTTCCTGCTTTTGATGAATTTTGCATGGCCTTGGGCAATGGCAAGGACAGGTGGCTTGCGGATGCCCCAGCATCTCTTGCCATTACACTCGGGCACAGCAAGGTGCATGGGTGACAGGTAACCATGGGGTGCACAGGTGACAAATAGCCATGGGGACCCTTTCCAAAGCCCATGAGTGTTTTGGGTCCCTTGGGAACGGCAGGCAGCTGTTTGCCACCAATCTCTGAAAACCCTCCCCATGCACTACATGAATTTTCAAGGCATGATTATCTGGTAAGAAATAACCCCCTTTCAGTGGTTAACGGAATGAGCTGTCTACAACAGTGTTTCATTTTTAAGGCAAGCCCTGTATTTGGAACCGTTATCTAATGATATAATTCTCTGTTCTGTAACAGTTCCCCCTCTGCATCGATATTCCCTTAAGATGAGAAATTTTAAATTGATGTCTATCTCTAATAGACTTTCCCCTGGCTCCTCTCTCATGAGCTGCCTGAGCTGCTGGTTGCAGATTAAAATCTACTCGAGCCTGCCCAGCAGTAGTTCATCAATGACAGTTGTTTCATTAGTTGATGAAAACCCGCTTAAAAATAAATTCTAATTAAACTAGAAACTGAAATCATGTATTTTTGGAGTGCAGAGCGCTCCTATTTTGGTGGCACTCTTTTCCCCATGCTTTCCTTCCAGATCTGTTATTACTCAGCTCCGTGCCTTGTCACTGGAGATGTGGCATCAGACGGCACTAAATAAATAGCACTTTCATTAAAGTCTTTGGCAATCCGGCAACAGATTGAATTTTTCGTTCCTCGAGGTTCCCTGTGCACATGAGCAAGAAGGGGGGGGAAAAAAAAAAGAGAGAAAAAGGCAGGACCTGCTTCAGCACCAAGGGATGGGCACACTCCTCTCTTGGGCAAAACCTGGGGAACTTGGGTGCAGCCAGTGTCCTGCCTCTCTGCTACATTCTGGCTCTGGGGAAATCCCAAGGGCTTGATGCCCAGAGCCAGGCAAGGGATTTTAGAGACAAAAAAATCTATTTTTTTTTTTCCCAATAAAATAATGCAGATTTGGGGCAGCAAAAAAAAAAAAAAAAAAAAAAAAAAAAAAAGGAAACGAAAATCATGACACCTTCAGGAGGAAGAGTCTTTCCAAAGCCAGGCTGCTGTGGTTTCCCAAGGAAATGCCCCCATTTTTGGCTCTGATTTATCCAACTCAGTTCTCCTGCGCCAGCTACTGCAGAAGCCTCAGGCACGTGAGCCTGCTTACAGCACAGGATCCTGTTGTAGCTACTCCTTATTTACCAGACTGGAAAGTTACATTAAGAAGTTATCACTTATCTTGCAGGAGAACAGATTAAGAGTGAAGGACTATTCACCGGTTTGCATACAGCTGCACTTCCCAGGTTGCTAAAAACACAATTGATGTAGCAGTTTGGGAAGAAATATGATTTTCATTACGATATTCAGGCACCGGGGATTGTATTCTAATGGTCCCCTGTCACCACTGAGGAGCAAAATGGCCTGTGACCACTGTAATGGAAAAAAAGGTTTCTCTGATATTTTGCATAGCACGGAGGGTTTTTTGTTATTTTCTTGTAATATTTTGATGGTTCTGTTAAAGGGACCCGTACCTTTTATTTTTTCTTTTGCTAAAAAGAGAAATTTTAGTCCCAACATGAGAAATTCAGTGTGTCTATGCCCCCATGAAGACAGGAATCTTTGCCCCCCAAGCTGGCACCCTCTGGCTCTCCAACGGAGCCGAGTGGGAACGCTGCTGTTCCCCCTGTGCTGGTCACTGTTCGCCCTCAGCTTGGCCAGCTCTCCAAAGCTCAGCCTAGAGATACCAACCTTCAGGTGGCTCACGTGCCCCGTGCCAGCCGCAAGCAATATGTGCATGTCAACCATTCCCCACAGATTATTCAGGAACAACTCTGAGAGGAAAAAGAAAATCTCACCTTGCATTTGTGAATTGCAGAAATTCTTAATAATTGATAAATTAAAGCATTTCACTATTAGCTTCAGAATAAAGACTCACAAGATGTGAGAAGAGCAGCAGGTAAGTGATTTGCTGTGATTTTCTTCTCCTGTTTAATTACTTGACTGCTGTAAAAACTAAACCAAGTTTCAAAGATAACTCACATTCCCTCATCGCCAGAAAACACGCAGCCCTTCCCATCTTGTGAACTTCCAGACAGCTGGGCTGAGCAGCTTTCCTTTAAAGCCACCTAAGTTAAAGACAAACAATTTAGGTCTATTGATCTGTAGCTGCGGAGCCTCCTGTTTAAACTCGGGGAGATGGGAAAAGCATAGAGCTAGTGCATAGGATTTTCTGTGCATTGCTTAGATTAAAGGACATCAGGATGAGTGGTTTGTGTGATGATCAAAAGATTTTACACACACTGCACCTGTCACAGGTACGAGCTCAATCCCTTATAGATAAAAACAGAGTGGAGTTGGCATAGCATGAGAGACTTACAGGAAAGGACGTGCAGGGAGTGTATTTAAAGCAGGCTGCATGAATACAGGATTAAATGCTAGTATTATATGAGAAAATGCTAATTTCCCTTAATTAGGCCATTCCTAGCATAAAGTTCCTGTTCATCGGAGAATTCTCTAGTAGATAAAGAGGGTCATGAGGTATCATCTTCACAGAAACATGAGAAAGTTTCTAAATAGTTTTTTGAAATTAAAAAAAAAAAAAGAAAAGAAAAAAAGAGAAAAAAATAAATGACTATAACTCAATGCTGTTCTCATGGAGGCTTTTTAGCCTGACCAGAGAGGTGCAAATGGGGAGCTCGCGCTGACTTTCTCCTCTCAATTTGCATTTCACTACTCCTCCACAGACTTTGTCTTGCCCATGGGAATGCGGAGGCCTCCAATTTCAGCAGTCCTAAAATCAAACATAACATCCAGAAGAGATGGGATAAGCCCTGTGCTGGGACACGACCAGCGTGGACACCGTCCCCGGAGCTGATGTTGAAGTGCATTTCCACCGCCATCATGTTATTTCGTGCCACCTGAACCCAGCTCAAGAGCTTGTCATGTTCCTAGAGGGTCTTTCTTTAAAATATAATTTCTAACAGCTAAACAAGCTCATGCTGAGAAGAACACCCTGCAGCTGGGCAGCTTTCTGGTACCCAGGCTCAAGGAAACCTGGTGCCACAGCTGCAATAAACCCCCATCCGAGATGTGAGCTGTGCAGCAGGGAGAGAAAGCCCGTGCAAAGTAGTGAGGGTGCACTGAGTAAAGTGGGGTGCTGCTGAGAGGGACACTGGGAGCTCAGCAAGACAAACCCGTCCCGTTTGCCAGGCAGTTTTAACTGTCACTTGCCAGGATTTGGCTGGAATTGGCACAGCTGGAGCCGACAAATTTCACATCCTTGGAAAAAGCCCTGGAAGCTGCAATACGAATAGTGAGCTTCCCCAAAAAAAAAGCAAGAGTCTTTTGCTAAATTATCTTCTAATGCTAAATTTACATTTCTACATGCTCACAGGAAGTTAAAAATAAATAAATATAACAATTAGCCAATTCAGCAATGCCCAGAGAAAGACAGAATCTGGCAGGAAGCCAAGGAGCAGGTGGTTGGGTGATGCTAATTTTGTGATACCGATGATTTTGTGATACTCCGTCTCACTGATGTCACACCAGCGTCCCTGGCCTGGCACACTTCCCTTCCCAGTAGGTATTGGGAGTCTTTAAAGGAGAAGAGAAAGGAGAGCTGAAAATAAGTTGAGGTGCAGGTGCAGTGCCCTGTTCTCAAGCCAGTTTTCCTTATCTTCTCAAGGACAGTTAAGGCAGCTCCAAGTTTTCTGGTTCTCTAAAAATTAACTCCTTAAATTCCTAGTCTTTACTTTCATGCTCCCTGGGGGAGGCACAATGTCCACAGAGACTGAATTTTCAAAGTAAGCTGAAGGACTATATGGCCTGAAGCCTTTTGGAAAATGCAAGAGCAGCCTATGGAGGAAAGTCTGGATATTAAATGGTTTGACTCTTGCTGGCCTAGGGGGGATGAAGTTGTTGGAATAAAGAAAGATCTAGCCCTGGATGTGACTTGTCCTTCCATGCCATTTGTGACTACATGCCTAAATCCCCTCTGCTAATCGCTTATACTTTGAACTCTCCATTCAGGAGAGGAGCCCACTAAAAAAGGATAACCCTTCCATGGGTCCAGTTCATCCATTTCTGGTGTAACTCCAAAGGAGGTGAAAGATGCTACTGTTGTCACCTTGGCAAGACATCACAACCATTTCTTGTTGTACCGAGCCACATTGGTGTAGAAAGTGTGGTGCTGTGCAAACTTCCAGAGGGTCATTGAAGCAGCTACATGTTCTTCACCCTACACAGTAACAGCTCTGGGTGTATGAGAAATGGCCTAAGAGCCACCTCTGTGCATAGGCGCACACAGCTGTGGACGTTACTTCTGTTCCCATTACATGATCCCTGTTTCAGTAGCAGTGAATCCATAACCTGTTGCAATGAACAGGCTGCTTCGTCCTGATTTCGGTAAGCGCTTTACTGAAGAGCCGAATTTCAGGCAGAAATTCTGGCTCTGCTCATTTCTTGATGTTTTATGTAGCACTTGGCAATCTGATCAACATACCCAGGTGAGGTGTGTCTTTAAGTTTCTGCAGTGGACAGCTAATTTCTTCCTGGGTTTGGCCTCAAGCCAGCAAGTTCACAGCATCTTTCATTCCCTCCTTCCCACTGCTGTCAACCAGAGAAACCACCACATCTCTGCCCAGCCTTTACAAGCACCCGAGCACGGCATTTCCACAGCTTGACCTGCCTGGGAGACGAAAATAAAGTGATCCCAATGCTGAGCTTGGAAAGGGTTATTCTTCATAGTGGAAAAAGAATATTTAAGATGGTAAAATTTCCTTTGGCAGGGCTGTCTTTTAATTACCCTGCAGAACGATAAAATCCCAGCACTGAAAACGTGTCTTTACAAATCTCTAGCTGGAGTAATTAGTCCCGTGCCTGGCTCTCCTGAGAGATTATTGATGCCTTCTTTTCAGATTACCTACCCAAACAGAAGTGGAATCATTGCTGTATTTGACAGTGAGATATAAAGTATCAGATAAAGCTGTTAAAATACTGTTTCACACAATGTTTTTCTGCACAGTAAGGAAGCATCTGCTCCTTCAGTACTGGCAGCAGAGCTGAGCAAAAAAATTCACAACTGAGGGATGAGATAATGAATCTCAGTTCTTTTTTTTTTTTTTTATCCTGTTCCTGGTCTTTCCTGGAAAGATCCAAGCAGTCAAGAATTCAGTCATTATTCAAACGACTCAGATCACATTGCTTGCAGCTTGTGTCCTTTTTAGGGTTTGTACTTGGTGATTGAGTTGTGGGTCTGACGAGTTCTCTATTATGATCTGAGCAACTCAGCTGGAAATACTTATGCGACAAAGGCAAAGTTACTCAACAGTGTCATTGAATTCTGAAATATCCAGGCCTTGCAGCACTGTGCAGAGCTATCAGATAGACACCTCTGCAGAAGCGTTGTTCTCTATGCACATGTACATATTCTACTCATAGGAGCGGTAAAATCAAATCTAGGTAGCCCCTCCCTCCTCTTCTATATTTACTCAGAGCTCAGAGGGAAGTAGCTCATTAGATACAGTATAGATCTATGATGATCTTTCCCTTAGAGATGTTACAATTGCTACTTATGATGTTTTGGGAAAAAAAAAAAAAAAAAAGGAATCTTGTTTTGGGAATTAAGGCGCTTGCTGCATTGTGTCAGGTTATTAAGCCTACAGTGCTCGAAAACACATTACCAACAATTCTCACCCAGTGCTGAGCTGTTATACAAATTGCATCCTAGTTATTTCATTCTTTTCTTACCCACAGGACAAATTCATGCCCATACATAATTGCTTTAGAGGCTCGGTGTAGCTGATCTGGTAGGTGCTGAGGAAGGATGTACAGATCTGCTGCCACAACAGCAGTGCCGTCGGGGAAGCAGTGCTTCCAGCCTTACCTCCTCAATAGGTTGTGCAAAGAAGTTTTCCTTGACACCTCAAATAAATGATTTTGTGCAATTTTCACTATTCTCAAGGCAGATTTTGGTTTATCACTGGTTTCTAAGCTAAGCCAGCATCACGCAAGAGCCATCCCCGGGGTCATTAGAGGGGTGAAGAGAGCTTAGGCAGCTCACTGCGGTGAAGAACCTTGATCTTGTCCCTGGGGAAAATAAAAATATCCTAACACTTTCCAAGGAGGAACATTTTGAAACACTAGTCACAGCCCAAGGATAGCGTTCCCACTTTGCAGTATGAGTCACGGGCTGGAATCCCCACTTGCTGGCACTGCCTCACATCCTTGGTATTTCCCAACTTTGGAAGTTTCAGGCTCTGACCCAGCCTTGTTCCCATCCTTCTCCACTCCTGTCTGCTCCTGCCTTGTCTCATCCCATGTGTGTCGCAAGGCTTGTCCCATGTCCTTATCCTTAGCCATCTGAGCTCCTCTGTTTCTAAGTGTCTGTTTGACCATGATCAGGTCTCATAATATTGGGACAGTTCTCCTAGAGGGTTGGGAGTCCAAGCTGTAATGGGATAGATTCTGGCTGTCCCACGAAAAAAATCAAATGAGAATAATAGAATAATCTAGGTCAGGAGGGACTTCTGAAGGTCTTTGGTCCAACCTCTTACTCCAAATAAGTCCAACTGGAGCACATTTCTGAAGGCCTGGAGTTCTGAATATCTCCAGAAACAGAGATCCACAAGTTCTCTGAGCCCTCATTTCAGCACCCACCTTGAGGGTGCTGAGAGCTTGCTTTACTCCAGCTTGTACATGTTGCCTCTCATCCTTCTGCTATGCACCGCTGAAAAGAACTAGCCAGGCTCTTTCTCTGCATCTCATCAGGCTGCTGCAGAGCGCAAACACTTTTTCCCTTGTCTTCTCTGGGTTGAACAGATCCAGCATTTAGAGACTCCTTTTCCCTGTGCTGCGCTCTGCCCTGCCCATTCCGATGGCCTCCACTGGACTTGCAGGTCTTTCTTGTCCAGGGTAGCCCAAAAACAGGCACAACATTAAATGCAATTTTTCCCACACCGGGAGTCGAACCCGGGCTGCCTGGGTGAAAACCAGGAATCCTAACCGCTAGACCATGTGGGACCACAGAGCTGCTTGTTCCAGTTACTTGATCCTGGTTTCCTATGGACAGTGAGCTCCTGCTCCCGGAGGAGGCCCTAGAGCCTTATAGCACCATCCCATTCTTTTCTTTCCTGGTATATCCCAAAGCTCAGAGGAGGAAAATCCAGCAGAATATAAAACACAACTACCTGAGCTCTGTGATACTGCTGCGATGCCGCTTTGACTCTCTTTACAGCTCCATTTAAGCCAGTAAAGTTAGTCTAGTTCCACGGCAGGATACACAGGAGCAGAATTAGCCCCTCACACAGGTCTTTGCTCAGTGAGTCGGACGCTTCTGGCGTCCTGTCCCCTGGCTCTGCCCTCACACAGGTCCTTGTGCCCAGCTCCACAGGGAGCTCTGTCACTGCCGTGCTGGAGGCAAGGTCAGCTCAGAGCAATGAGTATTATTAACCAATAATTGGTGGCAGAGCTTTGCAGGAGCTAATTCCATGCGGTATGAAGGCACGCGCTCAAGCCGCTTCCTTTTTATTTGATTTGATTACATTTTTGGTTTTTGCATGATTCCCTACAGTAAGTAGCTCATAATTAATAGAGGATGAATAATATTTCTGCCACTCAGCGTATTAGGTTTTCTCACAACAAATGAAAACATAATTGCCATTACACAGCACCCTTATCTGAGGAAACATGCTGCAGTTGGGATGATGGAGATTTACTGATAGGCACACACTTCTTCAGCTACTTAGAGATGAAAACAAAACATTTGTGACTGATGGGATGGAGCTGCTCAGCTTACTGAACCAACTTCGTGCAGCACTTCCTGGCAATAGTCTCCATCACTGGCTCATGGCTGGGTAGACGGGAGGAATCTCAACAGGTTTTGCAGCCAAGGGGCTCCTGTGGGGTGAAAGGATGGGATGAGGATGCCTAGTAGTCAATACACAATATATGGTCTGCCTTGAAGGCAGACTACTAGGCATCCTCATCCTTTCTCCACCATCTTCAAGGGGTTCAGGAGAAACACTGACTCTTCACCCATACAAGCTCTGCTCTGTCCAAATCTCGCGTCCCTCAAGCACATTTGTAAAGTGGTAGTTCCTCCCAGGAAAGAACAGCCTGGACTGCTTCCCAGTGTCCTGTTTTTCTGGTTTGCTTATGGAACAGGTGGGGCTTCCTGGTCCTAGTTATGATGCCTGTGTTATGTTGTGGGCAAAATGCTCAGGGAAGACATAATTGCCAGTCACTTCATGCATTGCTTCCCAACATTTTATCGGAACTTTTTGAAAGTGAATTCTCATCATTAAGAGAAATAACGAGTTTCCAAGACAGGTCCTGGTTGTACTTTCTAAGCAATTCGGGGCACAGAATACAGCCACAACAGAAAATACTGAACTGTACTGACAAGCTTCAGAAAAAGAGCTTCATCCCCCATGTTCCGGGTATAATTAACACTCAATAGAGCTACTTACCATACTGACAATCCCAGGGATTCTACCAGGATGTCTGCTGGACCCCACACAGCTCCACAGAGAGGCACCCCCTGCTCCTAGGGCCCTAAAAAATGAAAAAATGATCTACCAAGGACACCAAATGAGGCTGGTTTCAAGATGACCAAAGCAATGTACACCAGGGTTTCCTGCATTAGCAAAGGACATCAGAGGGGCTCCTTGGCTCCAGCTACCCAGCCAGTGACCTCCATATGAGGATTTCTTGCTCCTATGTTTCCCTGGGTGTACAGGAAAATAATTATTTGTTTCCTATTTGGAAGCGTGGTTGGAAGCCTGTTACTATCTCTCAAGCAAACCAAGCTGCACACTTATCTACCCACACTTTTTATGCCGGATTACAAATAAACAGAAAGTTACCAAAATAAACCACATTACTCAGTGTGTTACACCGCTATGATGGTCTGTACTCCAGGGGATACCTTTACATAACGGCACCGGCTCACACCAAACACGCAATACTGGGAGGGTACCTGCCAGTCCCCTACGAAAAGATATTTCATTTTCATTTGTCAACCACAAGTGATGAGCTGGAATCCAAACAAAATAAAAATGAAAACCATTTCTCCCAGAGGGATTTACAGCCTTTAAAAGTTTAAAAGCAGATCTTCCAATGTGTTCCCAGAGCTGGGAGCTGAATAATTCTCTGCCCGTGCAGACTCGCAGGATTAACACACTGTTTTCAGTGCGGTCACTGGCCGTGGAGTAATAGAGGGAACGGCAGATATTTGACGACGGCCTTTCAAACACACAATGAGGCGATACACCCTGTCCCCAGCAGTTTGAATGCGGTTGTCTTCAACAGGTTGTCACCGCATGTGTCGGTGATGTAAAAGTCTCGGGATGTGCCACAGTAAACTACTTGTTTTAATTTAAGAAGAGTGCTCTATGCTTTTAGAATACTGTAAGTGTACCTAAAAAAGCAGAGGCAAACTAGATGGCATCCAAGATCTTTTGAAAATGAGGAATTCTCTTGATAAATAAATTTGTTAATGAAATACAAGCAATTAAACTAAAAGCCCTATCGAATGCTGCTTGTCACTCCACACATTGACATTTAATTGAATTTTTTTTCCATTCCCTGGTCCCTTTTCCCTGATAAACAAATTCGTTCACAACGGATCAGATTTCACTAACTCAGAAACCAGATGATAGTCAATCAACTAATTGACACAACAAAGACTTTTATATAAAAAAAGAATTGTCTAATTAAAGCTCAAATGAAATTTAATGATATACAGACGTCTTATAATAATGAACAGTCTCCTTATACTAATTACCCTGGGTTTAACCCTTTCCTTTTACGCAGTCACCCAGCTCATGAGGATGCTGGAAGCAGAGGCATCGCCCTGCAAAGCTGCTGGATCCATCTGGGTGTTCGCACGGTCTCAGTGGGAGCCAGATCAGCAATGTGCGGGTCCCTGAAGGGCTCCGTGCCCAATTAGATCCATAACCACCACCCCCACCTCCTCCCTAACTGCTGATGTGTTTTGTGTTACCGGTTCTCTGCTTGCCCCTGCACGGGGCTTAGGATTAGGCTCAGCGCAGGGAGGTCCAGGAGGGAGGGAGGGATGGATGGATGGATGGATAGATGGATGGATGGATGGATGGATGGATGGATGGATGGAGAGAAGGAGGGAGGGAGAGAGGGAGGGATGCTGCTCCGTGCATGGGGAAGTGGTAGCAACTCACATGGAGAAGCATCTGCTCAAGAAGAGATGTCCAGCTCAGCCCTGTCTGAGTCAGGGAGAACGATGCTGCAGGATAAAGCAGCAGGCCCAAGACCCTCCAGATTTACCAAAACATTTAAATCTCTTAGGACTTTAGCTTAGGCTTAAGAGCTTTCCTGAATAAGGGGGAGCTTAAGGATGTGGCTAATGTTCAGCAAGTAACTGAGTGCTTTACTGAACCAGGGCTTTGGTCTGCCATAAACCGGAGCCAACTTCGGAAAGAAATTGAAAATCTTTCCTGATGCCTTTTGGTGTCTGAACTGAGAAATGAAATAACTAAGAACATGACGGGAACCACAGCAGAGAGTTCAACTTACTTTGAATCTTAAATATATTTGTAGAAACTCAGAAAGGTCAAGGGCTCTCAGAGCTGCTGGTGAGTGCACCACGGTGACGGCAGGCAGAGCGCAGCGACACACAACCCTCGTGCGTCGCTGACCGACGTGGGAGGGAGTCTCTGTCCCATGGATGCTCAGGGTCTGCTTTCCAGGTGCTTTCATGCTACCTATGATCATTCCTGATTCAAGCAGCATCGAAAAAATGTTCCAAATATTCTATTTGGCTCTGCAAAAGAAGAGGGAGAATCTCACAAGCTAGAATGAGTTAATCTTTTTAAATGTTTAATTACTTGTGCAAGCTGAACCCAAAAGAGATGTCAAGTGTCTTTTCCATCCCAGCTCTCTTGCCACATGCAGCTCTGGTCCTTGCTGGTGCTCTTGGCTCTCTCATTAAGCAGTAGCTATTACTTTCACAAGCATTTTCCAGTGCACTTTATACCATTAGTGGAGCCAGCTATTGTGAACAGTCATTTTGTTTCCAAATAAGTTTGGACATGAACAGCATCAGGTTCTTTAACCAGCTGAAAACACTCCAGGCTTCTCTATCCATAGCAGGGTTCAGATACCCACAGAGCTTGTCAAGTGCCCAGGGCGATCCTGAAACAGGCTGCTCGCTGGGGCATGCCACTGCCGTGAGAACTTAATTACGCTAAACAAAAGCTAATAGGGCACCAGAGGAAAGAGGAAAGGGGAATTAGCAGCCCTGTCAGACTCCTCCAGGTAATTATGGTTTTTCTATCTAAAAATTGCAATAGCTCAGGGAATGCCGTTTTGTTTGGTGCAGTTGGCATAAACACGAACAGAGAAGAGTCGCTGCTGAAGCGAAACCCTTTATTTTCCACCAGATTTGTCTACAGCCCATTTATGGCGGAATTGGTTGCACCTTGGAAGAAATCAGCTTTTGGTCATTGACAAAGCTGGGACATAAGATATTGGAGTACGCAGATCAGCTAAACACCTGGATGAAAACCTGCCTCATCATCATGGAGCATTGATGCCCCATGGCCACTCCTTGAGCAGGCCAAGGGCATGGGACACCTGGACAAAGCCCAAGGGGAATGTGGCAGGGAGAAGCTTCCTAGGAGAAACACTCATGTCTTTTCCGAGCATCCCTGGAGCAGGAGGCATTGCATGGGCTGTCCTGGGATAGAGGGAGTTGCAGGAGCCGTTTGGGGCAGCGCCAGCCTTGGAAGTGGCGGCATAAGAAGCTCATGGCTCCCACGGTGGAGGGGAGACCAGCGAGGGGATCTGCCTGCATGGCTGCAGCCAAGCTGAATCTCCCCCCATATACTTCAACATCTTGCTTAGTATTCATGGAGGCAGCGGTCTGACAAATGTTAGTGCTCTAAGGGTTAAGCTCTCCTGGATGTCTTGGGAGTTATTTGTAAAGCTATTACTTCTGAGTTTGTTAATAAATCAGGATTTAATACACCTGAGTTACATTATCTCCCAGTTCTAATGTATAAATCCTGTCACTAAACCTTCAGACCCAAGTGCCGTGTGCTTTTAGTCTTAGGTTTAGCTACCTGGTTCCTAAAACTTTTGATTGTTTCCCAAGTCAGGAGATGGATTTTTAAATCCTTCAAATCTTACAGCAAGTGTACAAATCTGTGTCTGGAGTTACAAATCCGATCAGAAGGTTTATAAATCCTACAAAAGATTTATTTGAAAAAGTTTTCATTTACAAATTCTCACTTCGCCTCTGGGACATGTAAGTGACTTATTTACAAAGGAGGATTCTGCAGACCTGCCGCCACTCAGCTTGGATTGAGAAATCCTCCTCTTTAGCTGTCATGCACAACACGGGATAAATGCCCACCCAGCTAGTCGGTATCTATCTCCCAAGGCAAGTTTGGGGCTAGAAATGAGCCTAGAGAAGTCAGTGGAGAGGAATGGATGCGGCCAGTGGTAGGAGCTATAGACTTGGCCTGAGGACACCTGTGCCCTGGGGACAAGTCTCCCCCCCCGATCAAAGAGGGAGCCCAGACAAGTGGCTTGAAGAAAAGGTGTCGTACTGAGAAAGCTGAAGTCAGGTGAGATGAAACCAGCGCTACACTCGAATATAGGGGACACGCACATCTCCAGACTGATGTGAGGAGTCAGGGAGGGCAGGAGTGGTGGATACACTGCTGCCATCCCCACTTGCCCCGGTCCTTTAGTACCTCTGAAGGGCTATTCTTCCTCCCAAGGAGATAGGTCTAGTGGTACTACAGCCTGCAAGACCCATCTCCAGCCGGGGATACACTAGTGTCACTAAACATTAGCTGCATCCACCAGTGATGACCGCCGGACTCCATGGGAAGCTCCAGGGATTCCCAGCAAGGTTTGCAGCACCAGCCCTGCTGCAGTGAACACTGCTCAACCAAAATCGCGTTACGAGACTGACCTGCACCAAGCTGAGCCTGGTCAAACTCATAGCCAGAGCAAGGCTGAAAGGCAAAGCCACCAAGACCACAAATCGGGGCTTGTGTCCATAAAATCAGCCTTCCAGCCCATTTTGTCTTTTACCTGGAATGGTCTGTCATGCAGATAACATAAGGACGGGTATAGAAAAACAGTGGAATACATCTGAGCTAAACCAGCTTAACAGTTACTACCTGTGAATTTAGTCCACTTCAATTGCAGAGTAAAAATCAGACTATAAAAGTTTAGCTGAAGGAAACAGGAAGATCAGTTTGGTTATCTGAAATACAAGATTTTTTTCCACTCTTTTTTTTTTTTTATTCTGTGCTGCTTCATGTTTGGGTTTCAGACTCTTCATTTGTCTTACAAAATGTTCCAAAGACATAAACCTCTGAGAGCAGGGAGGTAAATACAAAATGGGGGGAAAAAAAATTGCAGGAAGGTTTTATCAAAAGTACATCATGTTAGACTAATTTAATATCTTTTTAATAGGAAAAGAGAGAGGAGCAGAGGAGCTAATCTATCTAAGTTTAAACAAAATATTGCACAGAGAGCCTGATGGGAAATTATATTGTCAGTAGGGATTCTGGGAATGAAGACAGTAGTTACAGAGTGGATATGGATCCAGGTAAAGGGCAGGTCGTATAGAATGAAAAGTATCAGCTTTGAGAGCAGTGCTAAATGGTCAGGGGTCAATCTTGGGACCTTAGAGGAAGAGTTAGGTATGTGCTTATAAAATTGGAAATTTTATGAAGTCAGAAGGTATTTCTGGTGATGAGGGACTCCAGCAGGAAAGCTGAAATGGAGACCAAAATAAAATAGTGTCTGTCTGCAAGAACTTCCTAGCTCACATGTCCTGGGTTAAAACCATGACTACATTTGGAGTCGGAAAGACATTTTCTCCCAGATAAAGCAGAGATGGACCTCCGGGTTTTTCTCTTCTGCATGGGAAACAATCAGGTCTCTAGATGACTTGAATGTGATGCTAGAAGACCCCAGGGCTGAGATGCTGCCAATGATTTGGGCTTCTCCTTCACTCCTCTTGGAACTTTTTGGCCTCTGTTCCAAGTTGTTGCTGAGTGCGGAGAAACTGGGTGGGAGGCAGAGCAAACAGGGAGAGCCTCTTGCAGCCTTGCAGGAGCTTGAGGGTCTTACGAGCCGCACAGCCACTTCTCCAGCAGGCACCTCCTGCAGAATGGGGGGCACCCTAGAGAACAGCCCCCTGGGGGTCCCCCTTTCTTTTGTGGGTACGGCTGCTGCAACAACCCCAGGCCCACACAACCCAGCCTTTGGCACCACAAAAACACAAGTGGATTCCTTCGATATGGCACTTTTTAATTACTGCATCATCAGCATCAAATAAAAAAACATACTAAACCTTATAGGAGCAGATGTAGCTTTAAGTTTTGTTTTTAGATTAAAAAGAGGGGAGAAAAAGAAAAAAAAAAAAAGGGAGAAGAGAAAGAAAAACCTAGTTCGATGCTGCTTTTCTCTGAGCTTGAAAATCAGAAATGGTTTTGCCATCTCATACTGCTTCTGTTTGTCCATTCTTCCTGTCTCTGTTTTCATGTTTTCATTTTTCTATGGCTATGTGGAACACATTTCTCAGTTAAGTACTTGCTTTTGAGAGTTGTTGCCATAACAACCATTTCATTCCACGATATGCACACTATCTCTGAAATACAGAATTTCTCCTTAAAGGAGCATGTGCCACACACATCAAAGAGGAATATGGACTCATTATTTTTACATTATTTTGTGGGCAAATAGATGTTTTCCAATGCAGTTTTTTTTCTAACTGGATTTTCTTGTTCAGTGGAACTGGGTTTTTTTTAAGCATTCCTATCTTACAGCATAATTTTTGTCTGAAACCCAGAACATTAGCAGACAAGAATCTGTATTGTTGTTTCTTTTCTCCAAAGGTCTGAGGTAACTATGCTGAAGTTAATGCATTTTAAATCCATCTTTATAGACAGCAAAATTATGTAAATAAAATATATTTTAAAATGGATAGTTCTTAAAGGAAAACCACTGTTTTACTGTACAAATTATTGGTTGGAGGAGGGAACGTGCTAAAACCTAGGCTACTTTTCAATGCCTTGCTTTTGGTGGTCTCCATAAGGTACATTAAGTGTGCAATAGAACTTTAACTCTTTTCCCAAAAAGCACCTTCCCAAACTTTTGTATGTTGCAAAGGTCAGAAATGTGGGACTCTTGCTCCAGGGCCACACTGTGGGGAGTTATCGGGGCTTAGGGGCCACGGAGCAGCTTGGGTTGCTGATGCTGCTGGGCTGGGAGGCAGGTCTGGCTTTTCTATCGACCACTGGCGCTTGTGCCCAAGGACGCCATGGAGAAGGAGGCAGGCAGGGACATACCATGGAAGCATCAGAGTCCTTAGCAGGTGATTTGCTTGCTGCAGAAGCACAAGGCCATGGGCACCATAAGGAACCTTGGCTCATGCATTAATCCCTAGTTTCCTAAGAAAAGCAAATCTTTAGACCATAAGACTGGGGAGGAGACCCTTCTCACAAGTCATGGCACAACTGCAAGAGCTCTGCCCACGTGCAGGAGACCAGCAGGCTGGTCAAAGCAAGGCCCATGTGGATGTTTTACAGTTGGACTTGATGGTCTTGAAGGTCTTTTCCAACCATAATGATTCCATGTGCTCCTCTGGCCTCATCTTTTACCAGACTTCCCCCATGTCCCTTACAGAGCCATGTCCTTCGTCACAAAAGGAGCTCCCACAGCCACTGGTAGAAGAGATTGGTCCTTGAAGCATATATCTCTTCATTCACCACGGGTGATGGGCCCTGCTTGGTACCATTGAGCCATCCTGCTCCTCTTCCTTACACAAATCTCCCTTTGCCACCCACTGCCATCAGCTTCAGCGAAGGAGCCTTCACAGCCCGTTGACATCTCCACGATGACCTTGAGTCCTGTGGCATCATTGTCACTCTGTCACAGTCCACATCACCCACCCTCTGCGCCACTGCATCCCAGGGCCACATCCGCGCCAGGTGCATTGGGGCCTCCTGCCATGGCAGAGCCATTGGGCTGCATTAAGATCAGAAGGGAGAAGCACAAGTATATCTCGTGCTACATGGCTTAACAGTATGGAGAAACCACCGTTTCCCCAGCTCCTAGAGCTGTTCACCTCACTGCTGCATCAAAACCTCTTTCGAGCTGCTGTCACACCTTGCTCCTAGCCCTGGTCCCCCTCTAACTGGAGCATCCAGGAGACACAGGCAGGCAAGGGAAGGAGTAGGGACCTGCACTTCACACCAGTGTTTTAACTTCCATGGTTTTTAGCTGTCGGGCTGAAAACCCCAGGAGTGGAAGGAAGCAGTAGCTAAATAAGCTGCCAAGACTGGAGCTCTTTAGCAGCATGGAGACGGCCAGAAATTGTTTAAAAGGTGCTTTGCTCTGCACCGCAAGCAATAGGCTCTGCAGAGAGGAAGGCAGCCAGAAAACTCCCTTATTTCTGACCGTAGCTGCTTCTGCTTTCCAAAGAAAAGCGAGTCCAAGTTTCTAGAGCAGAAACATGAGGAACATGACATCCTGGATGAAGAAAGAGAGCAACACCCTCAGCAGAGAGGCCAGACGGCAATGGAAGGTGCGGGAACCTGTAACGGCAAGACCAACGTCCTGGGGAAGAAGTTGTCCCCAGCCCTCACTCAGGGCCTCGCACAGCCTCCCAAACCAGCTCTGGACAGAGATGCCTGGATTTTATCCAAACCATGAAGAGACCATGCAGAGGGACCAGCCCTTTGGGCCAGCACTGGAAGCAGCTGCTGAGCAGGAGGAAAGCAGAACCTCCAGGCATGCATCCAGTAACCCAAAACAGAGAAGCTGCTGGGGGAGACATTTGTTTGCAAAACCCACCTGTGACCCCTGAAACAGGCTTGGCTCAGCTCCAGACAAGGGGGTTGCACCATGACAAGACCTGCACTCACGGGTGACTTGGGACAGGCCCAGTTTGCGAGCGCTATGCTGAGCCTCCACAGGCACTTGTGCCACCCCAGCACAGATCAGGGGAAGGGTCCTCCACCCTCCAGGGACCCGCTTGGCCCCCAGGCTCTGCCGATGTCTGTAGACAGCAATAGTCTGAGTCTGTCGGCAACGGGCAGCAGAACTGTTGAGGGGCTGGTGGCCCAAGCCAGCAACAAGAGGCAACAGATGTTCAAACATTTATCAGAAAACAAACCCCTTTTTTAAGAGTCACATCATGGGTCTCTCTGGCATTCTTTTCCTAAACATCTCTCTCCCATGACCTACAGTACCTCCAACTCTCCACCAGCTTCCAGGATCAGAGACATCTGTAAAGAGGCCATTGGACATCTCCCCTGTGGCACACACCTGACAAGCACAATGGATCTACTCTTGGAAATCAAACTTCCTTTACCCTGGCGGAGTGCAAGGAATTCCCAGTTCGGGTGCTGGTAGCATGACAGCTATGGGGCTGCTTGTCCCAAGAGCGCTCTGCAGTTAGTGGTGTACATGAGCTCATACCTGAGAGTGAGACCCCAGGACTGCCACCTCCAGCACTGCTGGACATGTGCTAGTGGACACACCGGTGCCTCTCGCCGTCCCAGCGCTCACCACCTCCTCTGAGATACAGCCACCTTCTCCAGCAGCTTGCCAAAGACTCCTTTGAACCCTTTGCCAATATGAGCATT
The DNA here is from genome assembly GCA_013398735.1 of Nothocercus julius. Taxonomy (NCBI): domain Eukaryota; kingdom Metazoa; phylum Chordata; class Aves; order Tinamiformes; family Tinamidae; genus Nothocercus; species Nothocercus julius. The sequence goes on from VZSV01000200.1 coordinate 288,366, forward strand.
TCATTGATTTATTAATGAAGGGCATTCAAAAACACATGTTTGTGGGCTCTGTGAAATAGCCTTTAGCTTCTGCTGATTACTCATGCTTTACATCAGAGTGATGTTTTTTAGATGCGTTTCAATCAATACAATAGCTTTTTTAGCACACATTACTGCCCGCCTTTGGCTAACCAACCGTCACATTTCTTTTCAAGTGCCCATTTGCATCAAACTAACCCCAAAGATGCAACATATCTTCTTTGACTGTCACCTGGCTTTTGGCAAACATTCCCATTTATGTTTCAAATGCTTTGCATGCCCAGGCTTTATTTCTGAGTGATTCAGACAAAAGGCTGGATGCATTGTGTTATTTTTGGCAGAGAATTACTCTCTATGCAACTTTTCCTGTAGCAGTAGAATGAATATTCAAGTTTACTCTTTTCCCCAGTATTTGCTTACACAGCAATTTTGGAGTTTTCAGCCAGCAACCCCAAATCGGGGAATGTACCGTGGTCGTGAGGAAGTGTTAAGTCCCGTGCTGCTCTGTTTTCACTGCTTTTGGTACCCCTGATAGCTGTTTCTAGCCCCAAGAGCTGCTTTCATCTCTTTGACCCAGCATGAGCATGGCCTAAATTTAATTATTGCATTCAGGATCTTTCACTGCAAGCCAACAGCGATGGCATCTCAATGGCTTTTAGTGATTTAGTACCAATGGTTTTGTACTTTGGACCACTTCTCTGAATATCCACCCATGCTGGTAAGAGTTGCCATTATATGGGATACATGGCAAATGGTTCTGCTTATAACACAACATAATAACTGGCCTTTTCACCATCATTCAGACTAGTCAAGCCAAACCCAACTGTCCTTGCCATATTTTCAATGCTCCAGCTGCACTTTTATTGTTTAGGTCATTCTGTCCAAACATGCAATTCCACTTTTCACTGGAAGGGCGCAAAGCATTCTGCATGTTTTAAAGGACCATTCTTTGTTGGTAGTAAAACGCACACTGTTAAATAACACAGCTGTTGTCTTCATTTGTTCAGTAGTAAAATGAAAGCAAACGTTAATGCAATGGAGGCGGGGGGAAGGGAGCGGGTGCTCCTGCTGACTTTGCTCCTCCACACACATTACGGACCAGCTTTCCAAGTGTATTCGGCACATCCAGTATTTCCTTATTTAGCTGATGGCTTTGGCAAATTCCTCTGGGCGTATCCTGGCCACGGCTTTGGAGCCCATCAGCATATATTTAAACATCTCAGCCCACTATGACAAAGTGATGACAGTCCAAAGATAGTGACATTCTTCCTTTTGCCTCCCAGCTTCCATGCACCCTTCCCCATCAGTCACACAGCCCACCCCAACCTGGATTACATTTTCCCACCGAGTTGCTTCCTGCAGCCCTCGATCGCAGCTAGTTCAGTTAAATGGCCCTAAATGACTAGGCATGAAGTGGAGGAAAGGTCTGCCAGCAGCACCTCTGACAGTATCAACGAGCAGTAGCTTTGCCACTGCGTCTCAAGTAGGGGAGCAGGTTTGAAATGCATAAGCTCCAAAGCTGCTTACACAGATTGCATTTCCAGGGATATTGCAAGTACCTGAGAACACTTACGATCTCAGCTTCTCTGTGTACCAAACACGGAGTATTTTCGTCCCTAAGTTGGTGGTAACACCAGCCCACGGCTGCAATTGAACAACAGACACCACAGTTGTGTCCCCTGCATAGTGTTCTCCAGAAAAGCAAGGATTTTCATGTGAGGGAGCCATGCTTCATTGCAGCCTTGTCAAGGAGATACTCACTGAATGCTGAACTTGCCTGTTTTCCTGTGGGTGCTCTTGTCCTCCCTTGTGCTGGACTTCCATTTCACACAAAAGCAGTCCAGAAAACTCCTGTCACCAACCACCAGCTTTTCCAGATGTCACAATTTCCATTGCTTAAATCTCCTGTAAAAACTCGGAGTCTCTCTATTGTATCCCTCTTCCCCAGTTCCAGCAAGGGCCTGTGATTCCGAAGAAGAGGGTTCAAGCAGTAAGACACTGAGAGTGTCACACCGAGTGCAAGATAATTACACCATTACTCTGTGAAGGGTGTAAAAGACAACCCTTCTCCATTACTGCTAAATGGGTTATCAGTTTAGGGAAAACTTTCCTGTCCTGCAGCCATGATAAGAATGTATGCTGACAAGAACAGAGCTTCAGCACAGCCGTGTTTGTCCCCATCCATCATCGTGCTCCCATGATCTTCCTCTGGTTTCTGCAGTAATGTAGCTATTCCCTGCAGAATGTAGCTTTTCTCCTGGATCTGCTCTGGCCTCTGCACAGGCTCAGATTTCATCTCCGTGATGAGTCCTGGTCAGTGCTGCACAGTGCTGCTAGCTGGGACAGAAATAACTGTGCATTAGCAGCTCCTTCCTGCTCTCCTCATCTCTGCTAGCATGGTTATTTGTGCTTGGGGGAAGCTGTAAGAGGAGAGAGCTGGAGATACTGTCTGTGCTATAGAGCCCTTAATACAAAGACTTCTCTTCTTTCTGGAGGCAACATGTCAAGCTAAATTGAAAACACTATACGTAACTGCCAAAACATTCTCAGTCGTCTGAGAGAGACATTTAAGCACTAAGTGTTCCTGATCCAAAGACTAGCGCATTTGTGGGATTAGAGCCTCATTCCACTCCTGGTGTCAGCTTTTCCACTGACTTCAGTGGGTGCTGCTGGTCTGGCAAGAGGATCAGGAACCTAAAAACCCAGAAAGGGGGTTTCAGATTCCTGGGGACACCATTTACCACTGAAACTGTTAACTTTGGTGGGAATGGCTTGGCCAATGAATGCCAAGAGCTCCTACAAATCTAACCAAAAGCTCTGTCAACAGAGAGGAAAGGAATGGCTATCAGCCTAGGGGCTAGAGCTGAGAATAGCAAAATGAAATTAAGAAAGGGAAAATGTAAGGTGAGTAGCAGTAAGTATGTCCCAAAGTAAGATCTATCAGATGCTGAAATATCCCCTCCAGGGAAACAGTGGCAGGCCCATCACTTTAGAAATTGAAAGTGAATAGAGCATAAGGCAATGTGGAGGGAAAAGCTCATGTTGAATTGACTCAAGTACTTACCCATATTTCTCCCTGTTTCTCCCCACCTACTCCACTACCAAGTTTTCTATCGTGCTCGTGACCTGCTATCAAAAATATGCAGCCATCCTGGACAGACGTGCACTGCAGGAGTGAGCACCGGTGCACGACACGTGGCTCTTCAGAATATCCTGTCTCCACCAAGGGGATTACACCTGGATGAGAACCGGCCAAATGATCAAGGAGAGGGAGGGAGAGCTAATGAGCCACAAATGTGCAAGGTATATGAGAGCCCATCTGGGAAAGTTTTTTTTTTATTATTATTTCTCTCTTCCGTGGCTGTCCACTGCATTGAAGGCCATAGTGAGGAAGGCAAAGCCTCGCCACGCTGCTTGTGGTGCCCTTTGTGCTCTGCTGATGGAACTGAGCCTGGGGGAGGACATTCCTCCTAACCCACTGCCTTCTACAATAGTGAAAGAAAGCTGTGAAGCTGTGGAGCTGGTGGAGGAAGTCAATCCCTCCGGAGGGGATGACGTATGGGCAGTGAGAGGCTAATAAACACAGGAGAGAGCCAAAACGGCATGAAATGTGACGAGGAGACAGAAAGCAGATGAGATTTTAATATAGATCGGTGAGGTGCAGAGGGAGCGGGGGCAAACAGCATCACGAGCATGTCCAGGTCATCCAGCCATGGTGATCCGCAGCCCAGCAATGCAGACGAGGCCCAGGATCACGCTGAGCGATAAACGGGGCTCAAAACCCCAGCAAAGCCAACCAGAGCAGTGTGGAGAGCTCAGGAGAGGCAGGAGGTGACAGGGTACCCATGGCCACTGCTGGCGCCGCTCAGTGATGATCTTCTCTTGTCTTACAGTGGAAAGGTGTTTTGCTTGGAAATCAAGATGAGTATTGCTAAACTTTTAAACTTTCAAGGGACTTAACACACTGTCATTTTACCTGCCAAACTTGTACCCCGAATCTACGTTTCCAGCTATACTGAAGAATTTACTTTGGCATTGGTTTCGTGTTGCAAAAAGAACTGAACAGAGGGCAGGATGTTGTCTTTAACTAGTTTGAGATGACTAATTATTAAACTCATTTTGTAAAGGTTACTGTATACAGAAAAGCAATTATACAGAGATTAAGACAAGTTCAGAAACCTGATTCATTCTGAAACTATGGTAAACCCAAATCTTGTACTATTTCTAATTTTTAATGACCTCAGGAACATTTTATTTAACTTAGATGTCAAATGTAATTCCAAAATGGGAGATTAAATATATTTCATGCCTTTTTTATTTTTTTTTTAACACAGTGCAGTGCACAAATTTCCAGTGCTAATTCTGTTAGCGGATTCCAGCAGCCTGGAAGGAGAGCTGTGCACAGAGAGAGATGGATCCAGGTTAACCCCTGTGTGACAGTGATGCTCTGAGCCTTGCTGACAGCAGGGCTCGGGCTCAGCTCCGTCCTGCAGCCCGGATCAACTGGGGATTTCCAGTGTTGCCCTGGAGCCTCAGCATCCTCCATCACCCCGTCCTCAGCAGCTGCCTCTGCTTCAGCATGTGGGTGTGGGCAGGGAATTGGGATCAACTGGTCTAAAAGGTCCTGACACCTTCCCCTGCATCATGGGGTGATGGGTGGCAAGACTGAGGGTGGCAAGGCAAATGCCCTGGGCTGGCAGAGCTGTGTCCAAGAGCTGCATCCTTGGATGGTGCAGCTGGAGCTCTGGAGACCTCCTGGCCCAGCAGAGATGTGCTGATGTGTACAAGGAGCTCGGCAGGTTTGATGGGTCATGCAGGAGCTGGCCATGCAGGAGCAAAGGGCAGCAGCCACCTCCCTTTGTGACTTTTCTCCCCAGCACCAGAGCGGAGCCATCTGGGTGCTAAGTCTCCTGGAGATGCCAGTTCATTGAGCCTCGTGTTGCTCTGTGGAACTGCCTAGGGTTAAATAAACCGGCAGCTCCCCCGAGGGCTCCCATGGACACAGTTGCAGCAGCAACAGCATGGACTGGAGGGGGGGAAATTGCTTGTGCTTTTGGTCTCTGCTGTGTTCTGACCAAAAGGAGGTTTCCACACAACAAATTTTGGTGAGTCTTGCCCAGCTGAGTCTGAGCCAACCCTGCCTCCTGCAATGGCTCTGACCACTCCAGGGTCCTGAAGCCCAGCTAAATATATCCTAGGAGGAAACTCAGCTCTTCCTTGGTGTCTTGCAGCAGGGGGTTCATGAAACAGGACCAGACTGAGGGATTTGCCTGGCAGTTCCTGATCTAGGAGCTCCCAGGGACCCCAAGAAGTCATGAGCAGGGGCCAGACGCCTCTCACTAAATGCCCATGGACACCCATCTGTGGGACTGTGCTTAGCCCAGGAGAAGTCATGATGCTGGCTGGCTTGGGGAGCACTCTCATTCCTGCTTCAGGGCCCCTTAGTCTCAAGTGCTGTGATGTCCCAATGTTTGAGAGAACCTATAGCTCCCACGCTGCATGCACGGGCAGCTGGAGGGGGAGGATGGGCTTCAAAAAAAAAAATGTGCAAAAAAATACCTAGCAAGCAGAAAGAAAAGATTTTGGAAGGGTCCTAGGAAAAAAATGCCTGCTTTTGCTTCTTGTCTTTATTCCTGCCCCACTAAATAAATATATTTTGGGTAGAGTATTTGCTTTGGGGCTTAAAATAGGGCATAAAGAAGCACCCCTGAGCCACACTGTCTCCTCCTGCCTGGCTAAGGGAAAGAAGTTGTTATGCACCAGACCAGTGTACCGTTCTCACCCTCTCTCTCTCCCAAAAGATAAAACCAGCTGAGCAATAAACAAGGCATGAAATGTCATCAACTGTAAATGAAGAGTTCCCAAAATACAGCTGCATTATCAAGGAGTTCACATAGCAAATCCCTCAGTCCTCAGCACATCTCCAGCGCTGGCACTGGCTCCTCTTGCCCACGGGATCCAGAGTCGGGGCAGCAGCACCCAGGCACCTCAGCAACCCAGGTCGGGGCTGAATTTGATATTCATTAAACAAAGTTTCTGGTTTTTTGTTTGGGAATGGTCTTTTATGCAGAAAGGTGTGTCGATTTACTACTGTATTCAGGGTGAAAACTTCTGGAAAATGGTGTGAAACATCTCACTATCGGCTAAATGAAGCGTTGCAATGGTCTTCCATTTGTTCTCCAAAATGGATTTTGCTTACCCAGGCCACCCAAAACTTTCAGTTTTCAGCTCAATCAGGGTCTCAAGCAGGCAGTTATTAGCACGTCTGTAGCTTGCAACTGCTTCCGAGCGGGACGAGCCCGGGGGCCGGCATGGCAGCGGGAAGGGGAGGGGAAGGTGCCGTAGCACCCTTAGCTCTGCACGGAGCACCGTGGCTTGCAGCCACCTCTCAGCCATGCAGGTGGCTTTGCAAGAAGTTCCCAGGACTGGGCAGACCCCGACACGGCAGGGTTGGACCCACTCTGCTGCGGGTGGGCAATGTCCTGCCATGACCTGGCCGGCACCCCTTGTGCAACAAGACCCATCCCGCAAGAGAGATCCTTCCTCCCAGCAGGCAATATTAATTAGTATATTGGGCTCTATTTCAGGGGCACACTGGCCTCTAGCGGAGCACATAAAATCACCTTGCAGCACCAGCTCCGGAGCTGTGCTCGCAGAACTGGATGTCGACACCATGACTGGGGTGGATATAGATATATACATGGGTGTGTGTGTGTTTGTTCCTTTAGTTTATACATATAACATATACATGGCCTAATATACTGTATATATATCATCCCCACCCCCGCAATATGCCCTTGCATGCAATTGCTCTCTCATCACCTGGCCTGCATGAGTTTCTTTGCTTTTCCTCTCTGGTAGAGCCAAAATAGCTCTCTGTAAAGTTAAACCAAGCTGAGCACTGTAATTAAAAATAAGCCCAAGCTCTCAAGCTCTGGGACCTGGGGATGCTTCGCAAAAGTTGTGGCCCCTACCCACATGATGATTCATTGCTCTCACTGTGTGCAAACAGATAGGCTTTTGGTAGAAATCCAGAAAGCAGAATGTCAAAATTTGGAACAATTTTGGCTGAAGACTTCAATCAAAAAAAGCAAACCTTTCCCTGGAAATTCAGGGTGGAGAAAATTTGGTTTGGGCACAGCAGATAGTGGGGAACATTTGTTCCATCATGAGTGGCAGACTGTGATGGGAATAGCGAGTGCAACCTACCAGGTCCTGAGAGCAAGTGAGTAAGATCTCCAAACAAATATCGAAGTCTCAGGTTTATTTCTCCCGAGCAGAGATTTTCAAACTAGAGTTGGTGAGTAGTTTTCCTTGTTTCCCTAACAGCTTCCAAGGGAAGAAGACACTGAGCCCTGCATGACTGCAAGTACCTTGCTCGCCTTTGCTGGCACCCGTGTGCTCAGGCAGGAAGGTGTGAGGGGAAAGTTGCCAGCAAGGCTCATCGGGGAGAAACTCTTGGTCTGCTCGGGTGTCTTTAGCCAAATAGCTGATGCGGCCCCACCTCATAGGATCAGAGGCTCACGGGATAATTCAGGTTAGGAGAGACCACTAAAGATCCTCCAGCCAAAGTCTCCTTTTCTGCCCTTGTGTCTAACACAGACATTGCACATGTTTTGGTCCCTTAGGCTATTGACCCAACAGGGACGGGACCCAGGACCTGGAGAGCTGGGCCAGGGCACAGCCTTGCCCTCTGCTCTGCATGGATTTTGGGCATGAGCTTTCCCATGCTCCATCATTGCCTCCTTGGGATCCACCACTATCCCAAGAGCATCAACTGTCCGTGGCAGGTGATTCACTGCCAGCTCTAAGTCACGCACCTACTGCGAATGGAAAATAAGGCACTCTTGAGCCAGGGAGTCAGGGCAGCTTTTGGAGCCTAATCAAACATGTCATCTTATCTGCTAAGCTGCAGGATGAGAGGGTATTTACTGCCTTCAGAATGGCAGAGGGAAAGGAGGAAGGAAAAAGGAAGGGAGAAGGGTGGAAAGAAAGGAGGGAGGAAGGAAAGAGAAAGAGGGAGGGAGGATGGGAGGAAGGGATGATGGGAGGAAGGGAGGGAGGAAGGGAGGGAGGAAGGGAGG
>VZSV01000200.1:328664-346713 GCA_013398735.1 Nothocercus julius
CAGGCGGGCCCGCTTTGGGCTCAGGCGCTGAGCGCGGGGCCTGCAGGCTCCCCCGAGCAGATTAACGCTCCCGTGCCCGCCTCCTGACGGCCTTCCCCGTTAGAAGCCCCCAGAGCGGGTGGCTTGCCCCGGCCTTGGTCTGGTTGGGGGGCTCCTGAGTTCCCGCAAAGAAAGGAGGTGCCGCCTGGAACCGGGGCCGAACCCAGTGTCGACATCGAAGTGCGCTCACTTGGCAAACGCCACCTTGCAGCCTTACGGCTCCGGAAATCTTTAGCTTGGGAATGCTGGGTTTTCTGCTGGTGGTTTTCCATGGAGCTGTTCCAGCTCCATCCCAAATGGTCGTGTTTCCCAGTTGGTGACGTTGGGAAAGCGCTGAGAAATGAATTCGACTTGTTCTGCTAGATTCTTGTATAGAGCGTGTGCTTGTGGTGGCTTTGGAGACACTGCGCAGTGGTAGTTGGGTGCTAATTATTATGAAGCCTAAGTGGCACTTGTTTTACAGATTAAATATGAAATGGAGCAAAGACTTGAATACTACAGAGGGGATAAAGGACTTGTATTTAGCCAGTGATTTGTTATGTTTAAGTAACTTTAAAGGGTGAGATGGAATAACAAACAGGATTTCTCTGAGGTTTCTGCAGTGACTTTCATTAGTGCAAGCAACAGAGCGTTTTCCTAGATTAATAAGGATTTGGAGCAATTGCGAAGAGAGGACTCATTCATCTAAATAAATGAGTATCATTCTGTAGGTAGAAGAGGTAAAAAGGTAGATAAAAGAGCAGGAAATCATTTTCTGCTGCTCTTTTGTTGTACTTCCCACTCAAATAGCAGTTTAGTTCTTTCTTGTTAAAAAAAAAACAAACTTTTGCATAACTTTAACCCTGATACTGACTATTTTAAGATGAGCCATTTATGTAGAATAGTTTTTGGTGTGTAGTTGTAGGCCGTGCAAACTCAGTGCTACTGTGTTTCACCAGTTCTCCTGCCCACCTCTAGACACCTGCCCTGTAGGGGTTTAGGGTAGAAGAGCCTGAATCCATCATCTGTGCCCCTGTGTGATCTGTTAGGATGGGACTGTGGGATTGGTTTGATGGGAGTTGCAGTGATACTGTATTTTTACTTGGAGTTTTTATGGCTTGTTTGAAATGTCTGAAGAAGAAAATGACCTGACTTGTGTGTAACCAAGGAAGCTTCTGCTTGTTAAGTCCTTTTTGTAATATCTATGCTTAGGGGATTGTTTGTTTGCTTAATATATTTTAATACCACTCTGCTGTAAGGAGAGATTTAAAGCTTGGACACCTGGACTTCCTACTGCTTCATTACTGCATAGGACCATGTCATTAAATTGCTTGCACCATGCCAAAAAATAACTTGGTTGGTTTTGAACTTGGTGGAAGGGGGGATCCCTGCAACTTGGCAACAGATTAAGGTATTTGAGAATTTTGCCCTCAACTCTAATATGCTTTTGTGGATCTCTGCTTGGAGATGAGATATACGAGACATTGAAGCAAAGAATTGTGCTCAAAGTGAACTGTCATGTCCAGAACCTCATAAATGTAGCTAAATATGCTAAATAATGTGTTTTAGAAGTTGTGATTTGTCTTATTCTGTAAATAACTGCAGTGAAAATTTTACTGAGGGCAGCGTTCCCTGTTTTGAAATATGTTTGTGTACTTTTGCTGTGAAGTGTATCTTTTTTTGTTCTTGCTTTTATTTGTAGAAGATCAAAATGTAAAAGACCATGTAATTTTAAAGAAGTCCAAGGCACTTCTGCATGCTCATCATTTAATTTCTGCTTTTGTCAGAATGGCTATTATTTTCCTGCAGCTGCCTCCTCAGTAGCCCTTTCTTGAGAGTCTTAGCTCATTTTACCCCTGAAATACCCAGAACAGATCAACTTTCCAAGCTGCAGTGTTGAGGTCTGGCAGAACAAGTCAGGAGAAATTTCTCCCAGCTCTTTCTTCCTGTCCTTTGTAAGGAAACTTTGGGTTAAGTGCCACGTGGACTGCATCTCTGGCATCCTACAAAGAGGAGAAGCCCTTTTTAAGGTTTTAATTCAGAGGGACTTGGAAAGATTCTTCTTACGGTGCGTGCTGTCTGAGTAGTGTAATTGCACAGTATTGTCGCTGTGAAATACATGCTGCTGTATCTACTTGAGAGGCAGGCAACACCATTCTGTGGGCAGCTGTGTATTTGTTATTAAATGAAGCTCTAATCACTTTTTTTTTCTAGATGATCTCAAAGTCTCTTTTTGTATAAGGAAAGCAGGGGCTCACTCTTGAATTGGTAAGCATAACTTTTCACAGACCTGCACATCACAGTTCACTTGTCTGATCTTAGCAGGATGTATAAAAGTATTTTTAACAGTAACAACCAGCTGAATTTCTGTTTTGCAGACAGCTAGATCTCAAAAATCTGGGTGTTTGTCATGGGTCTTGCTATATTCAATAGCAGCCACGACTGTCTTGCCAGTTGTTTTGTTTACCTTATTATTAAAAATTACAAGATTGAGGGGTAAAATAGATGTTAATAGATATCTCCGTTATCTATTGATATATATAATTTAAGCCTGTTGTTCTATGTAGAATATATACAAGTATAAAACATTAGTATCAGATTACTCATCTTGTATTTTGTTTTGCCCTTATCTACCCTAGTACTGGGTACAGATCAGGTAAAAAAGTGTTTTTTAGAGATTAGTAAATTAGAAGCAGAGCAACTTTCCAGAAATGACACACACTTTGTAATAACAAAAAATACTGCTTGTAAAGTAGTTGCTCTGTATTCCCTTTCCTGGCACAGTTTTGTTGTATTCACACAGATGTTGTAAATGAGACCTGATGGGGTTGGCATTGCAGCTCCATGAAGGCAAAGAAACATTTTGGCGCAGCTAATCAAGCTCAAAACAGGATTTCATCCTCTTGCCAAGAGGGCTCACATTTTATCTGATGCAAGCCAACTGTTAAAAATATGTATACAGTGCAGAATTAAAAAATATTTAGGTGAATCCTTGTAGATGGAATTATAATAATGGATTAGCCAGTGATTTGTTGGCAAACTAATGTTTTGATTCTGGTGTGGTCCCATGAGCGGATTGTCAGCCCTGGTCTCACGCTCTTACAAGACTGCCAAGGCTTAGCTGAAACAATCAGAATGGAGAAAAAAAAGGTCTGCTTTTTCCAGCTGTTTTTCACGGTCTGTTATTCCGAGGAATACTTTCTTGAGCACTATAGTCCATGTCTGTGCTCTGTGAATGGAAAACACTTTCTGCATCAAACATCCAAATTTTCACATCGTACCATTCTAAAGTACTGAAGTATCAGCAGTTTGTGATAGTTTCCCGTATAGCTTTTTAGAAATATTTTATTTTCTAAGCAATATTGTTTTCTCCTTAACACACACACAAAAAAAGATTCACTTGAATATAATCCACTTTAGTAGCTCTAATTGTATTGGTCTTAGCAGGCTTATGCCTCTTCAGTAGAGGAGGCAGCTAGGTAGTATCAAAAAGCTTGGACATGCTTTTTATGGAACTGGGAGCAGAGCTCCGTCTGGCCCTAGAAATACTTAAAAATATGAGTGCTAGTTTCCAGTAATTCTATTTTGCTTCACTAAAGGTGAGTTGGAAAGAAACCTCTTACCTCTGCTTGTTCTCAATTATCCTTACAGATTTTATCTTTCTTCAAAATGAATATCAAAGGAAGCATTTTAGACAGCTCTGAGTAATCACTGATGAGTTAATTTTGTACATAAATTTATTTTTCTCTGAGCATAAGATTGCAAAAAGAAGTATCAGGAGCCTATCCTATAAATTCTCTTGTGGTTTCCTGGATGCTGAAGGGTTATTGGTGTCGTCTGCTTTGGAGTTGCTCTGCTCTCAGAAACACTGGATTTTCTTGAGCCCTTGTCTTCACAGAGTAGCTCTTCCTCCAGTGCTAGTCGCTAGAGCAGTTTTTTGGGAATCATGGCAATGGTTCACCACAAAGCAGAATGCCCAAGCGCCAAAGCATTTGGCTGTGTGTAACCCTGAAAACTAGTGTGACGTGATAGGCGTTTCCAAAGTGTAGCCTGTAAAGGGAATTTGTAATCGGGGTTGTCGGACACAACTAGCTTGTTGGAGAGCTTCCAGTGGTGATGAGTGTCCAGTTGTCAGGATCACAGCGAATCTGAATTTTCAGAGGAGGCAGAAGGATCAGGAGCTTGGAGCCTGGAGGTGCTTGCCTGGGTGCGTGCTGCCCAGCAGAGCTTTGCAGATGTAGACTAAGGGATGTAGATCTTGTTTTAAAGGTCCTAAAAGGTTTGAAGGAAAAGATGTGGAGGGGCTTTGATTTTATTAGAGGCATGCAGAGAGACTATGTGCTTGCACCTACTCTTTGAGAGCCATCATCCTATGCCTTTCTTTTTGTCGTCTTATATATTCAAATGTTTTGAAAGTTTACTAGAGAAGTGGTCATGAAGAATATTGAGAATGGAAACTCTTTTTTTTTTCTTAAAGGGCTCTTACTCTTAGCTTAATGCAACAACAACAAAAAAAAAGAAGAACGAAAAAATGCAGATGATGTGGCTTATTTGTAAGGCCTATCACAAAATGAATCCTTTAGTGGTGTAAAGGATGTTTGGGAACCGGGGTTCATATTTTTGCCTTTTGAAAGATCAACTTTTTAGAAAGCACTGTGTTACAGCATTCTCCAGGGAGACTTTAAAGAGAAAACCACTGTGTCTGCTCTACATCGGATGGGTTTGATGACATATTTTAGCTCTGTATTTTAATCTGCTCAGAAGTCTTTGCCCTTCCCACAAAACCATGCTGACACAGCTTGCGTCGCACAATCGAAGGAGGGGGAGATGACTAATATCTGGTTAGGCTAGGCTGGTGAAGAGCATTCAGTAAAATTGGCTTTAGCACAGACCTTTTTGGACGCTGTGTTAGGTAGTTTGTGAGCTCCGTGCTGGAGCTGAGCTAGCGTGTGTGCCTCACTGCTGAGCTTAACGTGCTCTTGAGAGCCTTAAAATGCCATCGCCGACGTTTCTCAGTTTTATGATTCAAAACTTGGAATTGTTAAGGCAAGCTTGTGGGAAATGACTGTGTGACATCGTGCCCTTTGCACCAGTTCAGCTAACGATAATGGTAGGGAAATTTTGATACTTCAGTTTTCCCAATATTAGGTACTCCTTTCTCTTCTCTCTCTAATGTAAGGCATGGCAGTTTGTAATCCCTACAGCCATCAGTTGCGTAAACTCTTTGTTTTATTTTGTTTTATTTGATGTCATTTCCAGCTTAACTTCTACAACCTCTCTTTTTTTTTTTTTTTTTTTTTTTTTTTCTATATTCCCATTGAAAATGAGCATATTTATATTGACTTGTAAAACTTGAATATCCCGCGCTTTTTTTTTTTTTTTTTTTTTTTTTGTTTGTGCCTTAAATCCGTGAGTTTTATCCTGAACCATTCAGCAAGTGAAGAAATATTCTGAGAAATTGGTATGAATTTGGACTTGTCTCAGATGAGACGAAACTAAATAAATGTTGGAGAAGGGAGCTGGCTTCCAAAGGCCCAAAGTGCTGGTTTTGATGACTCTTCCCTAATGTCTGCTTAAAAAGAGCAAGAAAGGAGTATAACTTCACTTATAGATGAAAACTGTTAACTAGCTGCTATTACAGAAATCACGAGATGCAGATTTAAACCCAAAAAGGTTGCAGAGATAAACAGCTCCATGTAACTTAATTGGATTTGAATCCCTCTACAGAATCCAAAATCTTTGTGTTGGCAAATACCACCTCCACCACAATGGAAATGTTCAGAGCCCAGGTAGCCTCAGAAATACAGAATAGAGAGGACAAACTAGAGCTAGTAATGAAACCAGAGACGTGTTACATTGAGAGAGAGCTTTTTCTGAAAGCAGTTGCAGGAAGATGAGAGCAAGATGCATTTGCTTCAGTCTTTCAGAACTTGGGTTCTGAAAGTTTTCTGCATGTCAGGGCAAGTGACTCTTCAGAGCTTGAGAAAGGAAGAGGAAGATCTGTTAGTACAGAAATGAGAACAGAAAGGGATCCTGCCCTAACCCAAAAAGCACAGATATCATTTGTAAATGCAGCATTAAGCCCGAACAAGAGTTTAGCAGTGCTGAGGAGCATTTGGGTTTATTGGGGAGCACTTGGGTACTGGGGCCCGATCTGTGCTGCCCATGCAGCTCAGATTGCAGCCCATGCACGTCATCTTTGCATGTGGTATCATTCCCATCGAGTGAAACCAGGGAGCTGGACTCTTTCCCTGCTGTTTTGCTGTGCGTTCTTTGCACTTTACCCAGATATTAATCTTGGCTCTCCACTCCTCCTGCACTGGACGTGGCGTAGGGGCAGAGTTCCTCTTGCTTTCTCTGTGCTGCCTGTTAGAGGGAGAAGTCGACATTTCTGACTTAAAGGAACTGTCCTATTATTCTCAGTCCAAGTAATGAGAGGTCATTTTGACTTTCTGTTTTTTTTCCGGTGTTTCTTACAAGGATAGTCTCCTTAGAACCTTTGTCATTCACCAGCAGTGCTGGTTGATTACCAAGGAAATCAGAAAAAGAGTTTAAAACAAGGGAAGTTGTCCAAAGTTTGTTCATGCTGCCTCCAGTCACTCCTTGCAGTAAGAAGAAAAATGATAATTAAGAGCATTGAAACTTTTAGTTAAATGCTACTCTTCTCTTCTTCCCAGATACACAGCGCTCCTTTGCTGACAAAAATCAAAATACCCAGAGAAAAGATGCAGAGGAGCTAATATTGCCAGCCTGAGTTTTCTATGTGCAGGCATCAGTGCTCTGAATACCCTGTACGCAGTCTTGCAGTCAGAGAGAAAGAGAAGCAGTAATTGGAGTGTATTTACATATAATTGTGTGATCAGGAATTGAGTGTTGTGTAGTTGAGGAGGATGCCCTGGTTGAGACCCTAAAAAACAAGATTTCCTGGATGTTAGCGGTTAACAGTGAGCATTGTAGCAGACTGCAAAGGAAGCAGTGCACATTAACCAGAACAGATTAGGGGGTCTTCGTGATGGATAGTGATGAGAGCCGCTTAGATGCTTATGTCTAGGAGTAAGAGAAAATCCACAAATTCCAACTTGAATTGCAGTCTTGTTACAGATTTTTTTTTATTATTATTTATTTATTTATTGAGGCCATACAAAAGCTTTGATAAAACTCACCAGAAATCTTGCTGGCTGTAATTGTTGTCACCTTGACTTTCCATGCAAGGATAAATCCCCATTTCAACATTGATATAGGCACCTTTGATGAAGATGCAGAGAGAAAGAGGAGGGTTACATTTTGGTCACCTTTAAGTAGATGATGAGCTTTATTGAAGAGCTCCTTTACAGCAGCTTCTGGAAGCAGCCTTCAGTGTTGTCAGGGATTCTAGGACACTCTAAGCAGAATATTCATTAGTTCATTAATTCATTATTAGTTTGTTTTTTTTTTTTAAGAGAGGAGGAGGAGAACTGGAGAAACTTTGCAAGAACTTTTTTGCAGGTGGTGAATTTGGTGTGTGCAGGTATATGTGTGTGAGTAGGACTGCAAGCAGCTTCCCACATAATAGTGCCAGTACTTTTTTCCTACCGATTAAGTTAGCAGTCTCCATCCATAACCCGCCAAGACTACACGGAAATTTGCACTGTATTGTTGATGTCTTGTAAATCTTAGTGGTCTGGGCCATTGCTAAGGCAGTTTCTTTACTGTCTGAATGCAACAAAGTAAGGAAGTCTGTTAGTCTGCTGTGTTTTCTGTACTTTAGGCTACTATAGTTTTTGATGGGCAGTATCAGTAAATCACAGTTTTACTGATGAAACTGCTTAGAGTCTAGTGTCCTATTAAACATATATGGCCAGTATAAAAATACGGAATGGGATTAAGTACTCTAAATGATACCTCTGCTTTAAGAGCTGTCCTCATTAAGGTGCTTTGTCCATCTGTAAGATTATGCAGCTCCCAGTCCTGGATAAATTGCCATGTGGACAAAGGTGCTGAATTTTATAATGGTGCTGTCTGCAATCAACTCTTGTTCTGTGGTATTATAATATTGATATCCTGAGGAGGTGATGATGTATGAGTTTGTATTCTTGAGTGTGAAACGCTGGACGCATGCGTGTTGTATTCTTTTTCTTGTAGATCACAGAGGCCTTGTTAAAGGAAAGAGATAAACAAGCAAAATGGAACGGGATTCCCTTGCTATTGCAAAAGTTGTATGAGCAAAGCCACCCAAACAGCGACTTCTCCCAGTGCCAAAGCATCCTTAAGGTACCGTGTACACTGTCTTCACAGGAAGCAAAGGGTTTTGCTGTTGCTTTCTGAATAGGTTGATGTGATCATACTCTTAACTGAAATTTCTGAAACTGCATGAGAATATCTGTGAATTAGATGTAGGTAAAAGCTAGGAATAGGATTGTAACTGATTAGTCATAGGTCACATGAATACTCTGAGATGGTTGTATCTGTTTTGAGGAAAAGTTTTCTTTTTGAAACTTGTGTTTTTACTGCATGCAGGAAATTTCTCCACTTCTTTCAATGGAAGCCATGACATTTGTCACAGAAGATAGAAAAGCTGCTCAAGAATCTACTTTCCCAAACACTTACACCTTTGACTTATTTGGAGGAGTTGATGTAAGTGTGTCATCTTCCATCCATCCCCCTGTCCCCTCTCCCCCTTACCTGCCTCTCAGATAACTGTAGTGCAGGAACTTTTTAGGTATACCATGGAGCAATCTGTAAAGGTGTGTGAAACTCCTGAAGCTTTGAAAAACAAGTTACAAATTTGTTTTACTGACTTGATGTCACCTACTACAAATGTGCATGTTTCTATTATTCAAAATATGCAAAGGTGTATTTTTGAGGTTATTACATCATCAAAACCAAGATTTTTCTTTTTTCGCTATAAGTTACAAAAGATCTGGTTGTTTCCTAATGTCGTCTGCTTGTAAGTCATAACTGAGACATCTAGTCTCTCAGTGAAAACAGCTTCATGTGATTTCCAGCTGTGTGGTTAAATACTAGATGCACCACAGGAGCACTGGGAATTTCGCTTCCACATGAGGATTTGTGTTTTTTAAGCAAATTAAGGCAGCAAGGAATTCCCTTAGCAAGGCTGAATTTATTGTTGGTGGGCTCTTCTACCTTATCCATGAAAATGCTTTTAAACAGCTGGTATGTTTATGTACTGAGATTTAAGCAATTAGTTAAAGTTTGTTTTAATTCTGCGTTACACAAATACACAAGTTTACTCAGTTTTGTGTTGAGAGACCGAGATGAGAGATGCGATCTTGACTTACATTAGAAATATGATTTGTGGTTTTTTTTTTTTTTTTTAAGGACTAATTGGCTAAATCCTTTAACCTAAGACAGAGGTAGGGAAGAGAGTTATGGCACCTAATATGTCTTTAGTTCAAGAAAACTTGTGCCAAGAGCCTGTTGTTTTGAAATGAACCCTGATTAGGTTCTGGTATCTGGTTAACTGAGGATAAAATGTTCAGCTACCTAAGCAATTTAGGACATGCTTAAAATAATAATTTTTATATCTAAGCGGAAATAGTGATGCTTCCTGTGGAAATGCTTTTCTCATAAAAATGCACAGAAAATTACTTTGTTTCATATTTAAATAAGTGGACAGGATTTTGTTTTCATTTTTTTTCTGGTTAGAGACTATGAAGGTGACAGGAGAAACAGAGCAAGCTGTTTTCTCCCAAGCTTCTGAAATATCAGATATCCCTGTTCTTAATTACTTGGTGCTATAGCCAGAGATTTGGTTGATACAAGTGGGTTTGGTCTGGTGAAAGGCAGTGGCAGAGCTTTTATTTTAGGACAATATTGAAGTCAGTGCTATGTGTTTTTGAAAATCCTACTCTAGGATTGGAATGGCAAGTAGTCTAGTCTAGTAGTTCTGTATATGCTACACTATGATATAATACACTACAATGATATAATCTTTAAAATATTTTCATATAGAGGCAGCCTTTACACCAGGGAAGAACAAAAGGAGGTTTCTGTATTTTGCATGTATATAGATGCATGCAAAATATTACTTGACAGTACAAATATGTGATCTGGTGCATGAACCTCATTGACTTTGATCAGGAATGCCCACCAATTCCAAGAAATAAGATTTGTTAACTCCATTTCTGCTCCTTCTGGATAAGAGGGACACCTTCTTTCCCATTCTTTTTCTACCTGTGGGCTTGTACACTTCTTGCTGCATATTCTGTGCATTTATAAGCATTTAAAATATAAGCATTGTCTCCAGTGTTATATACGTTTTCCTCTGCGTCTGGGTGGATCATGCATTAAAAGAAGTGTAAAGCCAGGCTGAAAAAGAGTATGGAAAACTAAGTGTAAAATGTGGTTATACTGTCAGTTGGCGTGGTCTGGAAGTGTCTGAGTACTCTGCACTGGTTTAACTGTTTTCAGTTTAATTTTAAACTAGGGTCATCTTAAAACTTCTTGAATCATCAAATCCTTCTAGTGGCTGCCTACCACTTTTAACTAGGTAGAAACACTACCCTGGACAAATATAGTTGTAGGGGCTGGGACAAATAAGATCAGTTCTAAATCTGAAACAGCAGCCTTGGGTTGGGGAGGCTTGCTGCTGTATTTCTTAAAAAGAAATGAGGTAATACTTCATGTATATTTAAATCTGTATACCTGTGTGTGTGTGTATGTATGTGTATATACATATATATATATAATGTGCATATACACAAACACTGTTTTGCCCTTTTTTGGCAAGATTAAAATCTGGAGCAACTGAAGCTGTTATATCTGTACCTGAAGTACATTTTGAAGCCCATCAAGGCTTAGGAAGAGTTCACCAAAGTTTAGGCATCTGTGCAGATTATGTTGAAGCTTTGCAAACTTGGGAGATGTGGTAATTGTCTCTGATGTTGTCCAGGCATTTATGAAATTATATTCTCTGCAGACTCAAGTTTGTAAAAACTTGTCAGTGGAGACTGTTGTATCCAAATGTTATGCTTTCTCCTGGGTAAATGGCAATTGTTGTTTATCAATATAATTTTTTACACCATTGGGTGTTGATTGCAGAGCTTCCATTGTTTATCGTGGTGATTTTTAGCAGAGATTGGATTAAGTTTATATTTTTCACTGTCAAGGCAAAAGTTTATTAGTATCACACTGATTCTTTCCTTAATTCTTTTCTTGTTATTACAGCTTTTAGTGGAAATTCTCATGAGACCAACTCTTATTACACAGAAAAAGAAGCAGAAAAGTAAGTGACTAGATATCTTACCTTTTTTCATTCTTGCCTTGTGTTGTTCTTCAGAAATGAATTATTCCATTTTCCTGGGGTGTTTTTCTTTCTATTCCGTCAATTTCCTGTTCTTAAGTAAATGTTTGTTTTCCTCGTTTTATGGAGTATTGATTCATGATGGAGTTTAGAATAGTCACCCTTACAAAGTGCAGCTCGGGGAATCTTCATCTTCTCAGCACAATGTTTTTTTTTTTTTTTTCTCAGTGCAGTAAATTTACAATAACTAGAGGCCTCTGCTGCTATTGAGGCTACAGCTTCTATTAACGTTTGTTATCAGCAAGCCATGAAACACAATTAATGTAGTAGGAATTGCAAAGATTGTGAAATAATGAGTATGCTGCCTTCCTGAGCTATCATGGTGATTAGTGATATCCAAAGTGTCATGAGGAAAGCTAATGGGGATCATTTGCTTCAGTGCAGCTTTCCTTCTGGAAAGGCTTTAGTATTTTGATTTCTCTTCACTGTGATTCTGCTGGTTGCCTACAGGCCATATGAGGAAGGGCAATGTTAGGGTATGCTGTATACCCTTCAGGTGAGGAAACTTGAAGGGTAAAATAATTTAAACTTGGGCTACAGGCATCTGTTGTATGTTCTGTCAGTGCTGAAACTGCATTTTAAATATGAATATGCTGGAGAAATGAGGATGAAAGCTTTTCTGTCAGTTCCCAGTGTTTCCTGGATGAAACTGCATGGAATAAAGACTTTTTTCCCCATTATCACTTATGAGAACTAATCTTCCACAGCAATTTCTTATTGAAAAGCTTTTTTGAGTTGATCTGCAATTTCTTTTTTCCTAAAATACTGTTTTCGCCTTTATCTCTTTTCTTTTGTGTATGACTAAGAAATGTGTTAGACCACGAGTACTCTGCCCACAGTTCTAGGTGCGTGTGATAGAGGTACTTTTGGAAGAAAACATATGAACAGGACAGGTATAGAGGTGATTCTCCTGTTTTTCATTTTGTAAGGTACCCGCAGATGTGATCTAGCCTAGCAGTCAGCCAGGAGTTCTCACTGATTCTGTGGCTCTTTAATGTCACTAGTGTGGATGGTAGTTTTCTTTGGCAGCTTATGGTTAATTGATGTCTGTTTTTTTTGTTTGTTTGTTTGTTTTGTTTTGTTTTTTCCTTTGCAGTAAGTGATGACCTCATCAAAGACTGTTTAAGCATACTGTACAACACATGCATATGTGTAAGTACAACGGCTGTGGAAAATTCTTCTGCTTGACCAGCCCATCTGCTGGCCAGTTTTATTGATTTTATTGAAATTGATAAGATAACATAGGTTCTTTTAAGCAAAACTTACACCTAATTCTGAAACTTTGCATTAATGTTCTTTTGGTTAAAATTCTTCTGGTTAAATACAGAACCACTCTGTATTTTAGGGTGTTACTCAGTTTGTTTTTATAAGGCATATTGTCAAGTTTAGATAGTTCTCCTCCTTATTTGGCCCTTTGCATATCTGGGTTCCCACGGGAAAGCCATTTAAGGCTTTGTTTATTTTGTTTTATTAAAACTTAACTGAAGTGGAAATGTATGCCCACAGTCTGCCCCAAACTGCAGCTCTGCCTGGCTTATTCAATAAGGGTGCTGGCAAAGTGTTTAAAATTTCATCCTGCATATATTTCATGTGCCAAATGTCAGTTCACTAAACAGTTGATGGCTGCTCAGTACTGAGGAAGGGTCTGGGGCTAAAGACCTTTTGAGATAACTCACCTTCAAAACCATGAAGCTGAAAGTACGGGCTTCAGATTATGCATACAAGAAACAACCTCTAGGCTGTTTACTTAATTGTACAGTTTATTATGTCATTACCGAGGGAGCATTGTTTAACAACAATAACTAAAATTACTGGCTTGGAGCTGGTTTCAAAGAAATCAACCTTATCTTGAGTGTTTGAGCGTTAATAGATCATGTTCGCAGTAATAAGTAGCCATATATGGATGGGACGGATAAGAGATGGAATATTTTTTACTTAAGTGTTTAAACAAGAGGCGTGCAAATGTTGACTAGTAAAATATGATAATGAAATTTGCAATTTATGGACTAGCTGCTTTTGAACTTGAATCACTTGGGAAACTGTGGTCTCTTTTGAACGAAGTCTATTCAGGATTGCAGCAATATTCCTTGTCCACATTAACTGTCTTTATGCTCATGTTTGAAAAGTCAGGAAGGATCCAAGTTCAGCTACTCCTTTGTGAGCATGGGTGAAAAGTCAGTCACATAACAGACAGCTTTGCAGGCAAGAACAGTTAATTCTAGAAGGGCTGTCCAAGCTCTCAGCAGAGATCAGAGTGCAAAAGGTGGACCTGCAATCATGACTTTTAGGTTCATTAGTGACATAAATTAAGGCCAGCCCTTGGTTCTGATTGCTCAGACGCTGTCCAGCTGAGAGCAGTGCTAACGGGTTTAGGAGGAATCTGGGGACTGAATTTAGCTTCCATAAAATGGAGTTAGTGATAATACGCATGAGAAACAAGAAACAAACTTCCCTGACGTGTTTCCAGGCGTGCAGTGTTTACTTTTTTCATTTAGTAAACAACTCGGCACTGAGATGAAGCCTCTTATACTGGTCCCTGGTGCTCCTTGGAAGCCTTATGTTAACTTCAAACAGGGACTGGAGTTAGTTTTCATCACTATAAAAACAATGTTTCCTGGTCTCAGGAATAGTTGATTAAGTAACATCATCTGTAAAACCGTCCTGCACGACGCTCCTGTGTGTGTATGCCTGATTCTTGCCTTTTTCTAGACGGAAGGAGTCACAAGGCGATTGGCAGAAAGAAATGACTTTGTGTTGTTCCTGTTTACACTGATGACAAACAAAAAGACATTCCTACAAACTGCAACGCTCATTGAAGATATCCTGGGAGTTAAAAAGGTTAGAGAAGCATTTCTTAAATTTACTTGTTTGGCTTTTTCAATGGAAGAAATACCACTTTATATACAAGGAGACTGTGAAAAAAATGCTCTGAACTAGCATTCTTGCTTCTTGTAGCTTGATTGAAACTTGGCTGCTTAAATGGATCATGTGTTCAAACACATCTCAGACACTTCACGTTTTACATTGCAGGCTGGGGAGAAAGGGGACATTTAGGCCAACAGCAAAACAGGGCAACTACACTTTTGAACCTATGCTGTAGGGTTTGTCAGACTGTCATTACAGTCTGTCATTACAGCTTAGTATCCTGAAATGCAAATCAAACATTAGAGGTGTAACCATGGTAAAACCATGCATTGAATGTATCGCTGCACATTCTATGAGAGGGTTAGGTACTGTAATGTATTTTTTAAAGTAAAATTGAGGATGTTGTACTTGATGAGGTAAGAAGCTTAGCTTACCTGAATGTAAGCCTTTTTGCTGAAAAGTGGCTTCAGCATCTTTTTAATATTTTTGGATGAAAACTATTGCATGAAAAAAAAAAAAAAAATCAAGAGTCTTCTCTGACCTCTATAAGCTTTAAAGAGAATACAGACAGAAGTGGAAACAAAATAATGAAACTTCCTAATGCCTGAATGCAATTAGTCCATTAAATATTATAAAAGTCCCCACCCAAACTTACTTATATGCAGAGTCCTTATGAAATCTTTAAAAGATGGATTTCTCTGCTACTTAAGCTGGTAAATATAAGTGGCATCAGTTGTAAACTCACTGGTGTTTTTAGGCTCTTAACTTGTTGGCCATTTAGTTCTCTGCTGCTAACATTGTAATAGCACATGGATCTCACCAGAAGAGAGCCATAGCTGAACCCCTCTGGCCTTCTGCGTGCGTGGATATTTTCTCTTACTGACCGTTGTGTGTGATTATGTTGCCTTCCCTAGGAAATGATACAACTGGATGATATTCCCAATCTTTCGAGCCTTGTGTCAAGTTTTGATCAGCAGCAGCTTGCAAACTTCTGCAGGATCCTCGCAGTCACAATTTCCGAGCTTGACACAGGAAGTGATGACAAGCACACACTTCTTGCCAAAAATGCACAGCAGAAAAAAAACTTGGGTCCTTCTCGAGCTGAGGTTAATCAAGGTAATTCACGTTACACTGGACAAATGCAGAAGAATCAAAACAGTCTGTAAAACTTTATCCTCTTCTCCTAACATCCCACCTGTGGTGTGTGTTTCTAGAGAATACTGTAAGCATTTTACCATATGATGCATGTGCCTTTATTCATTTTCTTTGGACAATTTCATAGAAACTGTTTTCCTGTTGATGAAACTTACTTCATAGCCTTCAGCTTCGTAATTTGTCGGTACTGAACTCAAACTGCATGCAATGTGGTTATTGTCCAGGCAGTTCCTTCTGTGATTTTTATCTGGCATTGTCATGAGCAGGATGTCTGTCTTTATCAACAAGGAAGAATGTTTAATGTTAGTCACATTGCCTACCCTTGCTGCATCAGCGTATGGACGTCAGTTATTTTATACATTTTGTTGATGGAGAGTTAGCCTTGGAAATCTGTTTGTCTAATCTAAAATTTCTCACACAATTAATTCTGCACAGTGCAAACTTTCTTACGTTGCCAAGTTCTTCTTGGATGGGGTGGCCTCAAGTTCATACCATCAAAACTAGAATCTGATGGTTTCAGCTTTTACAAAGTGCAAAACTTCTGAGCTTTGAAGTCAAAGCTGAGTGGGAGCTTTGTTTTAGCATCTAGACATTTACATAAGCCATGATCAAATAATTTGAAATTTGAAGCTTTCTCATGCATCTTCTGACAGTCATACTGCCACAGTCTGCATTAGCTGTGAACCATAAATCTCTGTTTTTAACAAGTATCATCTGTAGATCATCCAGTGAGAGATGGATAGCCAAATGCAGCAGGCAAACACTGAGAAACTTTAAAACAGGGATATATTGTTTTCACAAAAGTTTGCTTTTAAAGAGCAGTGGAGTATGGAGGTACAAGTACAAAGTTTAACTTAGCTCAGCTGAATAAGCTTGGATCCTGCAGAGCTGAACTTAGTCAAACAAATATTTAATCATTTTTTGTTTGCACAATCAGAGACTATATCTAAGGCTATAAAGCATATTGTATTTCAAAACTTGTAGCAGGTTGCATCTGCTAATTGAGATGATACCAGTGGCAGAATTGCAAGTCTTTTGCATAGTGTTCCTAGCTTAATTCTTTGTCCTTTCACTGTATGTGCGTGAAGACTTGCGCATGAATCCATAATAAACAGCACTGGTAATGAAGTCCGTTCTGCGGAAACAAAATGCAGCTCCTAGTGGCTCAACTCCCAAGATCTTGCAGACTAGTGACCTCTGTCCTTGAACTGCTGTGTCTCAGTGCACAGTTCCACCACAATTAAAGCCTTCCAACTCGGAACTGCTGTGATCTGTTCCTCAGTTGTTCATCTCTGTGATGAACTAGTTAAGGAAACTAATACTTAAAAGAAGCTATGAGCTTTTGACCCCATTGCTGAAGAGACAGGGTGAGACTGAGCATCCCCTTCCAAGAGTGGCTGCTACTGCTGCCAACCTAATTTTCAACCAGATCAGCTCCTTGATCTGACTCACTGTGTGCTGGAAAACAGCAGGCCAGCGAAGGGGAATTGACCATAAAAAGTGCAACAGTAGGATAGGAGTATTTTTGTTCCAGCATCGATCCAATGTTGATCAGTTTTGTGTTGACTCAGTAAAGCCTGGAGCTTATACACTGTGTTCCAGTCCTTGGTGGGGCAAGTGGACTGACTTCTTCATTCTCTGCATCTTTTAAACCAGAATGAAATTGCTTCTGTGTACTGTTCTCTGCTACTGATATGGAGGTTATTTGGACCTTGTGGTATAGGTTTGATGACTGTTATGTTGGTGATCTTATGTCTTAATAAATCTCTTATTCTTTTTCAGCTACACTTTTGAATATTCCAGGCTTCATTGAGCGATTATGCAAACTGGCAACACGAAAGGTGTCTGAAACAACAGGTACTTCCAGCTTCCTCCAGGAGTTAGAAGAGTGGTACACCTGGCTGGACAATGCCCTTGTACTCGATGCACTGATGAGAGTGGCAAATGAAGAGGCAGAGCAGAGCAGCACAGGTATCTGGCTTCCATTCTTCCAGCCACCACTAGCTAATTCATATTTTACTTCTGCAGTGTGTTTTACTTTTTCTTCCTGTGCTTATTGATCCCTTCTCTTGCACAAAAGGCTGACATATCAGCATTTAGGTGTGACTCCTGTTTTATTTTTCTGTATAGCGCTGATTAATTTTCATGAGCTCAAGGTAACAAAAGGGGAGAAGTTGTCCCAGGGCAACCATGGTCTTTTCATACCTAAATAGCACGGTAATGCTGTACATCCTCGGAAGTAATATTCCTGGGGCAGAGAAGAAAACAGACTTGTGTAGTAAGTTACTTTACCGACGTTTTTCTTTAAAACTGAAGGTATTGAAATTAATTTATTATACTTTATGCCAAACAAGTGTCCCTCCTTTAAAAAGGGAGGTAGTTACAAATAAAAGCTAATTGGGCAAAATATACACAGAAGTGTATGGAAGCGTTGATGCAGACATAGGAAGATGCTTTGAACTGAACAGCTGTTTTATTTCTTCATCCACTAGCACTACAAAGATGTGATGTTTGCCTTATATCACCTAAAATACTCTGTAATGGAATGAGAATTACCCCAACATTTTGAAACTTAAATCTTTGTCGCTGTGCTTTTTTAGAAAATGTTCCTCATTATCCAGCTTAATCAACTGTGTAACGGTTAATTAATGAAAGGTAGTGGAAACCAGAAAATAATGTTTTTTTAAAAAAAAACTTCTTAAAACTTTT
>VZSV01000200.1:353651-406915 GCA_013398735.1 Nothocercus julius
GTTTCTTGAAGTCATTAAATGTTTTCAGGGTAACAAGTTCTATCAGAATAATAAAATACAAAGAAGGTTATTTTGTTTGCTTGCTTTTATCCAGTAAATGGTATAGTCACTTTATGGCAAAGGAAGAACTGGAAGCTGTGGAGGAGTGTGCTATTTAAGTTTGTGGAAATTTAGTGAACTATTGCTGAGGTTTGTAAAAAGTAGTGCCATCTGGAAGCAAATATTTTCGAAACAAACACGAGGATCCTGACCAAATCAGCAAAGGGTAGGTCTGGTGAAGCTGGTTAGTGTTGAGACTTGCATTTGGCAAAGCTCAGAGGAGGCTTTCAGAACTGCAGCTAGCTTAGTGGTGTCCTCTTATTTTTCATGGCAGTGCACATCTGCTTGTGTGACTTTAATTCTTTTTATCATGTCTTTTCCCCTTATTCCGCAACTATCCTGCTTTAGGAACAAGTATCTGCTTTTAAACAGCCAAGAGCTTAATGAACTGAGTGCAATCTCCCATAAAGCCAACATCCCTGAGGTTGATGCAGTCATTAACACAGACAGGTAAGTAGGGGCAGAGGTTCTAGGCCAGCAAATTTGAGTGTTTTGGAAGCCCTTACCCTGGAGTTGCAGTGTTACCTGGTTAGTCTGGAGTCCTACAAAGCACCACACTTGCTTCCTGCTGAAACCTGTCACTGAATCTAAAGCATCTCGCTGTGTTCATGGTTGTTAGCAGCTTTAAAGTGTGCTTGTACTCTGAGTAATGCCCTTTAAAAACAAATGCAACCCAGCACGGGGATTTTGAGTTTGTGGCCCACACTTCCATATGATATTTTAGGTCTGCCCATTTGGCTTATCTCACTACTGGCTTTGCTGGATCCCTCTAATGCATGAATTGCTGCTACTAATAAATATTAGGTTTGAGATTCAGGAGCAGTCTGTGCACTTAATGTGTATTTCTAGTCTGCATAAACAGATTTAAGAGTCTGCTCAAAGCTTTTATTTTAAGAGCAGCTAATAACTAGAATAAGCTAAATTAGATTAACATGTTAAACCACTTAGCCAAGTAAAACGCTGGGAATTCTCTATGCTTTAGCTTGAGTACTTAGATTTAATTTAATATACAACTCTGATGTGAAAACCTTACAAACCTCACAAAATCCTCAAAGTTGCAGAATTGAGTGGTCAGAATTCTTCCGGAGTATCAGCAGGGACTTGGATTGCAGAAAGCAGATTTACCTTGCCTCAAAAGTGAATACTCTAAGAGGATTCGCAGATTATAATTATTATCATAATAATCTGCCTGACTGGTAAGAAGTTGTATCAGTGTTGCTCAGATCACTTCCTCCTAAGCACAGGAACCTTTTAGTCTTTATTCAAAAAGAAATAAATATTTAGCAAGGGGAAGAAATTTGGCCTGTTGTGCACTGAAAGGAGTGGAACACGGATGGAAACAGCTTTTTCTATCTTGCAAAGTTTCTCAGCTTTCTTGACCCTTAGGACTGTTGTGCTGAAAGCATCTGCCTTCCTCAGGGACTTGCTCAGCTGGTTGTTGTCTGCTCATTAGAGGTGCTGATATAACATAAAGGCAAGAACCTGGATCAGTCAGTTGAACTACACATGTTTTTTGCTCTTGGAGTAGAGAAGTGCCACTTTAGAGCATCTTATCCTACCTCTGCAGAATGGCTTGTATAGCCAGGCACGCAGCCTCACTCAATTCCTGGCATATACTCAGTTTCATTTACAACCTTATTTGCGCAGCACCCTTCTTGAGACATGAGATTAAGGCTGGGTCTCTGCATGTGATTGTGGTGGGTGGATACTCTACTGAGGTGCTACTATATGCAGGCCACATCCCAGTCCTAGAGCCTGCATAATTTTGTTGGTACAGAGTACTGGACTCAATATGCTACGGAATAAAGTGCTTGTCAGCCTGTCCACTCATACTTCAACTTTTTTTGCATGCTTTAGGAGTCTTGTCTGTGATGGGAAAAGAGGTTTGTTAACAAGACTTCTTCAGGTCATGAAGAAGGAACCAGCTGAATCCTCCTTCAGGTGGGCTTCGTTTGCACTCCAACATATTGTTTTGAGGGGACTGGAACAGCAGTTTTTGCAAGGCTTGCAGTAGTTGAAAATGCTTGAAATAATAAGGTGCAAAAAGATTTTTGTTGCATTTGGTTGTGGTGACAAAGTGCAGGTAAAGGAGAAGGCCAAAGCATGTGTTGGACCTTATATCTGATACAGTCACCCACTTTCTGTGGGATCAACGCATCTCTCTCCAGCTTCGCATTGGAATGAAAGTAATGAGGAAACTTAGTTTAAATTCTTGTTGTGATAAAGTTTTCCCCCTTTCTCCAATATCAAAACTAAACCCACATTTCTGTTTCTCAGGTTTTGGCAAGCAAGGGCAGTTGAAAGTTTTCTGCGAGGCACCACCTCCTATGCAGACCAGATGTTCCTCCTAAAGAGAGGGCTCCTGGAGGTAAGAAGTACACATTAAGCTTTATCTGTAGCATATCTCCATAGCAAACAAGCAGGGCCTTTTAATAAAAGGATCAGGGTAAAAATGGCATGGCTAAATATTCTCTGTAACAGTAGGGCATTTTTTTTTAATGTTGAAAAGTGTCCATGAATTCTGTTTGTGGCAACTGGACATGGGCTGGCCCCTTCTTTCCACTGGTGCAGATTGTAGAAGACTCACCTGAATGGTTGTCTATACGTTCTGCCGTATAGAAACTAAATCAGCAGATAAATGTTTGCAGTAGTGATTAAATCAAACTGGTGTGGTGGCTTTGCCAAACTGCGGTGATAACGTGTTTTCTTCCATTGCCAGCATATTCTCTACTGCATTGTTGACAGTGAGTGCAAATCGCGGGATGTGCTGCAGAGTTACTTTGACCTTTTGGGAGAACTGATGAAATTCAATATCGATGCATTCAAGAGGTTCAACAAGTACATCAACACAGATGAGAAGGTAAATATTTGTAAAAGTTGCCCCCAGTAGGTTGAATTACACCCTTGTATAAGCAGTTGTAGCGGTGGGAAAGTCAGGTTTGTTTTTTGAGTGTGCCAGTTGAGTTTAGGGCGCAATAAGCGCAGAGCACTGACCTGCCTTCATAAGGAGGTAAGTTGCTGACTTTCCCTGTGCGTTCCCTGTTCATGTTTTCAGAGATGCTCCCAGCTGCTCTGAGTCAGCAAGTTCTGAGTCGTTCAGAAAATGTTTCGCCTTGCCTCTCATTGCCTTGTTCTCTCATTGTCTGATCAGACAGAACCAGGGTCAGAGCTCAGAGACCGCAGAGCAGTTCCCATAGAGCAGAACCCATGATGTCACTGGCTTTTGCTTTAAGATAGTTGTTGTGGACATAGATGCAGGCTATCCAATAAATGTTTCCACGGTCACTTGTAAAGAAAATTCTTAGGAAGAGATGACTTAAAATATTATTATTGTTTAATGCTAAAAGATATGTCTTTGTTTTGGTGGTGTTTGAATTTAGAGGCGTATTTAGAAAGTCATGGCTTTTCAATTTGTGGAAAGTCTATGCCCTGTAAAACACAAAGTTGTATATGTAGATCAAGAATGGACAGCTCTTTATGCATAAGTAGTTTTATGTTTTTATGCACTTCTGTGTATATAATCTCAGCTAGTGTTTAGCTTTTGAATGGCCTTTTACTTATACTTTGCAGCAACTAGAAAAGTTTTTAAATCTGACAGGCCTTGGAGAATAGAAGGGTAGATTTAGTATTGCATTGTTTTCTAACAGCTGAACTGACAAATTCTAGAGAATCTACTTCTGGAAAAAAATATATTGTGTGTGTTTACTGGTCTGTAAGTTTTTCTTAAACATCATTCTTTGTCTCGTATGTCTTTCCTAGCAATAACTGCTGTTCAGAATAAGTGTAGGAAAAGCCCAACAACCCTTGCTTTTATCATCTCCCTCTTCGAAAACAAGCAGCCTGTGAAATCTCAATCTCACTGAAGTGATGGGGGCTGCTTCATAATGAATTTTATTAGCGCCAGGCATCCTTCAGTCAGCCCTTGCTGCTAGTGTTGGCTTGGCTTGCATGAGGCAGATCAGGAGCATGTGTCCCCTTTTATTTTCATTAGGGTTAAAGGAAGTCACTTAAGGGTGAGTGCATCCAGTCCTTGCTCTTCAGCTGACTGGACCGTGATAGCTGTTCCACTTTGATGTGAGCTGTTCCACTGAGAGGCTGGACCGACCAAGTGTTCAGGCTGAAACCACGACTATGGTTTTTGGCTCTCAGAACCTCTCTTCTGTCCTTGTTTCTAAAGCAAAGGAGAAGTTGTCTGCATTTGTGAAGCCTTATTTTGAAGATAGGTGCTTGTGAGATGGTTTCTCCTACCCATAACCTTTAAGAACTGTCCTCTTCCAATGCTGAAAGCTCAGTTCTGGGTGCTGCTGTTGCCCTATTCACCCAGATTTATTTGTCGCTCTACCGGTAGCCTATTCCCTTTGTTCCACCAGAGAAATGGTTTAGTTCATGCACCTCTTGGTCATAACACATTCTTAAAAGAGTGCACAGTGCTTTTCTGTCAGTCTGCTTCTGTTAGTGCTCATGGAGGACTCTTGTGGGGCAAATGCAACACTAAAAAAAGTCTTTCTCTTTAGTTCCAGACATTTTTGAATCAGATCAACAGTTCATTGGTTGACTCAAATATGTTGGTTCGCTGCATTACGTTGTCCCTGGACCGATTTGAGAATCAGTCTGATGCTAAAGGTAAAGAGTAAGGAGCGTTGTCTTCGGTGGTGATAGTGTTTGTTTTAAGCCTGGGCTTTGAACATGCTGGTGGGAGACAGAGAAATACCCCCTGTATAATCAATGTTTCTAAACTTTAAGAACCTGATGATTCTCTTTCCTCTTGCTGCAGTTGCAGAAGTCCTCTCAGAATGCCGCCTGCTGTCATATATGTCCCAGATGTCCATGAGAATGTCCTTTCTTTTCCGTCTCATTAATATTATCCATGTACAGACACTTACCCAGGTAAAGAGCTGACAATAATTTCACTGATGCCTTGCTGACACTGTGTGCTGATGAGCTGGGCTGGGAGCAGGGAGGGACCTGGCTTCTCTTTGAGAGACCCATGGCCCTTTTCTGTGTTGCAGATAAGGCAAATGTGCAGAGGAAGTTCTTTGAGGGCATTTTGAAGGTCATCTGTAAGATCAAATCTCTGTTTTTGTTGTTTGACCCTACTATGTTGTTTTTCCTTTTAGGAAAATGTCAGTTGTTTGAACACAAGTCTAGTTATCTTAATGCTGGCCCGAAGGAAAGAAAAGCTACCTTTTTATCTGCGCACTTTGCAACAGATGGAATACACAGAGAAATACCCAGGCTTCATCCTGAACAACTTCCATAGTCTCCTGCGATTCTGGCAACAGCATTACCTCAACAAGGACAAAGACAGCACCTGCTTAGAAAATGTATGTGAACCTCTTAAACATCGTAAGAGAAATCAAAGCTGTCTGTGTACTAATAACTTTCTGAAGTACTTCTCACAGCATTTTAGCACTCAAGACCCTGGTACCTGTGGTTAGGGCTGCATGAAGTAGATGTGTGGTTCAGGTCTGTCACCATGATTTGTCAAAGAAGGAGGATCCTCTTTTTGGGCAGCCTCTATAGAATTGCTTTTAAAGCCAGGAGGCTTTTTGCCACCTTCTGTGGGGCTGAGCACATGAGCATCTGTGCCTGCTGCTTTCTGAACCAGCAGCTGCCTGGCATCTCCTCATCCTTCCAGGAGAGAGCCCTTGGGCTTATAGCACTGCTGTGAAGTGGCCCTTTTGTTTGAGTGGATCTTGGAGCTATTGTAAAGTAGATTTCTGTTTTACATCTCAACATCAATTCCTCCCTAAACCTACTTTTCATCAGGATGCAGCTGATTGTATTTAATTCTTCCAAGTTATTCAAACCATGAATCAGGTGCACATGGGTGATGTGCTGGCTGTAGGGGTGTCTGCACCTCAACATTCTGCTGCAGGATCTGTTTGCTTGGGGATATGGGATGTGCTGCCTCCTAGGGAGTTTGCTCTGCTGCTGTTTTGCATCCAGTGTCCTTTCATATCATATCTAATGCTGCTCTGCTAGTAGAATGGATGTGCTAGAGGTCGTAGTGGAAATAACGTTGCCTGGCATAGGTGGTGCAGCGTCCACCTCTTTGCACCCTGAGCAGGACAGCCTCAGTGGTGGATTGGAGGTTAAGGCGGGTGGCTGAGGAAGCTGGTCCAGATAGGAAGTGGTTTTGAGTTTTCTGTGCCTAAGGTGTCTACGTGTCGGTGCCTGCAGACCCTGCTAACCAACCTCCTCTTCTCCTTCCACAGAGCTCGTGTATTAGTTTTAGCTACTGGAAAGAGACTGTGTCTATACTGCTCAGTCCAGACCGGACTTCCCCCTGTGCCATAGTTAGCTACATCGACGAGGCGTATATGGACATTGACAGAGACTTTTCTGAGGAGTAATTCTTCGCTCTGGCTTCCGATGGACAGCGCTTGGAGGGTACCTCGCGGCCCGTGGATTTTCAGGGATTCGCTGTGTAGTGTGTGTGTGTGTGTGTGCGTGCGCGGCTTGGAGCCGCGGAGCGAAACCGCAGTGTTGAACCCCGGCCCCCTCCCCGGCCCCACCTCTCATCTCCCAGCGGAGGAGACTTGCAAAGCTGTCTGGGCAGCACATTCAGGGATGTATCTTCCATTTGTTCTGGGGTAAAGCAAAACCAACAAACAAACAAAAAAGTTTTTTTTTTTTTTTTTTTTTTTTTTTTTTTTTTTTTTTTTTTTTCTCTCCCCCCCCTCCAGTCAGAACTGGCTGCTTGGAGTCCCTTTTGATGACAAATCACAATATCTTGTATGGTGCCAGTTTGGTTGGGGATCTTTTTCCAGGCTACCAGAATGAGCAAGTCAAAAAGCACAGAAATTGCCCTCCAAATGTGAGGTCCAAGGAGCCACTCTGACTAGGACCCCAGCACACCAGCCACATGCAGAGCCACCATGAGGATCCTTTCAGGTTTAACTCTTCTGCTGGGGGTTGGAATCAGGGGTTTAGGGTTGATTGGAGTGAATGTGAGTGCGTGTGCTTTTAATTCCTGAGAGCCCTAGCTCCAGTCACCTCTTTACCATCTACTTTTGGATCATTTGGTACTAAATCTGTTCAGCCTTTGTCTGTTTGTGCGTTAGGAGAGAGCCTCTGCTCCTGCTGTCTTTCCTGCAGATCCTTCCTGGCTGGAGGTGTTCTTAAAATGCTGCGGAGAACAGAGACATTTCAGCAGTGGTGGAATCGCAACAGGGGTTGGCTTTTTCATGGAGCACTAGCATTAAAGCATACTAATTTTTTAAAACTGGCGGCTTGTCCCTTCTTGGGTAACTAATCTGGTTTTAAAATCCTTTTCAGGACCGTTGCTCTTGATGCTAACCTGCTGTGCCTGGAAGTTTGATACCAGTTTCTGCTTTCAGCCCTTAATATCAACACACACACATTAATCTTGAAGTGCAATATTTATTGGAGGTGTCAGTGTTTCCTGGATTTGTCTTGATCGGGATGTGTTAAATGCTGGGAATAAACACTCCTAATTGAAGGTAACTTTGTAGGATATGTTGGGAAAGGGGGGAGCTGGTTTTGGCAGAGTCCCAGTTGCCAAGCCTGAACCCACCCTGTCTACTCACCAGTGTTCATTATGTTGCTCCAAGACAGTCATATTCCCAGGATGAAATACAGTCTGAAGGCCTGAGCCACTGCCTTTAAGTCCAAACTTACCATCTTGAAGCTCCAGCTCCAAGAAACCATTTTCCTTTCAAACACACATCTGAATTACTTCAACCTAGTTGATGAGGCAGTTTGCCCTCCCTGCTCTCCAGGAGCTGCGGGCAGGGACTGGTTGTCCCCGAGCCTTTTGTTCCTCATCTTTAGCAGCAGAGCGAAAGCCATGCTGGGAATGCCAGGGCCTGGCTTCCAGTCCCTTGTGCAGGATTTGCTCTCTAAAAGTCACCCTTCTCCTCCAGCCTTTCCTGTAATTCTCCATCCTGCTATGCACTCACAGTCAGTACTTGGCTTGCAGGGGGGCCAGAGCTTCTGAGCTCGTGTGTAAACCCAGAGTCTCCCAGGAACACGGGGAGCCTCCCCCAGGGCTGATGCTCCCAGCCTGTTCCCTGTGCAGGGGCAGCTGCAACTCTCTGTTCTTCATCAGGTCACCCCTGTGCCTCCCCCGCCCCGGCTCATTTCTCTCTCATCTGTATTTTTTTTTTTTTTCTTTTTTGTTTTTTCCTTTTTTATGTTCTTGGGTAGTTGTGGTTTTGGTGTATCTTTGCTTCTTAGCTGTAATAGATGTACACTTAAAATAAATGCTTCAACTTAAAAAACTTTAAAAGGCCAGGGTTGCCTTTCCCCTAGTTCTAGTTAATTTGTGCATCCAAGGGGTGCTGCTGTAAACCTGCAGCGTCGCATTCACATCCCTGTATTTACGTAACTCAATGTTACATTTGGTCTTGGCTCTTGACCCGCGTGTGGCTGAGCTCAAATAATCCCAGCCTGGCTCGGGCATCTCCCCTGTGCCCCAGGAGAGCACAGAAATTTATGTGGTTTTGCAGGTTTTTGGGTCCCCACGTGCTAGGGGGGAGTTGGCTGTGTTTGCACCTTCAGGCTCGTGCAGGAACTGAACTTGCTTCCCTTGGAGCTTGGGGACAGGGAGGGCTGCAGCAATTCCTGCTCCTGGGAGCTCCTCTGGCCCCGCCAGCCTCCCCAATTATTTTTTTCTGGAGAGGGACCAAACTGTTCCCGCCTTCATCCTGGTTTGTCTTAGGGAGAGCAGAGGGAGGAAGGGCCCTGCGTGGAGGCAGCGCCTGCCCCGACTGCCACGGCGGCTCCCTCGGGCTGAGGGATGGGGAAGGAGGTGGCACCCGAGACTAATGGGCCCTTCTCCAAGTCTGCGCTGTCGCTGGGGCTTGCTGAGGTTCTTGCTGCCCCCATTAATGCCAATTTACTAACTGCAAACAAACGTATTAAATGGAAACTTATTAAAGAAATCTATTTTAAAGAAGTAAATGTCTTTTTTTGTAGTGCGTTTTCCAAGGCTGCAGGAAGCTTCACTGGGGGCTGTATTTAGGCTTTTCCCACTCTCACCTTGGCTAATGGGCTGAGTGGGATCTACTCAGTCCTCCTCCCTCTCCCACCTCCCCTCTCAGAAACTGCAGGTGCTGAAGAGTTTGGGAAGGAGGGGGAAGAAAAGAGCTGAACCAGGGGGCTAGTGCAGACCAAGGCACAAAGGGCTCTTGCCTGAGCTGGGCGCTCTGGTGCCCAGCGCCCAGTTTGCCCTGTGCTGGCAGCAGCTGTGATTGCTGCCAAGGGGGGCTGCTGCCCCTCTCCTATCCCATAGGTTTCACCTATGGAGGTGAAACACCCACCCCGCTCCTGCTTTGCCTCCCCAGGTCTCCACGGGTGCAGCAGAGCACGAGGCCGGCGCTACCCCACAGACACGAAGCAGCCGGGCTGCGGCGAGAGCTCCGTTTATTCACTCGGTGCCCAGCTGGCAGTGACTGTTGCAGCCGTTCGCCTCCAGAGCAGAGCAGGGGACGGGTCCGGGCCGGCGTCCGCGTTCCTACTCCTCGTGCTGGCAAAAAGCAAAGGGAGCGGCTGAGACGGCGCAGGTAGCGAGCGGAGCGGCGCTGCCAGGCCCCCCGCGGCCGGCCCCGCGCGGGGCTGCATGGCGGCGAGTCCCCGTCCCCACCCGCGGCCGGGCGGTGTCGGCGCTGGGCCTCACCTTGGACGTGATGACCTCGCGGGTGCGGGCGCGCAGCTTGTTGACCTGGGTCTCGGCGATGTCGGCCCGCTCCTCCGCGTCGTCCAGCTCGTGCTGCACCTTGCGGTACTTCACCAGGTTGGAGTTGGCTTGCTGCTCCTGCGGTGGCGCGGGGACCGCGAAAAGCAGGGGTGGAGGAGAGGAGGGCGCCGTGAGGCACAGCCCAGTGCCTGGGCTGCGGCTTCCCCGCCCGGGGCCCTTCAGCCCACGGCACCGGGCGGCGGCGGGGGCCCATACGAGTCCCCCCAGGAAGCCCCTGGGCAAGGAGAGCAGCACTTACCGCCTCCTCAAACTGGCGCTTGTAGCTCTTGACCTTGCTCTGCAGCTTGTCGATCAGGTCCTGCATCCGAGTCAGGTTCTTCCTGTCTTCCTCGGCCTGCAAGAGCCCCAGCCCCGTCAGCGGGAGCCCTGGTGCCAGAGCCCAGTGTCCTGCCCCGCCTCCTCCTGCCCCATCTCCTCTCGCCCAGTGGTGCCAGGGCCCTCCCCGCCCGGGCAGCTCCTGCCCACCCGCTGTCCCTGTCCCAGGGGGTGTCCCCTGGCGCCCTCCTGGCCTCGCAGCTCCCAGCTGAGGTGCTGCCCCTCCAGGGACGCAGGGGCCGGGTGAGGAGGGTGCTGTGGGGCTGTACCTGGTAGCTCAGCTCCTTGATCCTCCGCTCGTACTTGCGAATGCCCTTCTGCGCTTCGGCCATCTTCTTCTGCTCCGTGTCCAGCTCCCCCTCCAGCTCACGCACCTGCGTGGGGAGAGGGGACAACTCAGCGCTGCCCGGCCCCAGCAGCACAGCCTGGCCGGGCGGGCGCCATGGCCCCAGCGCAGGGCCACGCCAGCCCCAAGCGCTCAGGTCCTGAGCATCACTGCAAGGGACAGGGCCGTGCCCGCGCCCTGCAAAACCGGGTAGCATCACCCTAGGCTGCAGAACGCGCAGGCTGGGGCAGTGCCAGGAGCTCCTGGGTGGCTGGTGCTTGTGGGCTGCCCTTGCTGCCTCACCCTCGCCTCCAGCTTCTGGATCTGCTTCTTGCCCCCCTTGAGAGCGATCTGCTCCGCTTCATCCAGGCGCATCTGCAGGTCCTTGATGGTCTGCTCCATGTTCTTCTTCATCCGCTCCAAGTGTGCGCTCGTGTCCTGCTCCTTCTTCAGCTCCTCTGCCATCATGGCAGCCTGCAGGGTCGAGGGCACACGGGTGCCACCATCAGGCCAGGCAGCCCTCTCCGATCCAGGGGCCCCAAGAGGAGCTGCGAGAGCCTCCCCTCCCCTCCCAGCTGCCAGCCCCTGGGCACCCTTGCGCCGTCTGCACCCTGCTCTTACATCCGTGATGGCCTTCTTAGCCTTCTCCTCCGCATTGCGGCACTCCTGCACCGCGTCCTCCACCTCGCTGCTCAGCTGAGAGATGTCAGTCTCCAGCTTCTTCTTTTGGTTGATCAGGCCCGTGTTCTGCAAGCAGAGAATGGGGAAGTGGCTCAGGGACCAGCTGTTCACTCCGGATGGTGGCCCCAACGCCAGGGAGGCTCCCAGGCGCCTCAACCCGTCCATGGGCCAACAGAGCCCCACGTCCCAGCTGTTCAGCACAAGGCCCCTCACCTGTGAGTGGAGCAGGTTGACCCTTTCGGTGGCTTCCAACAGCTCCTGCTCTGCCAACTTCCTGCTCCTCTCAGCCTGCTCCAGGGCTGCCCGCAGCTCCTCCACCTCTGCCAGCAGCAGGTTGTTGCGTCGCTCCAGCGCGGCCGCCTGCTCCTTCAGGTCATCGTTGTGGCGCTGGGTGTCATCCAGCTCGATTTGCAGGTCCTGCCAGGCAGCGCAGGGTCAGTGAGGAAGGGAAGGAGAAGGGGAGAGCCCCAAGCCAGAGCTGGCAGCTGGGGCAGCACCCAGACATCCCACCCGTGGCCTCCGACCTTGATCTGGGCCTGAAGCTGGCGGCCCAGCTTCTGGAACTCGGCTGCCTGGCGGTTGGCATGGCTCAGCTGGATCTCCATCTCATTCAGGTCTCCCTCCATTTTCTTCCTCAGCCTGACAGCCTCATTCTTGGCCCGAGCCTCAGCATCCAGTGTGGCCTGCATGGAGTCCATGGCACGCTGGTGGTTTCGTCTGCAGCGGGTAATGCATGATAATGTGTCAGTGGTGGCCCCAGGAACCCAACTGTCCCATCATTCGTGTCATGTAAGCTCTGCCCCTGCAGTGCCCAGACTGTCTCCCCTCCCCACACACCTCAGGTTCTCAAACTCCTCGTCCTTCTCTGCCAGTTTCCTGTCCACGTCAGCCTTGATCTGGTTCAGCTCCAGCTGGATACGCAGCGTCTTGCTCTCTTCGTGCTCCAGGGCTCCCTAGGGATAGCAGCATCCCTGCGTAAGAGCAGGCCCGGGAAGGCCTCCCCAGCCAACCCATCCTGGCCTCACACCCAGCCTAAAGCCATGGGGAGCACGGGGAGTCAGGGCAGTCAAGAACCGCCTCCATGCCCTTCCAGAGGTTGTGCAACGCTCACGAGCAGGGCCCGAGAATCCCCCAGGTGCTGGTTGTGTCCTGTCACTCAGGGCGGTCATGCTCTATGGGTCACCAGCGCCAAACCACCTCACTAGAGCTGCATGGTAGGTGAGGTGCCTTCAGGGGCAGCAAGCACAGGACAGCTGGTGGGAAACACAGCCTCACCTCAGCCTCCTCCAGGGCTGCCTGTATATCGCTCTTCTCGCTCTCCAGGGCCTTCTTCAGCTTCTCCAGCTCATGGATGGTTTTGCCACTCAGACTGATCTGGTCAGTCAGATCAGCAATTTCCTCTGGCAAGAGAAGAAGGGCCCCAGGTCAGGGCTAATTTGCAGGACCAACCCCACACGGGCAACTTTCCCATCTCCCCACCAGCCCAGGCTGTGTCCTCCCTCGTTCAGTGCAGAGCAGCCATGCAGACACTGGGGCTGTGCTGGAGGGATGGGCACCATTGCCCTTGCTGGGTCCTGCTGCACTGCCCTGCAGCCCGGGTACTGTGTGTGCACACCTCTCACAGGAGATGCGAAAGGAGCCACCTAGATCTGCTTCTCCTAAAGCTCAGTCCTACCTTGCAGGTTCTTGTTCTCCCTCTTGAGGGTCTCCAGGTTGTCCAGGGACTCCTCATAGGCATTCTTGAGCTTGAAGAGCTCCGTGCTCAGGCTACGCGACTCCTTCTGTGATGCTTCCAGCTCTGCCTGGGTCTCCTCGTACTTCTGCTTCCACTCAGCCAAGACCCTGTCAAAGTTGCGTTGCTTCTTGTCCAGGGCAGCACAGGCCGAGTTGGCTCTCTCCAAGTCCACCGAGAGGTCCTCAATCTCTGTCTGCAGCCGGTGCTTGGTCTTCTCCAGCGAGGAGCACTTAGCGTGAGCAGCCTCCACTGCCTCTTCTGCCTCCTGCAGACGGATGGCCAGCTTCTTCCTGCCAAGGACAGCAAAGGGTGAGGAGGCCCAGCCCAAGCATCAGCCCAGCTCATGTTCTGGGGATGAAAGCCCATGACCTGCCCAAACACCCTGGCAAGGGCCTCCTTCAGGCTCAGGTCTGGGCAGAGAACTGCAGCCTGACCCTGGGGTCTAGCAAAGCCCCCTCTTTGAATGGGGACTGGCTACCTGCAGAGTACATGTTCCTGTGCCACGTGGCATGAGACTCACTTGGCTTCCTCCAGCTCTTCCGTCCTTTGGATGGCATCTGTCTCATACTTGGTTCTCCACTGGGCCACTTCGGCGTTGGCTTTGGACAGGGTCCTCTGGAGCTCACTCTTGGCCTCTACCTCCTCCTCATACTGTTCCCGCAACAGGTCGCAGTCGTGCCGGGAGGCTTGCAGGGCATGGGCCAGGGCATTCTTGCTCTGAGGAAGGGAGAGTTCATGAGACCAGCAGCTGACATCAGGCTCCCAGAGGCTTCTTACGGTGCAACATTGGATGCAGAAGGACAGACTCCTGCTTTTGGGGGGCCAACGGCTACTCTTGGGTCTCCTACATGCAAGGCACATCCCATCTCACCAGCTCAAGTTGCTGGGCCACTGCCATGGTGGGACAGACACATGTCCCATTTCCTGACATCACTGCCACTCTGAGCTGTTGGCCCTGACTGCCCTGGCTGGATGCAGCCATGAAAGCAAACAGGAATCCAGGTCAGCCCTGGTGACATTTCTCTGGTAAGTCCATGCTGCAACTCGGGCCCCAGGGTGGCCTTCCCAGCAGAGAAGTGACCTGTGGACCCAGGGAGGCCACAGAGCAATTTTTTTCTTCTCATGGGGCCTGGATTTCCAATCCTCCTATTCCCGTTTGGGCAGTGCCTCCTGGGCCATGGAGCTCAGCCTTGCCCCAGCAGCCTCACCTTGGTCTCTTCCTCCAGCTGCCTCTTGAGCTCCTCGATGGTCTGTGTGAATGAGGTCTTGCCGCGGCTCAGCTGGTTGATGAAGGACTCCTTCTCCTCCAGCAGTCGACTCAGCTCCCCTGTGTTCAGAAGCAAACAGCTACGTTGGGGCAGAGGGCCCAGGAAAGCCTGTGGCCTTCACCTCCCCGCAATGTCACTACCCAGTGCCAAGATGCCCCAGCAGCAGTCGTACCCACAGCTACAGCACACACGTGAACATTGGTGGATTATCCCCAAACCTGGGGCCCTCTGCGTGGCTCCCTCAATAGCCACTGAGTCATCCCAGCTTCTGTTTAGCCCTCATCAACGAGGACCCTGGGGGCCACACAGAGGTGACCCTTCCCTTGGCCAAGCTTGAGAGGCCTGAGCCCTGAGACCGTCCTGTGAAGTGCAGAAAGTCTGTCGGGACAACACAGGTGGACCAGGACAAGGCTATGGCTTTTTTTTCCTGTTTGACAGAAAGGAGCAAACTTGAATAACAAAGTACCCAGTGGAGGTGACACAGCCCAGACATGCCTGCTGAAGGCAACTGGGCAGAAACCTCCGGCA
Source organism: Nothocercus julius (assembly GCA_013398735.1). Classification (NCBI taxonomy): domain Eukaryota; kingdom Metazoa; phylum Chordata; class Aves; order Tinamiformes; family Tinamidae; genus Nothocercus; species Nothocercus julius. The sequence continues at coordinate 368,327 of VZSV01000200.1, forward strand.
GCGCCAGCTGTAACCACACAGGAGAGCTCGTGTGCTCTGGGTGTCCCTGCTTGAGCAGGGGGGTTGGACTAGATGATCTCTAGGGATTCCTTGCAACCTCAACCATTCTGTGATTCTGCGTGTCCATGGAAAGAGGCTGCACTCCAGCAGCTCAAGGCTAAGCGTGGCAGCCAGGAGTACCCTTGTTGTGGTGCTTGAGATCACGGCACGTACGCCAGCAGCAGTGAAAGCAGCTTCGTTGTGTCCATGTGAGGGGCAGGAGGGTTTGTGCAGCTAAACCACTGCTCCCTGGCACAGGTGCCCCAGTGCAGGCCCAGCCCCAGAGCAACGATGCCTCCTCCGACGGCCTCTCCCACCTACCGTTCTCGGTCTGCAGCCTGCCACGCTGCGTGCTCACGTCAGCCAGCTGTCGCTGCAGCTCATCCACCTTGGACTTGGCTTCACTCAGCTGGTCCTCGTAGGTGCGACACAGCTTCTCAGCGTTGGCCTGTGTGCACCAAGCAAAGCCCACGTGAGAGACAGCTCTGCCCACAGAGGGCTCAGTGACTGCACATCACCTTGGGACCCGATTCCCTGCTCAGCTAATCCCGTAAGAGCACAAGGCAGAGAGCAGGAGCCTGCCAGAACTGTCCTGTCCGGGCTAGGCTGACAGCAGCTCCCTACAGCCTCTCTCTGTTGAATGTGTCATGGGAAGTATCTTCCTAGATCTTCCAACCTTGGCCAGCAACTAAAAGCACCTCAAATTCTCCAAGCACCACTGTACATCAGTACACACCGAGTAAGAGGGACTCAGTCTTGGCAGAGCAGACATAGCCAGGACAACATCCCACGGATGTGGCATTGCAGCAAGATGCCACGATGCTGCAGTCAGGGCTGCAGGGCCCAAAACTCTCACAAAGGGACTGAACCCGCCCTACACAAGGCTGGCGCCCACCTTGTTCTTGGTGAGGTATTCAATGTTGGATGACAGGTCGTCCACCTCCATCTTCATCTCGCTCTTCTCCTTCTCCAGCTTCTGCTTGACGCGTTGCAGGTTGTCGATCTGCTCGCTCAGCTCGGCTACGCTGTCCGCGTGCTTCTTGCGCAGGGCGGCTGCCGTGGACTCGTGCTGCAGAGTTGCCTCCTCCAGGTCCCGCCGCAGCTTCAGGAACTCGGCCTCCCGCTTCTTGTTCATCTCCAGCTGCGTGGCCGTCGCCCCCCCAGCCTCCTCCAGCCGCTCACTCAGCTCCTCCAGCTCCCGCGACACTTCGGCCCGCTGCTTTTCCACCTTGGCTCTAGCCGTGCGCTCTGCTTCCAGCTCCTCCTCCAGCTCCTCAATCCGGGCCTGGCGGAGAGCAAATGAAGCAGATGCTTCAATCACTGGATGAAGCACCAACATCTTTGCTCCTCCCAAATATAGCAAGTTATACCCTCTGATGCTGGATAGCAGAAAGCACCAGCCCAGACCGAATGCTTGGACTGTTTCGGGTATCTTGGAGGCAAGTATGCCCTGATAGCTTCCTTGCTTCAGTTTCTGCTCTCCTGTGGACCCTGCTGGGAGGATCCAGGCTGATGCTAGTTCTGGTCAGTGCCTCAATGGCAATCGATTCAGTAGCCTGAATTTCGGAGTCTGCCTTTGCTAGAAAGAAGCCCAACAAACAAGTTTTGCATCTGCAGAGTCCAGGGGATAGGTCTGAGGTCGTAGTCTAAGAGAAAGGACAACATCCTAGAGGGTGTTTTTCATGCTAGTGCTAATATTTACCTCATTAGTTCATTCCTGAATTTTCCAGTCCACCCTATCTAGGAGAGGGTTTTGCTTGAACTAAGAATGGCACTTTTTTTCCCCCATTTTCCTGCTGTCAAGGAGGTACACCTGTGCTCAGAAAAGGGCCAGAACAATTCAATTTCCCCAGCACTTCGTTTGATGGAAATTTAGGACTAATGGCCCTTGAGAATGATTCTTCTCACTCTACCTGAAGCTCCTTGATCTTCTTCTGCAGCTGGGCCTCAAGGACTTGCTCATCTTCAATCCTTGAATTCAGCTGACTTATTTCAAAGTCTTTCCTGCATAAAAAAAAGTCAGATCTCTGGTCACAGAACAACTGTCCTACTGAGTCCCTCCAGCCACTGAAGTCAGAGGAAACTGGCTCCTTTCAATGTATCACCCAGACCCAGAGGGTAAATAAACAGAGGAAAAGACTCTGGGCCAGGCCTGCAGTGGCCAGACTTGCAGCCAATCTGACTCTGAGGTTTTCCCTATTGGGTCTCTGGGTGTTGTTCTCCAACCCCTCAGCTGGGATGAGATATGAGAGAAGAAAGTTGCACTTGTGACTGACATCACAGCTCTGCATTAGGATCCTGCCAGGCAAGTCTCTCCTCTCCCACCCCACATGCAGAGAAAGTCCTAAAGCACCTTGATCCACTAGTCCATGTGGCTCCTTATGAGAGGGACTCCTGCAGTGTCTCTGCGTAATGCCCAACAAAACTAATCCCTTATTTTGCCTGGACCGATCACACCAGCAGTGCTCACAACCACATCCCAACAGCCTCTGCTGAGACCGCGTGGTTTAGAGGTGGGTACTGGCTGGGCAGAGTAAGGGCACTGCCCAGGTACACACCGCGCACTCACTTTTTGAGTTTCTCCTCCAGTTGCTGTTTGTCATTCTCCAGATCCATTACAGACTCTTGCGTTAACTTCAGGTCACCTTCAAGTTTCCGCTTTGCTCTCTCCAAGTCCATGCGAATTTTCTTTTCTTGTTCAAGAGAGCTTTCCAGCTGGAAAATGAAGGGAGACAGGCTAGGGAGGGATAGGGCTGCCTGTGACCTACCTTATGGCCATTTCTGTGGGAACTTTACCCTGCCTGTAGAGTCAGAGCTGTTCCCCAGTTGGTCTCCAGTCCCATTCCCCTAGTCCAGGACTGCTCCTCATGATCCTCTGAATTATCTCTTGGTTCAGGGGCAGTTTGTCAATCAGTTATTCATAGTTTGGTTGTATTTAACTGGGATCTGGTAATGATCCTACCTACTAGAAGCCACTCAGGGCCAGCATTTGGGCACTCCAGGACATGTGTGACTGAAACCTGTCTCACTTCATTGTTATTGGCCCATTACTCACATCATCCACTTGCTGCTCCAGTTTGACTTTGGCTTTGGTCAGTGTGTTGACTTTGTCCTCCTCGGCCTGCAGGTCATCCAGGGCCTGCTGATGGGCCTCTTGCAGTGCTTTCTTCTCTTTTGTCAGCTTCGCAATGATCTCATCCAGAGCAGCCATTTCTTCAATCAAGTTTTTAACCTAGGCCAGTGAAGTCAAAAATTGAGCGCCTATTCTCTGAGACAGGGGACACAAAGCTAATGCACTGGCCTGTCCTCTGAAGGGCAGGAGTCAATGATGAGCAGCAACTTGCCAGCACAGCAGCAGCCAGCTCCTCTAACCTTGGCCAGGTTTACCCCAGGACCTTATGCCAAAAGACCCAGACGCAGTGCTGCAGGGCACTGAAGGGTTTTGTCCTCTCTCATTTTCACTCTGCTCAGTCCCAGTTCCTTGACACCAGCAGCCTTGTCCCCCATGTTTCTCTTCTATGTACCACTAAGAGCTGCCACAAGCACTGAAGCCACTCAGTAATGCCAGTGTCTGGGGCAGAGCACAGCTGGACTCTGAAATTACCTTGTTCTCTGTGGCATGTTTCTCCTTCTCCACCTTAGCCAGTGTGATCTCTAGGTCATCAATGTCCTTCTTCAGCTCTGCGCACTCATCCTCCAGCTTGCGTTTCTTGGCTGTGAGGTCTGAGTTCATCTCCTCCTCATCCTCCAGACGCTCTGTCAGCTCCTTCACCTTGGCCTCCAGCTGGATCTTCGACTTGATCAGCAGGTCACAGCGCTCCTCTGCATCTGCCAGGTTGTCTTGCTCCTGGAACAGGCACAAAAGAGATAGTGCTCACTCACAACCCCAAAAGCTCAGCCACACTGCCCGGACCCTGTGCTCAAGATCTCCTCATGGAGGCGACAGAGCCAGACCAAGGTGCTCAGGTGCATCAGAAGATAGTTCCAGTCACTGCCCCTTCCAAGGGCCATGAAAGACCAACTAACACTAGCAAGGGCTCAAGCACTCTGCTCCTTGCTCAACACATGGACCTTCAGCCAACTGCAGTACCTCTACCCTGACAAGGACTGGGTGAGGCACTCACTGCCTGCAGCTGTAGAGCGAGGTCATTCTTCTCCTGGGTCATGGAGACCTGCTTCTCTTCCAGCTCCTTCCTCTTAGCCTCTGACTTCTCCAGAGCCTCTTTCAGTTTCTGGAACTCCTCCTTCAGGTTGGCCATTTCCTTCTCACTCTGAGCAGACTTGAGTAAAGGCTTGATCTTAAAGAACAGCTTCATCCAAGACCAGTTCTTGACAGCATTGAAAGCCCGGATGTTCCACTGGATGGTGTAGAGGGCTTCCCTGAAGGGACAGAAGCACAGCATTACCACAGGTGTAGATTTCCCACCTATCATCCTCATTGCAGCAGAGACCTGGCTTTTGCAGGCCTCAAAAGGACTCTGCATCTCCAGCAGAAGGATGAATATCGAGTGAATGGTACGTTCTTTGCATACTGTGATAGCCACAACAGGATGGGCAGTGTGGCCTGGCCACTGGGCCTTCTGATCATATCATATCATATCATATCATATCATATCATATCATATCATATCATATTAAATCTTTCCAGTGGAACTCTAAAGATCTCCCCACCCAAACACACTCACTCTTCCTCCCAGATCCATGCCAAGCTCCTCCCTGCACAACAGGGCCAAGCTCATCCATAGCAGGCACAAGCAACTCCCAGGGCCAAATCCACGGAAATGGGCAGGAGGAGTGAGGAAGGAGACTCACAAGGTTCTATCTCCCAGCCACAACTCTACCTCCTGCTGATGATCTTCTGATACTCAATGCGCATAAGGTGCCCACGGATTCTGGCCTGCAGCATGGTCAGGATCTTGGCCAGGCGCTCATCTCGCATCTCTTCCAACAGGCCCAGCAAACCAGCCTTGAAAAACACCTGCAGGCAAGGGAATGGGAGCAGAGTCAAGGGCAGGGAGGGCAGGGTGCTTGGCTGTGGCAGGATGTGTCCCACTGGCCTAGGCAGGTACCTGTGCTGCTGCAATAGACACAGCAGGCCCAGGTGTCCTGCCCAGGGCACACACACAGGCTTGGCACCGCCTGGAGACCCACGCACACAAGGCATGGACACAACTAGACACCAGACCTCTGCCCTGTGCACACCCCCTCCCACCCCTAGCACAGACTGGGTTCACCCCGTTGTGTTGGCTGGTGTGAAGTCAGGATGTGGGAACTTCCTGCCTGTGTGTGCTATCCTGTTCAGTGCCTTCAGGGGACACAGAGCATGGGACTTCAGCCATGCTGTGGCCACGCAGAGACCAGGCTGGACAGGGAGAGCACACTGGGGGTGTAGATGAATGGCGTCACCCCCAACCCAAGGAGATATATCAAGCTGCCTGATCTCACCTTGGTATGACCAAACTTGTACTGTGAATGGTCAAGATCCAGAGAGCTCAGCAGCTTCTCTGTGGCCTTCCTGCTGTCCACAAACTTGTCATCTGGGATGGCCGCGGGATTCAGGATACGGTAGCTGCAGGAACAGAACAGAGGGACAAGATCATGCAAGAGAACCCAGCATAGAAGTGATGGCTCCTTCCCCTTTCCTGTATGCAGATCATGCCTATCACTCCTGCAAGGATGTGCCTGCAGCACAGGCTCTAGCCATGTATGGACCAGGAGCTCCAAGGTGCAGTATGGAGTCTACCCCAGAGCAAGCCCCAGGGAACCTGCCAGACCCATGTCCTTGTACACAAGGAGGACTGCGCAGGAGAGGATCAATGGCTTCACCTTTCCTGGCCAGACCTAGGCCAAGGTGGGTATATAGTGTCAGCCTGAGACCAGTAAAACACCCCAAAGCAGAGGGAAATCAGAACTAGAATTTGAGGACCTGAGCCTTGCTACCACCCACCTGCACCTGCCCTGTGTTCAGCCATCCCAAACATCATCAGCACTCCAGTGATGCACTAAACTACCTGCGGCTGGCAGAGCCAACAGAGCCACCACAGAGCCAACTGCAGAGCTAACGGTGCTTGCACGGGGCATAGTGGGGCGTGGGGCAGAATCCAGGCAGTTTCCTTCCCCCCAGGACAAGTGCTGGCTGCTGGGGCTGCGAGAAGAGGGAGTTACCGCTGCTTGAAGTCTGCGTAGAGGATCCTGTTGGGGAATCCCTTACGGCAGATGCGTATGCCTTCAAGGACACCGTTACACCGCAGCTGGTGCAGCACCAGGAAAGAGTCCATGGCTCCTAGAGGTGAGAGCAGGGATGGAGCTGACATCCAGCGCACAGGGAAACAGGTGCAGCACGGGGTCTGCAACAACCTGGAAACAGGTTGTTTGAACTCCACAAGCAGCCTGCAGACAGGTTGTTTGAACTCTACAAACAACCTGCGTTTCTGAGCATGGGAGTTAACCCATCCTGTGGGCCACCTCAGTCTGGGATCTGGAGGGTAGAAGTCAGCCTAAAAGACTCGTCGGTGCCTAGTGTTAGATACACGTGCAAGACAGTAGCACAAAGCCCAGCTGAGAGCCTAGAAAAACTAATTTTCCCCAGTAGTGGGGAATAGCAGGAGTCACAGTGGTTTCCACACAGAGATGTTCTGTCTCAGCAGCAAAAGGGCTGCTGAGAGTAAATGTTTTGGGGAGAAGGTTGGCGCAGAAGCTGGGCAGCAGTCCCTGCCAGCTCCCACATGTGGATGTCACCCGAGGGAGCTGACGGGTGACTCTCTCAGTCCATGCATACCTGGAGTCTTCGTCTCATTGGGGATGATGCAGCGGACAAAGTGGGGCTGAGTGGAGCGCAGGTTGGTCATCAGCTTGTTGAGATTCTCCTGTAGGGTAGACATGGGATATGAGGCACAAGGTGGCATCTCTGCTCCCCTACAACACTTGTCCCCAGACCCTTCACCCAAAACAGGGAAAAAGGGGATCCTCGGAGCCCCTTACCACTATTCATGGGAGAAAGGGGAACTTCTCTCTGTGCTATCCTGTCAGTTGGACAGTCCCAGCCCTGTGGCAGGACCGCTGTGCTCTGGCAGGGTGGCAGCACTGGCGCAGTGGATTGGGCTGTCAGACAGGCAAGTGCTGGTTTTGCAATGCTGGAGAGGAGGCAGGTGCCTCCCAAGTATATGCAGGTAAAGTTTTGTGATGGAGGGAGGGAGACCCAGGTGCTGCACCCCCAGGACCATGTGCATTCCTGGATACAGCTCTGTTGGCATCCAACTGCCTGCAGTCCCCAGCCCAGCAGGTTTTCCCTGTGTCCCCTGCATGCCTTTCAGCTGTGATGGAAGGCGCTGCAGAGCCAGCCTGGACGTTCTCCCTCTTGCCACCCAGCCTTGCCCTGAGCCTGGCTCACAGCAGGGTTACTCTGTGGACATCTGCTTGGACCTGGCAGGACCATGGAAGTCATTCTCTGGGATGAGGGTCTTGCAAAGTATTGTCACACGCCATGAATCCAGAGGTGACTTCTGCCTGCAAGGCTGCTGCATGAGGGAAGGGCCATGGGGATCCTACAGGTGTAGCAGGTCTCAGAGCACAGGGCTGTATTACAATTTTTTCTAGGTTTGTTTTCCCTTCAAGGCAGGGCTCAAAGCAAGTCATGGCCCTGCCTTTGCTCAGGCAAAATGCATCTGCACCATTGGTGCTTCCAGGCTGCCTTCCCCTCCTCATACAAGCTCAGCCCACCCAGGACCTGGCTCTGGGAAGGGAACACCAGGCCACAACTCCATACTGTCTGGGACAGCTTGCAGCAGAGACTTGTGACTTGTCCATGAGGAGCAAAGACACAGACATCCATGAAGAGGTCTGGGTCAGGGACCTTCCTCTCATGAAACTGCCCTTGACTACCAGAGTTTTTGGCAGCCCTGAGACAAATGTAGCCTTTTTACAACCCCTTTTAATCACAAGACTGTAACAGCAGGACACAACTTTGGGCTCACAGACCACTCTGTGCTGTTTTTCATTTGCTTAAGCCTTGGAGTAGAAAAAACAAAACCCTCCTGTGGTGAACATGGGATCAGGGAGCTATCAAATGTCTCAGGTCACTTCCCCAGACAGAAGAGCTGAGGGCTGCCTGCTCAGAGACCTGTAAGATCCTCCTTCATTTTCTTCTGCCCAAGGGCTGTCCTTCCCGCTGACAAGAATGAAGAGAGAAGTAGCACAGACTTAAAGTGATGTTCATGTAATACATTATCTAAACATCACTACAAGTCTTAACTGCCGCTCTCTCAAAGGCGAAGGAAGTGCTGGGCAGCACAAACATCACGCGGGCAGAAGCAGCACAAGCCCCAGCTCAAAGAGAGACTTTGCTCTCCCAGCCTGGAGCTTCATGTCCTTCCCTAGCAGCATGGAGGACAGAGCTTGCCCTTGCCCAAGGGCAAGAGGATGTCAAGACGTTTATCCTAGCCAGGTCAACTCTCTGGAGCCCCTGTGTTCCTGAAGAGCCCAAAGATCATGAGCAAGATGCTCCGGAGTATGGGGAGGGAAGTGGGATTGGCGGGAGACTCTCAACTTCCTTCATGGCCATGAATAGCTCTTACCTTGTGCAGCTGGGACACTGTTTGGAAGGAAGCTGCCTTCTTACGTTTCTCCTTGGTCCCTGGCTTGTGAGGTTCCTCTGTTGGGTTGAAATATCAATTAATTGTGTGAGTACTGCACTGTGTCGAGGTGGTTTGGAGGACTCAGAAGCACCTCCAAACTGCCCTGCGCTGAAAGTATCAGTGAAATCCCCAGAGGTGGCAAATGCTGCAATAGCATGAGATGGCTTCTCCTAAGAAATCCTCCCACATCACCATGCTCTGGTTGCTGCCCTTCAGCTCTCAGTAACAGAGGGCTCAGGGCTCTCCTTCACACATCCATGTCACCGCTGGCAGGGCCACCAGGACAGCCCTTGAGCACCCTGCAGGCATAGCCTGATCCTGACCGCTCACACAAGACCCCTAGCTCAAGGCAGAGCTGCAAGTTCAGAGTCCCCAGGACACTAAGATTTTTAAGAACCAGTGCAGATCTTCCCTTCACCAGGGCTGCTAGGCACAGGAATGTTGCACCAACAGGCAGGCAGGGCAATGGGGCTGTAAAGGGAAGGGGGAACAGTGCACAAAGAGGCATGAGATTGTTCTCCACCTGAACTGGAGCCCACATAGTTCTCATACAGGGAGGCCAGCAGCTTGTTCTGGGATTTTTGGAAGACTGCCACTACTGTCTCATTCAGGGGGTCCTTGTTCTTGTCCAGCCACCCGATGATGTTGTATGGCACCTGCCACCAAAGAAGAGAGGCAAAAGTAAGGATAGGCCAGCAAAGCAGGTGGCTAACACTGCAGAAGAGCTGGCAAGGGACATACCACACCAGCGTAGTGCACCAGCTCAAAGTGGGCTTCGTATTTCCGCTTTTTGTCTGGTCGGGGCTTCTGGAAGTTAGGTGACTTTCCAATATGGTTGTCGTAGAGCTTGGCTTTGAACGACATGTCGGAGGCTTTCGGGAACATGCACTCCTCTTCGAGGATGGACAGGATTCCCAGTGGCTGCAGGGAGAAGGCAATATAAGGTCTGAGCTCAGAGTTGCCAGGTGCCATCCCAGAACAGGGAACTCTCTCTGCTACTGGCCAGGTGACAGCAGTGGCATGAGAAATCTATGCTGGGGCAAGATATCCCTGTTCCTGTGATGTACCCCACCAGGCTGCATGGACCACTGCATTTCTCCAGCCAGCCAGAACAGGGATGGCCAGGCCTTCAAGAAATGGAGGCTTTGCAAGTCTTTCAGATTGTCAGGGAAGGGCACGTCCTCTCTAGTATCCTGACAGCTACATTATTTACCAAAACAAAAAGCGAGTTTCCTCCATTCCAGCAGAGAATTTTTTATACAAGCTGCTCTGAGTTTGCAAGCACCCCAAAGGTACAGCAAGAGGGTAAGAAAAAAAGGTCATCATTCAGTATTCTAGGGGGGAAAGTCCCCACCAGGTTTCATTGCTCACTGGTGGGTAGGAACAGGAATTTCCATGTTTTACACAACCAAAATTTGTGTCAAAAGGAACCCATAGCCTGAAGGCTCTGTGCTGCAAATGTAGAGAGCATGGACTTGGGATACTTGTTTGGACTGGGGAGGGACTCCATTCTTGGTAGCAGAGCAGTCATCACTGTTCCAGTGCTTGCAAACAAATGATCTAGCAGATGCACCATTTGTGTGCCCTGTCTTACGCTTTACCTTCTCAATCAGGTCGATACAAGCCTGCAGGTCTAGGCCAAAGTCAATGAAGACCCATTCAATGCCTTCTTTCTTGTACTCTTCCTGCTCCAGGACAAACATGTGGTGGTTGAAGAACTGCTGCAGCTTCTCATTGGTGAAATTGATGCACAGCTGCTCAAAGCTGTTGAACTGCAAAAATAAAACAAATCTGCTTCAGCAGGTGGAGCTCCATAGGTGACTTCAGTCACCTATTCCACTTTGCCTGGGTGTGAAGAGATTGCTCCAGGAGCTCACTAGAGACTGGCCCTCAGCAGTGTTAGAATAGTCCTTTGGGAGCTGCAGGTGTTTATTACAGATAAATTAATTTGGGCATGAGCATTTTTTTCTCAACAAGGCTGCTCGGAGGAGATAAAGCTGGCGGGCACTGGCAGGCCCAAGTGTCTAATTACAACATTCCCCTGACCCCATTACTGGGGTCCTGCAGAACTTACATCAAAAATCTCGAAGCCTGCGATGTCCAGTACTCCGATGAAGAACTGCCTGGCCAGCTTTGTGTCCAGGGTCTTGTTGATCCGAGTCACCAACCACTTGAACATCCGATCATACGTGGCTTTGGCCAGGGCGCCGACAGCGTAGACAACCTGCCAAGGCAAGTGGGAGAGCAGGTCATGATAGGACTCATGCTTCTCCCTATTCTTGTAGAAGCTACAGGCTGCATGAAAGAGCTTCTTTGGGCACAGGAAGGACAGGCTAGAAAAATCCATGGCTTGTAGTTACAGTATTTATACTGAGATTGGTTTTCACATGCTTGCATGCAGGTTTTTGTGCCTCTGACCCGCACTTAAGCAGTCTCCAAGGTATTAGGATACAGATTCAGTCTAAAGTCTATTTTCAGAACCCCTGTGCATGGTAAAAGCCTGTATTACAATGACTTTGGAAAAGACTCCAGCTCTTAAGTTCCTCTTGAATTTTATGTCGGGACAGGCTTGCACTATCCACGCCAAGTTTGGGTTCCAAGTGACATGGCTGAAATCTGACACAGAGCATTTTTGCTGGGTTTGAGCCTCTCACAAGATCAGTTCTTTAGGTGAGACTTCTACTATTCATTGCTAAATTCTTCATGAAAGTGTGGCTGCCTCTAAAGCAGATCCATAGAAACGGAACATTTCCTGGCCTTCAATCCAACCAAACTTCCAAAGATACGAAATTGAAACTCCAGCCTTGGTTAATGTCCAAAATCGTTTGCCACACCTGCTACCTAGATCCTAAAGGCAAGTAACTGTATATACATCTTCTCATGGTGCTCTGGAGACAACTTCCAAAACTAAGAGAGTGAATTGAAGCACAAGGCACCACAGGGACCACAGAGGAGTCACGCACCCGTTTGAACACGGAGTCCTTCTCCCAGCATACTCACCTGTTCCACATTCTGACCTTTGGTCACGTATTCATTGCCCACTTTCACGCGAGGATGGAGCAACCCTTTGATGAGATCAGCTGAGCTGATTCCCATGAGGTAGGCAGCTTTGTCAGCACCTGTGAAAAAGTACCAAAGCATGAGGAAGACAGAAAGGAATGGCTTCTCAGACCAAACTCTGAAGAAACTCTGTTGTTTAACCTGCTGCAGAGCTGCCGCCAGTGTCTGAAGTGTGATTTCCTACCTCAGATGTGCTGTTTGAAGTCTGCGCTTGCTGCATGAGAAGTTACAGTTTAGAGAAGACAGCCTTAGCAGATCTCTTGCAGCTTAAATGGTTTTCAGTCTTCCACTTGTTTTCCAGTGGAAGGATGGACTTTATACAGTGAATTCACATGTAGTGAATTCAAACTGATCCCAAGAGATGTGATTTTCTTGCTTGTATTTCACAGACTCCTGATAGCAGACCCCAGCTACAATCTCCTACCAAGGAGAATCCCTTCTGATAGATCAAAATCCTCTTTAAATAGCAGATAACTACTGAATCTGGTGTTGGCATTCCTCAGGGAAGGCGAACTGTTCTTCTATGAATTTGAGCATTATAAGATCTGCTCCAGGCAGTCATTTCTGCTGGATCCCTGTCTCAGGCGATGCACAGTCATTTCTGAAGCCTTCCAGTTACATGACAGGGACAGGGCTCTCCCTTTCCCTACCACTGTGCATTGGCCATGGGAAGGGTTATACTGGAAAGCTGCGCTGTCCTTGAAGCTGGTTCTGTGATGCCTTGGAGCCAGGCATGATGCAAAAGCAATAGACATTATCCAAATTCTAACTTTTTTTGGATTTTCAATGTTTTTTTCTGTAGCCTTATTATTCTCTTAGATCTATGTTTTGCACCAGCTTTTCCTAAGTAACCGTCACGGAAATGTATTAAACAGCAATTGTGTCCTACTCTAACTGCTCTTCCGGAGGCTGGGGCTTGAGCAGGGCTTAATACAGCATGCCCTAGGAGAAAGGAAACCAACGAGCTCAGCTTGGCTGAGCCTGGCAGCATGGAGACCAACTCACTTTCAGTGCCGTCAGCCTCCGCCTGCTCTTCCCGCTGCTTCTGCTTGAACTTCATGTTGCCAAAGTGCATGATAGCGCCTACTATTTTATAGGAGCCGTATTTCTCATCATTGCTGAAGCCCAGGATGTCCATGGCATGCTGAGGAGAGACAAAGCAGCAGAGAGAACAAAGTCAGCCCTGTGAGATGAAAAGGGAGGGCAGGTGCTCCCACCATCTCCAGAGAGGACTATATCCTGGGGTCTGTGGGCTGAATGGGGCAGGGTGCTCTACCCGGTGTGCACCTAGGTGAGAAATCTGCTCTGTGGGATTTTAAATGCAAGTCCCGCTCCCCAAAGGTCAATCTGAAAGCAAAAGAACTAGAGTAGCAGCAACAAGCAGGGGGCTTTCTGAGCTGAGCTTGAGAGACCGTATCTCTCATCTTCTTACAGGAGCTATGGGAAGTGTGCATGGACTGTAAGCCCTTCCTAATGCTAGGGCTTGTTCTCTCTCTTTAAAAAGGGGTGTTGATGGGATCTGACATACTCCACTCTTCCTTGCAGGCTCACAGTGTGTTCATAGTGACTACAGTAAAACAGAAGAAGCCCACAAGTAACTTCAAGAGGGACACAGAAAAGCGGGGACATGTCCCCCTGTCTGCCCAGACCGTGGTTCTGAGGCCAAGCCCTTGCCCAAGCCCCACGCTCTAGCTGTGCAGTGGGAAGGAAGTGCACATACATCTGTTGCCATGAGTTCCTCGCCATCATCCAGGTTGTCCACAGTTGTTACGCCCTGAGAGCAGAAGTGGTAGTCAAAGGGGTTGAGGGAGAGCAGCAGCATATCTGTGATGGGGAAGACATGCAGAGAGTGAGATCGGTCTGACAGAAATGCAGCTGGAGGAGAGGAGTAATCTTGGATAAAGATAAAAAGGTAAGGCTCTAACAAAAGTGGGCCCACCAAAGTGCAGGTTTTTGCCTTTTGGACACATAGGCAGCCCCACAACCCTTTGAAGGAAGCTTGTGCCAGCAGAGATCTCTGCAGTAACTTCTAGGGGAAGCTACTTCTCCTCTTCCTGGAGAGGCTGCTGGTCTCCAAGGCACCATGCTTGGAGGTTGCCCTCAAAGACCCAGCAGAGCACAGCCCAGCCAGGCACTTGCACTGGGCTCTGCCAGTATTGGTTGCACAAAAACCTGAAAGATCCTTTTCCTTCCCCATTCAATGTATTTCCTTCTAGTGCCTCAGGTTTTCATTTTCCCCAGCAGCCTGGGGCACGCTGTTCTCTGCCCATCCCCTTCCTGGGGACATGGTCACCCTCCTCACTAGGGCCAGAGGGTTCACTGCTTAGCCTTGTGCTGCTGGTCCCTGTCCCCCCCAGCACAAAGGTGAGTTGCAGGTTGTCTGTTCTAGCTCTATCTAGCAAAAAGATGTGGCTGAAAGTACCAGAGGGGTCTATTTGGAAGAGACTTTAAAAACTGAAACTTTGCTGGAACCAAACACCCTGTGTTGGGTCTCTGAAGCTCAAACCCTACCTCTGCCTAGCTCTACCCAGCCACTTAGTCTGTTGTCATCTGTGTTCACTGGCTTCCAAAGTCCCCTGATATCTCTGAGCCGAAGCCCTCATGTTTGTTCCAAAGCAGAATGGGACAGTTAGGGGTCTCAAATCAAACTGTAGGATGGAAAAAAATCACTTCCTGCCCAGTTCTCATCAGGATGGAGAAGGGATGCCTGTCTAGGCATGACCGCTGGCCGGTATCACCCACTATGCTGACTTCAACTAGGAGGCACCCGCTGGTAGAGTAGTCTCTGCAAGCTCAGATTGGCCCTCACAGAGGGCCATTTCTTCTGTGACTGTGCTTCCAGCTTGCTATCTTGGGACATGGCTTGGCTGAGGACTGATTTAGAAGTTGCCATCCATGCCCTTGTGACCACCAGATAAGATTACTGCTCTGCACCACTCTCCAGACCTGCCTAATAAGGTATTGCTGTGGAGCCAGCAGCGGGCTCAAGAGCCTACAGCCCAGAGACTGACCACCCTGGGGGATCGTGTCAGCCACCCTTCTGCAGTGTGGAAAGGTTTCCTGTGCACTGTGAGCTGGCACCTGGGGTGTAAGGCTGCTCAGAGCACAAGAGATGGCCCCAGGGCAAAGCCAGGGTGAGCTGGGACTGTCCTGGGGAGCACGTTCAGGGCATGTCTAGGCTGGGGTTACTGCTGCGAGTGAGCCGTGCAGCTGTTTTCAAGCTCACTTTGAAGCAGGTCATCTTGCAAGGGTGGTAGAAGGAGCTCAGAGCTCAGGACGGGCTGGAAAACACGTCCGCTACCACAGAATGGGTAAACATCCAACCATGCTGAGCGCAGTGCTGTGCCAGCCATGGGACAAGGAGTCTCTGTGCAAGGCAGCTCAGCAAAGTGGAGTCCCAGCCTGCGCACACATCCTGAGTGACCACCTCTCTCCTCCCAGACACTCACAGAAAAGACTCGAGTTTGGCTTCTCAGTCTGATTGTGAGGATAAAGGAGGCTGGGCTAGATGCCTTCCTGAAGCCCCTTTCAACCTGAATTACCCTAAAAACCTGCAATCCTAGGTGGCTAGCAAAGCCTTTGAGGGTAGTGCCTCCAGGGTGAGCCAAGGCTGTTCAGTGACCCTGGAAAATCAAGCTAGCAACAGGTCTTCCTGGCTTTTTTTTCCAAGAAGTCACACTGTAGAGGCTGTGCTGCAGCTTTGGTTGCCTTACCTTGCAGCTCTGGTTTCTTCCCAGAGAGGATCTGGTAGTAGATATGGTAGCTTCGCTCTTTGGGTTGCTGGAAAATCACTCTTGATTTTTCCAGAAGATCTAAAAGCAGATAGGACAGAAGGTTTAGAAAAGGGCTTATACTTCCCTTAAGTCAACCCAGCATCAGCACAAATTGCAGATTTGCAGATTGCAAATCAAAATCTTTCCTTCTGCAGCTGGCACACATTTACTCACAGATGTCAATGTCTGCAGAGGCCAGCTTCCCTGAGGGGCCAAAGTGGATCCGGATGAACTTGCCCTGAAATATTCATAGGGAGGTGAGCACTGGGCTTGTCTAGACAGGTACAGTGCTAAACAGTTCCTAGAAACCCAAGAATTTGGGCCAAAGAGCCTCTCCTTTTTCCCCAAGACACAATATGGATATCAAAGACATCAGCAGTTGATGAGCTCAACATCCCAGAGCGGATTCAGAGTTGGAATTGGCAAAAGGGATGTTTTTCCCAGCTGTCCCTCCCAGCACTGGTGCTCCAGGCTGTGGTTACTGCCCCTCCTCGCCCTTCGGTCCTGCAAAGGCTCACTTCTCTCCCACCAGAGACTATGACAGCGGGGTGATTCATTCTGCAAACACACCATTTCCTGAGCTGATTTAACCAGGGCAAGCCTGGCCCAACAGTTCAACCCCACTAGGGATGAAAGCTACCTGCCTGCTACGTGCCTGGGGCCCACACCACACAAAATCCCACAAATGATGTCTTCAGTTTACATAAGCACTGCACGTTACCTGTCTCTCCTGCTAAGATACTTACAAAACGTGAGGAGTTGTCATTTCTTATGGTTTTGGCATTGCCAAAAGCTTCCATAGCTGGGTTTGCCTCAATGATTTGATCTTCAAGGGTGCCCTGGAAAACAAAACCAAAGGATGCATCAGCTTCCCTCCTGCCAGAGGGGACCAATGCACTGGGGAGACAAGCGGTGCTCCTGAACACGTTATCCTGCTCTCCTCAGAGCCTGCTGGTGCTGAAGCATCTCCTTGGTTCACGGAGGGAATGCAGATGGGTTCTGTGGTCGACACAGCTGGATTTTGCAGCAACGCTCACTGTGGGCTTTTGCTTACTAAACTTGCCCGTCCTGAGATCTAGGCTCTCCTCTGCACAAAGTCCTGAGGCACTTTCTTAAGCTGCTAAAATTTGGAAACTGAGGGCAAAGGCACATTGTCACTCTAGCAGTCTCTTTCAGGCTCTTTGACTCTTCCAGGCGTTTTCCCTTCCACCAAACCCAAGTCTTGGATGGTCTGAATCACAGTACATTATGAATGAAGAGACTCAGAAAACAGCTGTGATTTATGACTCTCTACAGCAGCAAAATAGCAAGGCCTCAGTGTGCCAAGAACTCATCACAGATCCCAGCTGGCAGGATCCACTAAATTCACCGGAGATTTTTTGAGCAAACCCCAAATTACCCCCCTCCTCCAAACTTGTTTTTCCATTCACGTTTCACTAGCATAGTTCAAAGATAAAGAGGCAACCTCCACGTAACAGAGGCAAAGCAGGAGAAGAACTGTAGGAGAGACTCATGCCAGGCCACACAAAGGACAGCAGGGCTTGATAAGAGGCCAGGTACCTGCCAGATATGAGGCCCAGGATTTTTCATGACAGGGTCTTTGAGTGCCAAGCTCTGACTTACATTATTATCCTGCTGTCCCTCTGATGGGGAGCATCAGACCTGGCCCCTGGCTGTCCGTGCGCTCGGGGCTTGTGCTCTCATGTCAGAAGAAGGGTCACGACTGCTCCCAAACTCCACAGCTCTGGGCGTGTGAAGGGCAAAAGAGCCAGGGAGCAGCTGTGACTACCGGCTTTTCTAACAGACAGTATTTTGCTACCTAGATATCCTTTGAGCTGTGATCTTTGAATTTAGCCTGATCAAAAATTGCCTTTTCTGTTAGGTCCCATAGGGGCTGCCCTAGAACCCCCAGAATCAGCCTCCAGGTATCTCACTCTTACTAACACTTTGCTTGAGTTGTCTAATACTCGTGTATTAATGATCATTTGCCATCCAACAGACCACTGCATGCACTGGGTTGCATGCATCAGCTAAAGGCCATCCCCAGTGCTTGGGTAGAGGCTGGGGTCAGAAAGGTGGGAAGTCACAAAGAGGTGAAATCCCAAAGCCTCAAACTATGAGAAGGTGGGAAACACAAAGCCAAGCAAAGAACTGAAATGCTGCCCAGGTTGCACCATACCCAAGAGAGCTGCCCCTCACATGGCCCTTGGCGTATCTAAATTCTGCCTCAACATTAAAGATCGGGAGTCTGTAACACTTACCCCAGTTTTAGTGGCAAGAGCTGCCTAAAGAAAGGAAAGAAAATTGTCTTTAGAAATCCAGAAAAGCCAGGGAAGAACCACAAGAAGCATGACCAGAAAAGCAGGACACGAACACTTAGTGCCAAAAAACGTCCAAGAGAAAAAAAAAAATGGAAGGATTAAACTTTTTAAGATATGCCAAAAAGTTGTTAAATAGATTAGCTCAAGAAAAAGAAGAAATGCATCAAAAAGCAAGAACAGTTAAGTCCAAACCCAAAGAAGAGGAAAGGAAAATAATGCTGAGGAAATGCTTGTCTGACACGTAAAGCAGCCAGTTTGCTTCTGCAGGGAAACAGCAGGCTGGAGCCACAACGTATCAAGAAGAAAGAAGCAATTGCAAGTGCAGCTCCAAAATAACCAGCACCAAAGAAATGCAAGAATCAAAACAAGAGCAAGAAAAGCACAAGGTGGAAAATGATCAAAATGAACAAAAGAAAAAAAAAAAAGGAGAAAGAAATGGATAAAAAGCAAGGCTTAAAAGAGACAAGGTGGGAAATGGCGGGTTTGCTCCATTCCTTTAGTGCACCTTAAGATGATCATCGGTCGGATGTTGGAGGGGAAAGAGAAGGTACAAAAGATACAGAGGGGTATCTGAAGTAACTCTTACGGGCCGCTCAGATTGAACAGCCACTTAAAAATACCCATTTCCCCCTGAGCAAAATAGTTTCAAGCCTTGCTTGTTCAAAAGTCAGGGTAAAAGCCAAGCCCTGGGTGGGCCAGACCAAAACACGCTTCCAAATGCAAAAAGTCAGGGGAAGAAAAAAAAGTAAGAAGATGAAGGAAGAAAAAAGAAAAAAAAGAAAGGAAGAAAACAGCAAGAATTTGTTTCAAAAGAGGGTCTTACTACTTTCTTGCCCGGTGTGTCGCCCAAGGCTGCGACAATGGCAAAGTACTGAATGACCCGCTTGGTGTTTACAGTCTTACCAGCACCAGATTCTCCGCTTAGAGTAACAGAAATACACAGATCAAAGACATGAGGCAAAGAACAAGCACAGCTTTCCACAGAGGCCCTGCCAACCTGCCAGGGCTGCCAGCCACCCCCACGCAGGGCCAGGTAGGGGCGGCGAGGGACAGGGGCAGGGACACTACGGGCATCCTCCAGCCCCAGCAGCTTGTGCAGGACCCTCCATACTGCCGTGGACCCCCGAAACCACTCAAGTAAAGCCCCGCTAGGGCAGAGCCGCGCCGTGCACAGCGAGGCTGCCGTGAAATGGGGCTTTGGCATCCTCTGGAAAGGGAGGGCAGGGAGGCAGCTGGCAGAGATGGCCACGGGGCGCCGCGCTGTGCCGAGCTTGGCCTCTCGCTGGGCACGTCGCCCGCACCCCGGGGCTCCAGCTGTCCCCGCGCCGCGAGACGCGGGCCCTTTGCTGGTGGATTCGGCACGCTCCGCTTTGTTGGGGCTTCTTGGAGACGCGGGGCGGCCCCGGGCGCGCGCCGGCGCCCGTCGGGCCGGCCGAGCGGGGCTGCGCGGGCGGCCGGGGCGCCGCGCTGAGCTCATGCCTATAGTTAGCGGCTCTCCCATTGTAATCCCGGATCACAAAGGGCAGGGGCGGCGTTGGAGCCAGGCATCTCTCCGCAGCCCCTGCGTTACCTAATTAGGCCATGGCCGAGGCTAAAAATGTCCCCGGCTCCTGGCAGCAGCATAGGGTCCTTCAGAGTCCTTTATATAGCCCTTATCTATATGTCACTTGAAATTAACCTGGCCTACCTCCTCCCACATCACCCTGGCCTCTCTCCTCCTCCCCCGTGGTGCCTCCGAGCGCAGGCGCCATCTCGGCCTCCACCTCTCCCGCCCTCCGGTCTCTGCGGTACCGGGGCCTGGCTGCCGAGCGGCCGGTCCCAGCGCCCGGCCGCGGCTCCCCGCGCTGAGAAGGGCAGGCTGGGCCCTCCCGCGGGTGCCGCCCGGCACCTCCCGCGGGTGCCCAGAGGCACAGAGAGGGCAAGGGCCACTTACGTGATGAGCATGGACTGGTTCTCGCGGTCTGGAAGAGAAGGAGCAAAACGTTCTGCTGAAACGCAGCAGTCCAGAAGGAGACAAGTATTGCCCGCCCTGCCCTAAGCGGGATCCTCTCTCGCGCGGCCCCTTTCTGTCTGCCCTGGTGGTCTCATAACCCCCGTTCATGCTTCGCACGGCTCAGCACCTTCGCAAGACGTTTCTCCCTGTCCTGTTGGGGATCTCAGCCCCATGGAAGGAGCCTCGCAGACCATCCCTCTGGCCTCACCTGCCCAGCTTCTGCAGCACGGAAAGCACCAGCCGCGCCTTCCCTTCGGAGGCAGCTCTGCTGGCTAAGGGGCTGAGTCCTGTCCCTCATCCTGGCTGTGACACGGTGCAGCTGTACGGACACTGGCCCTGTGTCTTTTCCGCTTGGGGAATGCCCTGTGCATCTCGGGGGTTACATTGTCTGGAGCGGATGAAGCGCTGACGGAGCTCAGACCCAAACCCACGTCCCGAAGGTCCCACGTCCACGTCCCAAATCCTGACCCTAGTGTCGGCTCCTACGCGCTTGCGTCTAGTTTTGGCGGGCTGGTGGGAACTCACTGCGCAGCATGTCGTTGTAGGCGTTGTCCGCGATGGAGTAGATGTGCGGGGGGGCCTCGGACCGCCGCTTGCCCTTGTAGGCTGCCACCACGGGGGCCGTGTAGACGGGAAGCCACTTGTACGGGTTGATGGTGACGCAGAACAGGCCCGAATAGGTCTGAGGAAGAAAGAAGACAACTGGCGGACACCTGGAGCCACGTGCGCAGCGCCCGCAAGGCCCAGGATGGCCCCCCTGCCTCCGAGGAGGCTCCCCCATCCCTCATGGAGAGGTCCTTGCACAAGGCCATGCCTGGGGAGCTGGCCGTGGTCGGGAGTGCCATGGGGCTGGTGAAGACCCTCTGCCAGGCTGGTCCCCGAGCATCTCTCCCCATGCCCTGCCTTACGTGTCCCAGCGCGGGCGGCTTACGTAGATCATCCAGTGGGAGTAGCGGCGCTTCAGGTTGTACAGCACGGAGGCCTCGTTGAGGTGGGTCAGCATGGCCATGTCTTCGATCATGTCGAACTTGGGGGGGTTCATCTGCTGCAGCTCATCCTCCTTGACGACTCGCGTCTGCAAGAGGAGGGAGAGAAAAGCATCAGCCTGATAACACGTAACGCGGCACGGTCTTCTGCTCAGAGTTTTCTGGTTCCTTTGGCAGACAGCTGAAGTGTGTACCCCATCACTTATAACTGGATTTATTTAATCCCGTAAATCCACGCGCTGGCAAACTATCACATTACATATCTGGCCTAAATGGAAGAAACTCAGTTTAGCAAATGGTCCTGTTAATATAGCTCAAGTAAAACCCTTCAAAGAGGTTTTTTTTTTTCATTTTAACACGTGAATATTAAGTCCATGATGTTTTAGGTGTTAAATGCAGGAAAGTGGAAGGAGGAATAAAGGTGAGGTTATTTTTGCTGAAACTGCTTTGATTGAAAATGCTAATCTGATGAAAGTAGGTGTAGTTTTATGTTTTGCAAATCCATGACATTCTGAAAAAAACAGCTTCATGGGGAGCAGTAGAAAAGGTTAGGTAACTGTTTTCATCTGCAGAAGCCAAAGAATAGATTTTGAATCACAGCATCTTAAAAGATATCAAAGTAAACTTTACAAACTGACAAATTTGACAAATTTGATTTTGTGGAGACAAAAAAGTTTCTAATTTTTGTCCCAATTTCAGACCAAAGTATTTTCAAAACTTGACATTTTTTCAGAAAAAATTATGTATATTTCCCTTAGTTTAGGCAAACATAGGGGAAAAAAAACTGTGAAAGCCACTGCTCATTGCCTGGTCAGGACTTGATTCTGTTTTCCAGTTTTACACCCTCATAAGCCTCTGTGCAATAGCCTTCCACAGGTGTGCACCTCCCAGAGCCAAGAAGTAAATATGGATTAAGCCCATTTGTGGTTATTTGGACTCGGCATTATCTTGACAAATACCAGCTGACCATTGCTTGTTGATCATTGCTGGAAAGCTGGAGTAACACCACAAAGCACAACTGGTGTCGCATGCAGCCACCCTAGTCGTTACCTCTGCTCACTTTGGGAGGTTATTCCTGGCTGGGGCAATGAGAGCAGCCAGTGGACTGAAAGAGGGAGAGCAGAGCTCAGGATCTGGCCCAAGTCACGTAACAACGCGTTTATATTTGCCAAAGAACAAGTCATACCCATCCTGGTGCTCGCAACGAATGGCACATTCACACTTCCTGCACGGTTGTTCTTTGCTCGGAAAGCTGCTTGCCAAAGAGCACCGCTCTGCCTTACGCTGGTGCAAACCCAGGCTGAGAGGAGCAGGAATTGGCCCCTTACCTTTTGCATAGCAAAGGGCTGCGCTGGAGCGTGCGCTTCCTTCACCAGCCCATCCGTAGCAGGAATCACAGCTGGGACCACCCGCTCCGATCCCTCCCGCAGCGTGGATCAGTTTGGAAAGCAAACATCTGCTGGGGGCACATGGAAGCGTTGCCACGCTTGGAGAGGAACTTATCTACGTGTGCTGACACCCTACAGTGTGACAAGCACCACGCAGCCCCGAGGGGACGAGCGGCTGCGGATGGGCAAGTGTTTTCAGGAAGAGCTCAGCTAGTTGCAGACACGATCTTATCTCACATATCCCCCTCGGCACACATTCTTACCGGTCTTTCAGAAAGGGAAGGCTTTGCTTACTTGCTTGTCTTTGGTTTCCACAGTGACTTTGCCACCAGAAGCTTCCTTGATTTCTACTTCAATGTAAGCCTCTTTTTCATCTGGGATCCAAGCTCGCTTCTTTCCTTAAGGAGGAGAGGGAAAAAAAGAAAAAAGAAAGGGAAGGGAAGGGGAAAATATCAGATTGAAATGCAGGAAACCATTTGTCAAATGAAGGCCACACAGATGCAGTCTGATTACATGGGAGGACAATCATTATTCTTTCCTGTCTCTTGGTCATAGGAACTGAGATTTCTCTGTTTTTTTCATGTTTGTTAGCTGCTTAATTTGCCCCAGTCAGCTTTTACATTGGCAGACATCAGCTGCTCAACGTGTACCTGCATTCTGAATATCGTGAAGGAAACTGCAGATTAGGGGAAGCAAAACCCTTATCTCCTAAGCTGCTCCTCGTTTGCTGTGTTGAGATGGGCGCAACACAGAGTATGTGCTTGTCGACAGAGTCCAGTAACAATCTGGGCAGCAGGAAAATCGGCCACAAGAGAGAGGGGAGGCTGAGACGGGAGGGCTGCAGGGCGAGCGCTGGGTGCCTCCAAAGGGAGATGGAGATGGGACAGCTTCGCCATGATACTACGTGTTCAGCCTCCATCCTTCCGGCCAGCGCCGGGGCTGGGGAAGGCAAAGGGCCACCTTCTCCTTGCACCTCAACAGAATAGGGGGAATAGTCAAAACCCAGCTTTTCCTGTTCCTGAGATCTTCTTGTTCTCCAGGGCGGTGGGGGCAGTTCCCAAATTATGAGCCCTATCAGGCTCAGCCACACTGGGTAGGGGACAGAGAGAGCCATGGGCAAGGGCTCCCTTGGAGGCTGTGCCCGCTGGGCTGCAGCCTCCTCAGCGCTTACCATCAAACGGGATCGTCTGCAGCTTCAGCTGCTCTGTGTAGCTTTTCCGGAGGTACTCAGCAGCCTCCCCAAACTCGCTCATGTCTAGCATGGACATCTTGCGAGGCTGGAGGGCGAAGGCTTGTCAACGGCAAAGGAAGAGTGAAAGGCACCTGAATGCTTGAAGGAGGGAAAGGAGAAGGAGTCAGTGCAGGGAAAGTGCCCAGCAGTGGGCTGCTACCCAAGAGAAATGCAGTAGCCAAACACGCTTTTAGTTTTAGAGAGCAAGAGAAGACAGCGACAACAATACCGGCTAATAATAACCATAATAAAAATGCAATTATGGATATGCCATGTGCTGCCAGTCCCAGCTGCGTGCCCTGCATCGCTTTAGCATTGAAATCTATGTTCACATTCTGGGCATCATCAGAGTCCTCTTTTCTTGATAAACTCATCTAGAAACTACTGCAAGTTCGCAGCCCTGTTGGAGCCGCAGCACCCTGCACAAAACCCGGGAGAAGAGCCGCGTCCTCGTTCCAGGGCAGCAGTGCAGAACAACAAAAGCGAGGGTGGCAGCACTCCGCCTTGAAAAATCCCTTCCAGAGGGACAGCTGCTCAGAAAGGCATTTTTATGACATTGCTTCCTCTTATGCATCTCATGCGAGAGCGCACAGCAAAACGCCGAAGTGCCGCAGCTACCGCGACTGTTGTGACCCGCGCTGCTCGCCAGTCCCTTGACAAAACGCCCCCATCGCAGCAAAAATGCCCTCGATTAGGTCTGTGCTGCCCTCCCCTGCGCCGCCACGCCGGCCCGAGAGCCCCTGCCCGCTGGGAACGGCCGCCCAGGGAAGGTGAAGCGGGTTAGTAGTGCCGGCCGAGCGCGCGCGCAGACATGCTCCTTACTACCAACCTCGGCGAGAGGACTGAGTGGCTGAGTGTGCGCCGCAAAGCCCCTTTTTATTGTGTCTGTCAAGGTCAGAGTGGGAAAAGATATGTCAGAAATTCCCATGTGTCATGTCCCCACAGCTCCATTGGTGCTGCTGTCCCACTGCCCGGAGAGACACAAAAGGCAAACTTCGCTTTTATCTCTCGGCAAAGGCAGCCTGGTTATTTTTATTCCCGTATTGTCAGGCGAGTACAAAGGCAGAGCGGGAGACTCGGGCGCTCTGCGAGGCTGCCTGCGCCCGCCTGCTCGCAGGGGAGCTGGGCACGAGAGCTTGGCCGCTCCTTTTCCTGCTTCCCTCCTCACCACCCTGCCTGGGAACCGCTGCCTGGCGAGCCACGAGTCTGTCCCAACCTGTCCCCCGGCTCAGCTGCAGCCCCTCCATGACCGTGCTCCTCCGGACGAGCAGGAGGATCCCCGGGTTCAGCCTCTGCTACCGCACACCCTTCCCCTCCAAGGGCTCTCCAAGGGACATCAGCCGCGTCCTGCATTTAACAGCAGATTTCACCCACACTAGAGTTTGATTTTCTGGTTGGAAGCAAACGCAACTCAACAGTTTTCTAAGAGGGGCTCAGCCCCCGGGGGGACACGGGTGCTGCTGGCCAGGGCTGCTCTCAGCTCTGCTCCAGTGCCCAAGGACCAAGCCAGCCTCAGCCCACAGCAAAACCAGCCCAGCTGCAAGCCCTGGTCCTGCACCGCGATGTCCTTTCCAAGGTGGGAAGCACCCAAAGGCTGTCTCTGCCATGCTCAGGGAGGAGTAATTTTAGTTGCTGGCAACTTCACACCCCCCGGCACAGTGCTCGTCTTCCCTGGTGCAGAGGGCACGCTCCTGCGGTGCGGACAAGGTGGCTTGGAGCCCATTCGGGTAACGCAGGATGTAAGCCCGTATCTCCATGTCCAGCGGGGCACTCTCCCACCAGGCTGGAGGTCAACGGTTGAGTGTCTTCATCCACATCGGGGAAGAGCCTTGGTTCACGGTGCAGAGCAGGACACCGTGGGCACACGCACGTGTGTCTGCCGATCCTCTTGGGGAGACACGGGGGATGCTGGCACTGACACCTACTTGTCCATGACATCCAAGAGGCACAGAGTGTTCAGCTATGCCAAGAGGGCAGTGGAGAAGGACAGCAGAAGAAGGGTAGCGTCCTGAAGAACACCGTGGTGCACACAAGCCTTGGTTGACCGCGGGTTCCTCTGAGGTTAGCCCAGTGGTCTTCTGCCTCACTGTCATGAGCTCGGAGTCAGATTTCCACCCACGTCCTGGCGGGGCCTTTGGTGGGTCCGGTGCCAAGTACCTCTGCCACGAGTGCCCCAGCAGTGGGATGAGCTCTGAGCCCAGGCCCACCAGCTGGCCCAGCCTCACACATTCTTCTCAGGGCACGTACCAGCCCTGTGCTCTGCTCACCCCCTCCTCTGCCTTATCTTTAAAGCAATTTTATTTTCGGAGATTCCTTCTACCGTTCCTTCTGTTAGCCGTAGTTTCTTTCCCTCTTTGAAGATGTTCCAGCGGGGTCCATCAAAGGCCAAGCAGATCTATAGAAAGGGAAATGTGGAATGGTCACTCCAGCAGCTGCTAAAATCTACTTCCTTTGGGTTTGGGCATTTCGAAGCTGGAGGTTGTGATGTGGTTTTCAGTACAGTAGGAAGCTCATCCTCATATTCCTGGTAAGGGCCATGCTCTGTCCTGGTCAGACAGGTGTAACATGGGCATCCTGAGTGGGGCAGCTATGGAAGGACGTTTGTATGAAGCTCGTAGGAAACCCACAGGAGTAACTAGGAGCCCATGGTCTCTAGTGTGAGCAGAGAAGAACTTGCTTTGGGTGGATGGTCCCTGAAGCAAGCAGTTTGCCTGAATGGTTCACCTGCCCTGTGTGGCCATCCCAGCTGAGGAAACATCTCCCTTGGCCCTTGCTGTACCATTTGTCCCTCTACAACTCTGTGCTTGACCCATGGGGATCTCATGGCAGGATGGAAGAGGAAGGGGCTCCTGCATTTTGCCCCTGAGGGCAGCAGCAGCTTTGGTCAACGGGCTATGACAGCACCAGCACTAGACTACAGAGCTGCCCCTTCATTGAGCAGCATTTTGCAGCTGGATCAGCTCCTACCCAATCCCAGCAGAACCAGAAGGTTGTCCAGAGCCCAGGCATCCTCTCCAGCCTCTCCAGGCTGCTCCCTGACCCCGCAGGAGGAATGTTTCCCATTAGCAGGTTCTGATAAGTGGCAGGAAGGAGAATTACTCTACGTGTCAGACAGTTTGCTAGAGGTTTCTACACTTAACATATCAACACTATCAGCTCCCTGAAATGCTGGAGGGGACTGTGAAGGCTGCTGATTAGATAGAGACAATCTGCAAAGGGGCTATTTCAGGCATATTTCCATCGAGCAAGAATGTCTACTTACGGGGAGACAGGCGAGGGTGACAGGCCAGGCTGACGACGTCCCTCTGGCTCAGCCCGGCCACACAAGCCTGTGGATGCAAAGCTCCCTCCGAACACCAAAATCCTGGACGTGTTTTCCAGGAAGCACTTTTTTTTCACCAAAAAAGCAATCCTTCCTTCTCGGGCTGGAGCAGAGTCCGGGCTCCGGTTTGCACCGGGGACCGTTTCCACGCTGTCTTCCTTCCCCACAACCACATCCCACTGGAGGGAGAGAGAACAACCCCCGTCCCAGCTCTGCTGTTAATGCATCCCTTAACACAAGCGCAGTTATGCTTGGATTTATGGGCAGGAGAGTGAGGCCTGGCTCCTGGTTAGAAGCAGCACATTATGGTACGAGGCTTGCAGAGCACGAGGGTGCTGAGAACTGAGCTCCTCGGCACCTCATTTCCAGGCAGGCACTGCGACCTGCACCTGGGGGCACGCGAGAAGAAAACAGTCCCAGCATGAGTATCAGAGCCAGCAAGACAACCTGGAGACTAGGAAAATTGTGTAGTTTTTGGGTGTTCATTTGGAATTTATCACCTTTGAGTGATGATTTTTCTTCAGAGAGATTGGCACCAAAGAGATCCAGGTTGCATTTAAGAAGGAAGGTGGACTAAACACTGCAAAAATCATTCTGCTCATTGGAGGAGTGTGAGCTGACTCCAGCCAAGAGGGCTTGAGGTTTTGGCAACGTGTTTCAACAAGAGATGAGAGGAAAGACACCCTAGCCCATTCACTTGAACATTTAACAGCACCTCAACTGCAGCTGGCTTGCTGGGACAGGCCCTGGCACATAGCAAGAGGGCAGAAGAAACCTTGAAAAAGATATAGGAAATGAATGGCGAGAGACTGGCTGGCAGCTGTGAGGCCAGGCTAGTTCCCTTGACCCCAGGTCCTTTCCAGTGTTTTAATGAAGCAGTTATGCTTCCAGCCAGGAAGGGAATTCCCTTTCAGCTGAAGGGAATTCTTACAGCAAGGAAATAAGAGGGTTCCCACAGAGGAGGGGTGCGAGGGGCAACAGCAGTTGGTGTACGTTGGTTTGCATGCAAGACCAGCGTCGGGCTCCCAGCACGGAGAGGACCATGGTGGATAACTGAGCACGGAGGGGGGAAATAGCAGCCCGGGGGCCTTGTGTTGGCCAAAGCACGGAAAGGCCAAACCCGGAGCTGCTTTGGAGCACCAGGAGCTGTGGCACTTGTGTGCCAAGGCTTGACAGGAGCTCCGGACGGATCTCCGAAGGGTAACTCCTTCAGCAGCTGGGCCTCCGCAGGACAAGGCTTCCCTGCAGGGCCTGCAACGGGGCAGAGCACCAGGAGAGCCACGACCACATTCCCAAAACATGCGCTAGGTCTTTGCAATTAGCACTTTCCAGGGGCAGCAGAGGGTAACAACTGTTGGAAATCAAGACCCAGCGCTGCCTGTGAGGCTGTGAGGGACGCACAGAACTCAGACCAGAACCGGCACCAGGCCATGGCTCTGCAAGTCCCTATTTGGGATCTGCCTTTCTTGGAGCAACCTAACAGGTTCTGGTTTCACCGCAGTTTCCATGTGCTTTGGGATTTAGGAGCAAGAGGGAAGGTGCTGTTCCACCTTTCTGGTTCCATAAAGCCATGTAGGGAGTGTTTCCTTCCTGTTCTGATCCAGCTTCTCTGCACTGGGGCCTTGCAGTGATCACAGTGAACAACCCAGCTGCTCCCAGAGCATCAGTCCCCCAGCAATCCCATCACATCCCCCTGGTTTCTCCACTCCTCACACACCTTTTCCTTGCTCCATGGAAACCTAGATTAGGAATGTGTGCAGCAGATAAGCTGCGGAGAAGTGGCATCACTGGGACTTGCTGCTTGGCTCAGCATTTGTTTCCTTGGCCAAGGCCATGGCTCTGCTCTCCTGATGGCCAGCGCCTGGAAAGCTCCCGTCAGGAATCACAACCTGGCACTTCGGCGCAGCTGTCAGGTCCATGAAAGGTCCATGCGACACAGGGAAGGGCCATGTCCTTGCTGCCGGGCTGGGCCGCACGGAGCTGATCTCCCCACGGTGTGAGTCACAGGAACCAGCACCCAGGGCTCAGCATCCACGGCCACGGACAGGGGAAACGGCCTCGCAGACGGGCGTCCCTGCCCCTGCCTTTGGCCAGGGAGCCTTGGGGACTCTGCCCGCAGCTCCTGGAAGCAAAGGTGCCGCCAAACTCAGGTGGAGTCCAGCAGCTTTGTCCTCCATCAGCTCCATTCCCTTCGTGTGGCTCTCGCAGCCGGACTCCGTTCTATTTATACTTCACTACACGGCCACTTCATGTTGCAGAAAGGCCTGGTGGAAAAGCTAAGGAAGTGAAATTACTTTAGGGAAGAAATGACACTACCCGTTTATAAATAAACCCGTGTTTCATTGATCTTTTAGATGCTGCCTTGGCAGAGGGTCCAATGTCAGTGCTCCAGCATTGCAGACAATACTTGGGCATTGTTTTATTCTCAGTTACAGGGGAAGGACAGCACCAGCTGCCTTTCTATCTTTAGCCCATTAGAGCACCCTTCAATTGTTCTGCACTTCAAACAATAGGCACATGTGGTGGGGGAGTGGAGACTTTTGGCCTTACCGGAGCATTTCGCGTTGAAACGTGGCCTTAAACTCAATGGATTTCTTTCAAGCCCACACTGAAGCTGGTATTAATACGGCAGCGAAGCCCAAGTGCCAGAGCTCTGCCTTGTTTTTCTTGTGTTGGGCCGCAGAAATGTCCAGCTCCCTGGGGAGTCCTCTGAGCTCCCTCCCACCAAAACAGCCCCATTGTTTGGTCTTTATTTGGCTGCTGACAAACATCACATCATCCCTCCCCTCGGCCGCCACGGGCAAGCCAGCGGGTTGGGTACTACTCGAGTTCACAACGGCTTTCTGCGCTAATGCACAGAACACCCAGCACTGGCCAAAACCTCAGGCTTCGCTCAGCTTGTTCCTCTGCAGCTGAAGCCCAAAGCAGCAACCGGGGCTTTCCTTTCGGCCGGGGCCACGGAGTGCACCCGTGTTCGGCTGATTCCCCACAGGAGCGGCCGGAACGGAGCCCTGCGGAGGGAGGTATCGGCGACAACCTTCACACTCCCGCATCGGGCGCTGATGTAAAGCAAAAGCCGGCTGGTGTCAGGACTATTTATTCCTCCCTGCTCTAGCTGATGTTGTCTAGAGTTTCAATTGTCTGAGCGCTGGGCAGCCTTTGAAAGGGGATGTGGCGTCCTAAAGCCATAGAGCCCAGCTCTGCAGGCTCCACAGCGGACAGAGGAGAGCATAATTATTACAATTGTATAATTAATTATAAAATTATATATATATTTACATATATAATTATATAATAGATAATTAATAATTATATATTACAAGTACAATGGGCTTTTCTTGTAACTTTGCAGCCCTCTATTTTTAGCAAATAAAGATAATGTCCCAGTTGCTGTTGTTCATCTTTTGTTGCACGTAACATGCCAAATACTTACCATGTCTGCCATATTTTTTTATCATTTAACCTTCTCTGAGCTGCATTGCAGCTCTCTTATGCCGTGGAAGAGATTATGGGTTGTGTTCATGTACAAATCCTTCCTGGGCTACTGGATTACCAAGAAAACATCTCGTTCTCCAGGCTGAATTTGGAAAAAGAGAAAGAAAAGGCAAACTAGAGCTCTCCATAACAAGAGCTTTCCTGGTCTGAGCAGTGTGTGTGTTTCCTGGGAGTGCTTGAGGAGAAAACAGCACCTTTTCCATCTTTTTTGCAATAAAACTGGGGTATTTTTTGGAAAGTTTTTCAGAGAAACTCTACCTTTTTATGCCCTTTCTAAGACTCTCAGAGCAAATACAGAGTACAGAGGACTCAGGACATTGCCAGGACTTAGGATTGAGAGGGGGATGCTTCTCATCAAAGGGATGGCAAAGCATCCACAGAGGAAAAAGAACCACACTAGGACTTCCCAGGCCCGAAAAGGTACCAGATGGGTGTGTTGGAGCTCTATAATCACAGAGCTACGTGGCACGACATAAAGCAGAAGCAGGTAACGATAACAGTAGGATCCTTTCAGCGTGACAGAGGGAGGAGTGGGCTGGCAAAAGCGACCCTGCGACTCAGGCAGCACCTCGTGCTGCTGGAGACCTGGCTGGCCAGGGCTGAGACTCCTCCAGGAGCCAGGGAAGCCGCTACGGGCACCGCCAGCGTCATCAGGAGCCACCGCTCTGCCCGGGCGACGTGTGGCCCCCTCGTTCCTGGCACACGGCAGCGGTGACGTTCGGCTCCAGTGCGGCCCTTCCAGAGGTGCTGAGCGCATGACAGCCAAAGAATGTGGAACAAGGGGCTATAACTCCTGCCTGCACCCAGGGTGTCAGGCTTATTCTGCACCGGCATGTCTGTGTCCCATGGCATCTCATGCTGACCCATAGCCAGGGGTAAGGCCGCTCTTCATTTTTCCCATTTTTTCCACTGCTCCAACCACTGCTGTGAGCAGGGCTTTGAGGGAAACCACACAGGGACACTTGTGACAGGGGGGCAGCGAGAGCAACAAAGCACTGCCTGTCATGGGCACGTGGGGCTCCCAGGAGAAGTGCACAGGGCTGGCTGCACTCCTGAGAAATGCAGCTGGGAAGAGCAGGAAGGTTCTTTCAAACGCTCTCCCAAAGGAGCCCGTGCACCAGGCCCTTTGGATAAACACTCATTAGTGGATCAGGAAAAGAAGAGATGAGAAACTTGCAATGAGCTGGACAACTCCTGAAGCTGGTCGGAACATAAAAAGCCTTTCATCCCTCAGCCTGGCCTGGTCACTGGAGAGGATCTGTCTGTGGAAGGTGACCAAGGGTGACAATAAGCATTGCCCTGTGCTTACCGGACAGGTGACACCCTCATTACATCCCTGCACCCTCCCGTTGATGCATCCCAAGGTTGGGTGCCCCTACCTGGGGGTTTCATGTGTAGGGACATGGGTCACACCATAGCGTAGAGGCTTGTGTGAGTGCATGAGCAGCATGCACGTATAGAGAGATAGAGTTTCCATCCACCTATTGCCTCTCTGAAGGTTACAGGGGTCAGGACTGTCTTTGCAGTGGTGCAGCACAGCCCAGCATGCTCCTTGCAGCCAACGGGGGAGGCTGGCATGCAGCAACACTCGGGGAGAAAGAGATATCCTGGGCTTGGCTTGTGCAGATGAGCTCCTGAGCTGAGGGCTTCCTTTGGGGCCTGGTGCCCGGCACGTCCCATCCCAGCGTTGGTGCCGACTGCTTTGGCTGCTAGAAAACAACAGTTAGCTTCTGTCATCAGAGAGAAGGCAGAGGGGAGGGTGGATGTAGAAAGCAAGGCAGAGGATAAAGTCTCTTGTCCAAAGTCATCAGCAGATCAGTGGGCCAGTGGGGAAAATATCTCCTCTTCCATCTCAGGCAGCACCATAGTCCAGTGCAGCCCAGCACCTGGAGGGCTTCCAACAAGCACCAGTGTTGGGGCATTCACGACAAGCCCAGCTAGCACTGGAGCTGCACACGAGAGGCCTCAGCCCATGGCACCAAAGACACCTGACAGGCACTTAGCACAGAGCCTGGGTGCTCTCCATGCCTGCCATGCGCAGTGTCCTTGCCCTCCCCACACAGCAGTGACCCCACCGAGCACCCCAGTCCGCCTGCTTGGTGGGGAGCACCAATCTTCCCATCTTACCACAGGGAAAAGCAGGACAGAGCAGGAAGTGCTCACTCGAGGCCAGGGAGGGAGGCCGGGTCCGACACACGCAGGTGTGACCTCCCACACACGCAGGTATCAGGGCTCGCAAAACCCAGAGCTCTTCCTAAACCCTTGGTACATTGTGGGTCACTGATGCAAGAGGGTGATGGGGATTGGCCCCAGCAGCAGAAACTAAGAGCCTGGGGAGCCTTGTTTGTGCAGAGGATGGGGACACGGGAGCTGCACACACACACACACACACACACACACACACAAACCAGTACACACAGACCAGTCACCTCTGGCCAGCAGCACCACTGGCTGCTGCCCCGCCAGTGTCCTGGCCCTGCAGCTCCCCCCAAGAGTGGAAATCCTCCCCCTCGGACCAAGGAGAGGTAAAGGGCACCCGTGAGTCCTGCCCTGGGGCCAGGGATGCTCCACATGATGCAGTGCCCCAGAGCCAAGGTCACACAGGACTCTGAGCACGCAGTGAGCCCACCCTCGAGGTACTCGCACAAGGGCTGTTCTCAAACCCAAGGCCATGAGACAACAGCACAACCGAGCACAAGCCCAACACATCCCCTCCTCTGAAGACCACTCAGCCCCACCGCGGTGGCTCTGTGGCCCCCAGCTTTGC
Source organism: Nothocercus julius (assembly GCA_013398735.1). Lineage (NCBI taxonomy): Eukaryota > Metazoa > Chordata > Aves > Tinamiformes > Tinamidae > Nothocercus > Nothocercus julius. The sequence continues at coordinate 401,335 of VZSV01000200.1, forward strand.
TGCACTTGGTACAGGGACATCCTTTATTCATCCGGCACACGGACTATTACACGAACTCTCACCAGGGATTCGAGGCCAGGCCGTCCCGCCCGTCGCCGACAGCTTCCCCCAGTGCTGTGCTGAGCTCTACCTTCACACAGACCCCGTGCTTTCGCCTGGTTTTTATTTCTAGCAGCATTGATTTCGTAAAATATCCTAAGGAAAAGAAAACTTGGAAGAGGTGAAACACTCCACTTGCCCCCCTCACATCACATGGCCTCTTGTTTATCCCCAGGGGTGGGTAGTACCCCAGGATTGCAGCCAGCTCCAGAACTGACAGCAATTCCTGGGTCTCCAGTGTCCAGTCCCTCTCTCTCCTCTCAGCCCCCTGGGCTTGCCTGGCTTGAGAGGAGAGGGCTCAAGGGCACCAAAAGGGCAGCGTGTAACTATCTGAAGGGTAGTTACACACAACGATGATGGAGCCAAATGCTTCCGGAAACACCAAGCAATAGAACAAGGGACAACTTCCACTAAGTGCAGTTTGGGATGTTCAGATTGGACAGTAGGAAAAATTTCATCTCCGGGAGCAAAGTGTTGTTCTCGTCACCAGAGATGGGGGCAGATCTCCATTTTCGGATAGTCTGAAGACTAAACTAGACAAATCACGGCCACCCTGATCTACGGGGACAGTCCCTCTCTGAGCTGGAGGTTGGGATAGAGACCAACTCGTTCCCCACCAGCACCTCTCTGATTCCCTGACGTGAGGAAATGTCCGAGCTCGTCTCTGGTTGTAGCGTGTACAGCCAAAATGCAAGTGAGTATCTGTTGGTAGCATACTAGCGTATATGAAATAATAATTTACAATTTCCTGGTTTTGTGGCTTCAAAATCTGAGCATTATATATGGATTTATGCATTCAATTCCAAAACCTGCATTAGTGAAAAATTACGTTCAAATAAAAATGCAGAGCTGAGGTTTTGTTCAGTCCTTATTCTTCCCGCCACACACAAGCCTCACACAACTCTCTATTTGCCAACAACCCACAATTTGAAGTACCGCTTGTAGCACAAGTCACAAACCATGTTCATTCCCACTGCTTTTGTCAGAGCCTCAAATATCATCACACATAAACGTGCTATGAAAATGTTACATAATTAGATTGCTCAGATAAGTACACAGAGCAATGCCTTGTGATGAAATAAATCTTTCTCCTAGTTAAAGTGCTGTGCCAGTGTTACACTATGGGTAAATTTGCTAGAATAACTTCATTTCACTCTGGCTATTGTAAGGGCTGAGCAAGTTGCTCTTTAGTATATTAAAAAAATAAATAGGAAGGATCTGGTTTGGATTAAATTTTAGCTCTTCCTAATACAGACATGCTCCTGCAAGAATATGCCTCCAGCTTTCTCACGCTGCCATTTCTAGTAGGAATGATGCTGGCGATTTGCAGGTGATACCCTGGGACTGATTTGCCATGTAGAATAAATGAAGGTCTGCAAGTCCTACAAAGTGAACGTGCTCAAAGGTCCTATGAAAGCAAAAAATAGATGTGCAGGAGAAACAAGGCCTGTGCAGGATGGACTTCCAGACTTCACAAGCTCCTCCAGCCTGGGACAATTTCAGATGAATTGGATAGCAGGCTAAAAGACATAAAACATGAACCAGCCTTGCCCTGCATGGGGATAGAGAACGCGCTGTCGACATCACCCACCTCTGCAAACCCTTAGAAGTGCCAGGAGAGCCCAGTTTGGGCAGCTCTTCCCTTGTGGGAGGGGAGCAGGAGAGCTAAGAGTGTTGCTGCTGAGGGACACGTGTGGCAAGTGTAAATTCTGGAGCTGGTACAAACCTGGAGGATGTCTGAGATGCTTCTTTGTCAAAAGGTTCCTCTCCTCCCCTTGTAACTAGCACCTTCTTCCAGGCGGTGAAGCAGGATTTCTTGGGAGCACTTGCACCAGCTTCTACTCCCCGGGCAAGGCTTGACCACAGATCCTCTGTCTACACTCCTATAACTCTCGGGTGTTTCCAGTTTTGGCTTGAAACAGTTGTCACTTTCTGAGCGAGGAGGTTGTCCAGCAGCAGTCAGAGAGGAGGAGGAGGAGCAAAGGGGGCGTCTGACAGTGCTCCCGGATCCAGGCACCTCTCCATTCACGGGGAGGGGGCACACGTAGATGCCAGGGACATTACTCATGGATGCATCCGTGCCGGTCCTGGCATTTTGTCTTCCCTCCACTCCCACTTGCACGTCTTCCCGCAGCAGGTCACCTTTTGTGCTGCTTGCCGCAATGCCCTTCTCAAAGAGACACTCTGGGGTTACAAGCTGCATCTTTTTGCTCCTGTGGATGCTTTCCAAAGACGGCTGAAGTGGGAGCATGGCTTGGTAACGCTGCCAGTAGCTTTCATTTATTTCACCTGGTGCTTCTTCACAGGACATCACGGATAAGGATTCAGACTTACCAGGTGCCGTTGAAGTGAAAGAGCCACTTTTGCTTTTTCTCGTAGCTGCCTGGGGAATGTGTTCACTGAAGAGTCTGTGGGGAGGGACATGGCCACATCTGCACAGCAGGAACCGATTTGGGACTGCCTCTTCAGAAGGCACCTGGGCAGCATCAGGCCTCAGCTCTTCTGAGGAAGCTTTACTATTGTCCCCAAATGTTCCTGCCACCAACAGTGACTGAGCAAGGTTGTTGCTGCTCCCGGTGCAGGGTGAGCTCACAGAACTCTTGCTGTCTGAAGGCAGCAAAGCTCCATCCACAGAGCTCTGACTCTGCCCCTGCCTGCAGGGAAAGGGGGCTGCTGGGCTCCCCCTCTCACCAGGGAGCAGGGGGCTGCTTGGGTTCTCCTCCTTTGGAGCAGAGGGGGCCTTGCAAGGCTCTTCCTCCTGCAGGAAAGGCAGAGGATTTGCAAGATCTCCCTTTTGTGGGAGAGGGGGAGGCAGCGGGGCAGTCAAGAGGCCTTCCTGTGCTCTCTCCATGCTGTCTGCAGAGGAAGCCCTCTCCCTGGTAGGGAGGGAGCTCGCAAGCTTCTGTTTTCCTGCCAGCCACCCAAAGCAGAAGCTGAGGATGTGCTGCATCTTCCCATGCGTCCTGGTGAGAGGCAGCAGGTTTCCTCCAAACTGCAGTTATCGCCGGGTTGGGGCTGTCAAAAGAGGCTCTGTGTCACCACCCCACGTCTTGGCAGCTCCCTCCTAAGATGTCAGGGCTTCACAGTATCATGGCTCCTCTTAGATACTCAGGTTACATAGCGGAATACAGTGGCATACAAGAGCTTCTTTAGGATATTTAAAGTACCAGTTCCTGCTCCTTTCCCAGTTTTGTGGTAATGATCAAAGACTATAAAGGTATAACACCTTTTCGAAGGAAAGCAACACCTTTTCGAAGGAAAGCTTGAAGAATTGCAAGGTTTGTCTTGGAAATGTTATCTTGCCGTGTTTCTTTGGGATTGAGATACACAATGGGGTGCTTGAGGGCTCTGCTTCTGTCCTGGGTATCGTCGGGAGACACAAGGCGCTGGTTCTCACCCACAGGTTCAGCTCTAACTGCCTCTAGCGCTCTTGACACACGGCCAAATCAGCTGGTTGCCCCTCCAGAGGCTCTGGGGGGACCTCGGCAGCAATCCTGAGTGCCCAGATCAAGCTACAGTCAATGAGTTAACACAGGAACCATGCTCGGTAGACGGCTCTCAGCCAGCTCTCTCAGATGCTGCTTTCAAAGGATGTGAATTTACCCGTTCACCAGGCAAGGTCTTGTGACTGCAGAGGCTTTCAGTTTTGTGAACCACGAGAGCTTTCGTCCAGTTCCGTTTTCTTATTACAACTTATTACAAAACCGTTGCTTGACATTCACAAGAATATTCTTAGTGGGGTGTGACAAAGGGCAGTGTCTGTGTGGGCTGCTCAGAACTGAAGAGTTAGGGGCTTCCACCCCCAAAGAGGAAACCCTTTGGACTGGCTGTAACCCCACTGACACCTGGAAAGCCCTCTGATGTTTGCTGAATCCAGGACACAAAAAGGGTTTTGGACACTTCTCTTTTGGGCGACCCCGGCACTGTGTGATGATTTACCCGCAGCAGGAGACTGTCTTCACAGCTTGTATTTTTGTCACCTAGGCTGTTCCCCAAGAGCAACAGAAGTCCAGTCGAGTCAGTTGGTTCTGGACCTTTCTCCTGCTGTTCTCCCTGCAGACGACGCTGACCGACTAATGCTGGAAAAAGGATCACTCACTGTCGCAGTCACAGATCTCTAGAGAGGAAAATTTTAGTTACTTTCAATAAATGGTATTTCTAGCCAGTCCAACAACTGTAAGATCTATTCCAATAAATCAGTAATATTATTGTCCCCAGTATTAAGACAAGACATGATCTTGGCAAGTGCTGGTGATGGGTGCATTGTAGAAAACTTCTCTACCAAACCACTGCTCATTCTTCAGATCAAAACACTCCAGGACTCTGCGTATATCTAAGGGCCATTCCCTTTGGCTCAAACTCAGGAAGTTAATGTCTTATGACGTCTGAAATGGGCTCCTAATTTTTCCTAAGGTTAAAACCTTAGGAAGCAAGCAGATTGGAATTCACTGGAATTTTACTATTGGGAACCAAAGCTTCCCTAAACAAGGGAATTTTGCTATCTTGGACTTGGCTGTTGTGGTACCCCCTTCCCCTGGGGTCTCATCTCCATGCTCAGGCCACCCTGGTGACGCTCGTGAGCCCCAGGTGCCACCATGGCTGTCCCTGGGAAGCCGCGTTGAAGCTCTCCGGCATGGATGAAAGTGGCTCTGCTGTCCCTGCAGGGCGCACGGCCAGCCTGACAGAGCAGCTCCAGTGCAGGACACTCCATGGGCTGCCCAATGTCACCTCACTCCATGGGACTCCCCCCCACATCATCTCACTCCATGAGGTGGCCCCGCATCAAATCACCTCATGAGGTGACACGCAACGTGCCCTCCCCTCACGGGGGGGTCCCCACATGACATCACCCTATGGGATGTCCTCCCGTATCACCTCACCCTATGAGGTGTCCCCTTATGTCACCTCATCCCATGGGACATCCCCCCCTGCCACCTCACCCTTTGGGGTGACCCCACATAATCTCAACCTATGGGGTGTCCCCCCATGTCACCTCACCCCACGACAGATAACTCCACATCACCTCATCCCATGAGGTACCCACACACACATGACGTCACCCGACGGGGTGCCCCCCCATATGACATCATCCATGGGGTGCCCCCCACATCACTCACCCCAGGGGTGTCCCCAGGTCACCCCCACCCTGGCCGCTCCCCCCCTCGAGGTGCCTCTCACCCCTCCCTGCCCCCACTTCGCCACCGCCCGAGGCCCCCACCTGACGTCACCGCATGACATCACGCCGCTCTATGACGCAGTCCCACCCTGGGACACCGCACCGCCCGCCCCCGCCCTCGGGCGCGCGGCCCACTCCATTCTGCAGAGCACCCCCGCCCACCGCTGCGCATGCGCAGCCGGACACAGCCCACAGCTCCCTCCCGCTTCCAGCGCTGAGTGGTACCGTCCTGCAGCGCACTGATTGGCCCTTGGCCCTGCCCGTCGAGCAAGGAGGTGGGGGCGGAAGTGGTGGCTCGGCCAATCG
>VZSV01000200.1:407215-449598 GCA_013398735.1 Nothocercus julius
GTCACGCAGCGGCGGCTGAAGGCGGCGGCCGCTTCTGGCACTTTCCGCCGCTGCGCACCCGGCTCCGGCCCCGCTCCCCGAGGGGTCCCGTCTCCACCGGCCCCTTCGTGAGGAGAGCGAGCCTTTAGCCCGCACTCACGTGCATCCTCCGTCTCCACAGCCCGTGCGTGAGACAACCACGTTGCCTCTCTCAGCTGAGGAGCCTTGGGGCCATGAACACCGTGGTTACCGTGACGGAATCATGCTAATTACACCCCAACTAACACATGAACCCGAATCAGGAGCAAGGCAGAGCTGTAGTCTCCAGCGACTGACGCTGTGGCCTCGTCCAGCATTGGCCAGAGGAGCTGTGGGGGGGAGCAGGTTGTACCGAGCTCTCTGGGAGCCTCTACGCCTTATAACTGTGCCCCAGGCAGTGCTGTCTTTTTCCAGATGTTATTTCCACATCTGCCAATGTGATCCCGGAGAAAACCCTCCTCCCTAATGGGAGGGACCCACGCTTGACCCAAGTTTGGCATTTTCTCGTTGTCATGGAAAGCTGGGGAGAGTACTTGAAAAAGGGGTAAAAAAACGCTTGAAAAAGGGGAAAGGTTGCGAGCTTTGTGGGCCAGGCGGGTGATTTGTGCTCTGTCCCCTCAGTGTGGGCCATGGCTGCCCCGTGGGAGGACGTCCTGCACGAGGAGCCGCTGGTGCGGGAGGCTGCGCTGCTGGCCGTGGACGCCGCACTCCTCGCGGGCGTCCTCATGCGCACCGAGGAGGAGCCCAACGCCTCGGAGGTGAGCGCTGGCACAAAGTCCCCTCCGTCCTGTGCTGAGAGTCGCAGTGAGTCAGCAAATCGCCAGAGCACACAGGGAGGAACTTGCTGTCATTGCCAGCGGGCGCTGGAAGCATACCCAGAACGGGCAAATTCGCCTTTTTTTCTGAATCGGAGGGGTTTGGGAGGCGGATTTCTCCTAGCAAGGTGAAAGCAGTGTCCTCTAGATGGAAAGACTCAGCTTTTGCTCTGGAGCAGCTGCTCCTGCCTCCACAGACCCCTGTGAATGGCTTGTAAAGCAAAGTGATCCAAAGTGAGCAGGTTTCAGACCATGTGCCCTGTCTGTGGTGCATTGAAAGTACCAGGGAGGTAGATAGCTTGAACTTTCAGAGAAGTAGAGGAAGCTACTAGTTTTAAGTTTTGCTCCTTTAAACTATATAGTCCGGGATGGCTTCCAGCATTGTGGCGTTTTGGAGCAAGACCCAACTTCTCTCTTGCTGGATCCTTTTTTCCAGGTGGTGAATTATGCTCCCTTCACGTTGCTCCCGTCAGCAGTACCAAATGCCCTGTTTGAACAAGCATATGCTGTTCAGCAAGATTTTAACCTGCTTGTGGATGCCATTAGCCAAAACAGAGAATTCCTGGAGCGTACTCTTGCCAGGTATTGTTTTGTTTATTTTTTTTTTTTCCAGTGATGCCTTTTAAATAAATATTTTAAATGTAGAGCGTTGTTCTTCAGCTCGTGCCTTCCCCTGATATTTCTCATGCTGCTTTCAGGCATTCCCAGCTTCCATCCATATGTGTCCTGCATGCTGAATGTCATAGAGCGTAGGCACATCTATCCTCTGCAAGAATCATCTCTCCTTTGCTGCATTACTTGTCCTGAGATTAGTTTGCACCAACTCTTTGTGCTTTGGGATCTTCTTGGGTCTTTGCCAGAAGAGGCAAAGTCTGCTCAAGAACTGACTCCCTGCAATGATCCCCAGTTTAGCCAGTCTTCTAGCCCTTGGCCTCACACTCATGAACTTGCTGTCCCTTAGGCCTTACATTCAAGTTGCTGGAGGCTTCTTTGAGCCCTGGGTGGGCTCTCTGGCACTTGGCTGCAGGAACAGAGAAAATGAGGTGGTTTTCCTAAAACCTGAGCCCTTGGAGCTGCTTTAACCCTTGTGCCGGCTCCATAGCTAGCTGCAGACGGAGCTGTGGCTGAGGGCCTGTTTCTACCTGTGTTTAAGGAATGTACAGCCTGGGGCTCTGCTCCCTGTCCTTGCCCACTCCTACGCAGTGAACTGGGGCTGTTGTGCTTTGGCGGTGCTGCTCATAATTAGCTCAGGAATTTGGGACTTGGTGGGGGGGAAAGCCAGACTCTTCTATCAGTCCCACAGAGTGCTTGGCACCACAGTGCGCAGGATTTGGAGGCCAGCAAGACAGAAGATTTGTTGAAACTCTTAAAGCTTCTTCTGTGAACTTTGTAGTGGCCCAGAGAGATTCCTGATTTCTTTGATCTCTCTTCAGAGCTTTTCTGTGTTTCTTTCCCTTTTCTTGCCTCGTCTCTCTGACCTGCGAATTAGTCATCTCTGCACAGAGGTGATTTTAGTCACATAGCTGTGCTGAGCAAACTGAATTTGAATCTGGCCCTTGAGGGAGAGGGCTTTCATGGTGAGATGTTTAATAGGACTTGCGGGATGAATTCTCCTGTTTCTCTGTGACAGCGTCTGGTGGCCAATCTGATCTCTCTTTCTCTTTAGCACCATCAAGGTTGATGACTTCACAGCTCGACTTTTCCGAATCTACACACAGGTTTTGGAGGAAGGATTGGCTCAGGTACCTTGGCAGGAACCGGACATCAGCAGCCTTGCCCCTTTGCTGTGCAGTGTGATCACCTGGTATCTGTGTCTGCAGCCTCGTTGCTCATCTTGGCTTTGAGCTGTCCTGTAGTCAGGCAGGTTGCTCCCTGGGTTACAAAATCTCACTCAATTCCAACCTGTGAGCTTGCTGCCTTATCCCACGTGCCAGTCGTGCGTTTTGGATAGTGCTGCCGGCAGCAGCCAGGCCTTGGTCAGGGAAATTTCATAGCTCCTTGTCTTGTCTTCTGCGAGTCTTGGAGAATGCAGGGATGCTCTGTCAGGACTTGTTCTGGGTGGCCTGTTCCTGCAGAAACATATTTCCTCTCAAGTGAGGGTTGTGGGGGCTGAACAACAGCCAGGACTCACTGGCAGATCTTGCATGGGTGTTTAGCAAAGTCGTGGTGACTGGATCTGCCCCCAGGAGGATTTTGAAGTGAGGTTATCAAAGGGATTAGCAGTAAAAGGCAACAAGGGAACTTTTCTGTTTTTCCAGGCATGTAAGGGAAGGCAACCTTGCTCCCGCTTCACCTCCCCTCCCCTCTGTTCCAGTCTGTGTTTTTAGGCATAAATCGCTCTGATTACATGTTTGACTGTGGTGTGGACGAGACGCCAGCTCTGAAGCAGATTGAAATAAACACCATCGCTGCCAGCTTCGGGGGCCTCACTTCCCGAACTGCGGCCGTTCACCGGTAGGGAAGCAGCTCTGCAACCAAGGCCTTGGGGCAGCTGCACAGCCAAGTTTGTTGCCCTCTGTCCTTCCCTGTTCCCCAGGCTCCTGCTCTAGAGCCCTGGGCAGTGGCTGTCATGAGACTGAGAGCTGCTTCTGTGCCACAGGCAGGTGCTAAAGGTGCTGGGAAAAGCTGAGGAGGCCTCGCGTCTGCTGCCCAACAATCCATCCCAAGGGCTTGCGTTGGGAATTGCGAAAGCCTGGGAGCTCTATGGTTCACAGAGGTAAGGAGAGAGAAGCTGTGTTATTTTGGCTCCCTTGGGGATACACACATTTTCTTTCTTAAACGGCACATTGTGAAAGATGCTTCTGTGATAGACAAGCCATGCTTGGAAAGGTTAGGGCCATCCTATGAGGAGCAGAGCTGTCCCCTTGGCGTGCAAAGCTGCTATTTTGGACCTCTGTGTGCACAGGGTGTCCTGTCACTCTTGGATGTGCCGCAGAGCGACTCTGGAGGAGTTGTGTGATTAAAGAACGCTGCGTGGTTCAGTTTTCCTCGTGTCCTTGGTGCTTATGCTCAGCACTGACTTATTAATGATGTGGGGTCAGTACTGCTCTCTGTTTGCTCACCCGTAGAGATGCTGGAGACACCTAACAGGAGCACTGCACGAAGACTGAACCTCCAAGAGGTCAAAAGCTTGCAGTGTTTTTGGGTGCGTTTTTGGTCTTTCTGGGTTTAATTGCATTCTTGGTATCTCTTTCAGTGCTGTGGTGATGTTCCTGGTGGAGAAAGTCCAAAGGAATATTTTTGATCAGCGATGTGTAGAAAATGAACTCTGGAACAGGTAATGGTAGAATTTTTTGGGATAAGAAGGGAAGGAAGTGGTACAGTTTTGAGGGGAAAAGAGAAGCAGCTCTCTAGTGTTCCTTCAGCAGCCTTCTGCCTACCCTCAGCGCCCATCTTAATCTTCCCCCACACCTTGCAGTGCCAAACAGCAGCTCTTTGATGGAAATAGCAGCAGTGATCAAAGCCTCTGCTCTCCAGGACTGATTTCTTGTGGACTTTACCTCTGTGTATTCCTGGAAGCTGCACCAGTGGTGGCTTTGCCATGAGGCACATCTCTCCAACAGGACATTTTGGAGCTGAGCTGGATTAATGGGGGTCCTGCTTGTTACCCTGCTGAGGACAGGAGGTTTCATAAAACTTAATGAAACTTCAAAGATCTTTGTGAAAGATCTGGGCTAAGGAAGGAACGTAGCTGTGGATTAAGGGACGTTGAAATGGGGAGTGTTTTGATGTCATCTAGCCCTGAGCCCCTCCAGGCTGTGCTGGTGCAGTAGGAGACCTTACAGATTCATAGTTTTGTAGGAAACAGGCTGGCTGCTGAGTGTCACTACATCCCCAAGGCCACACTGCCTCTTTGTGGAGAAAGCCTGTACAGCATGAAGCTGGTAAACACAGGATGTAAAATTTTATATTCAATTTTTGGCTTTGAAGCCAACAGTGAATATATCTGTCACGTAAGGATAAAAGAAGCAGAATACTGAATTCTCCTAGAAACACCTTAGAAGGTGAGAGATGAGTGTGAAAATGCAGTGTGTTTAAGCACTTATTTTGTTTCCCAGTGTTTGGTGTGCAGAGAGGGTGAGTGCTGAAAACAGAGACTAGTCTGACCTGAGGAATGCCAGGAATGCTCATGGAAGAGCCAGTGCATCCTCCTTGTTGGGTTCAGTGGTTCCACTTTCGACTTGTGGCTCAAGTAACTTCACTCACAACCTGGTGACTCTCCTTCTTCTTTCTTACAGGAATATTCGGGTCATTAGGAAACGGTTCAGAGATGTGTTTGAAAAGGGATCTCTAGATGATGCCAGGAGGCTGTATATGTGAGTATGAGCCAAGGTGCGCATTCCTGGCTGGCTATTGGGTACATAGAGTTGACTGCATGGCAATTTCATGAGCTCTAAGTGGAAATTTTGGGTGTGCTTTTGAGTCCTAATAGTGGCTTTCTGAGAATGCAGTTCTCTCCTGTGTTGCAGGGCTGCTGCCACTTTGTATGAAATGGAAATGACTTTTGTTTTATGTGCTGGTGGGATTTTGCATATACACTTTAGTCCCTTACATGTGGAGGCAAAATTTCCCTCCTTCAATCACAACCTTGAGAGCTCTCCAGGATCTTTGCTTCCTTCACATACATCTGCTATGGAAAGTTCTGGCTATTGCAGAGGTTTCCCCAGGGACATTTCCTGTTTTCCATTCACGTGATGCTCTGCTAGTGGGAGTTAGTGCTAGAGAAGGAAGTATTTTACATGTCCTTACGGGATTTGTTAGTTTTGAGTGCATTTGGCTTCTCCTCCTTTCCTTACAAAGACTGGAATGTGGGTTTATGGACTCCTTGCATAGTAAAACAGTTGATTCCAAATGTGATGTTTATCCTGACATCCAGGGTAATGTACTACACAGCTTTTCCTTTAGGCTACACAGGCTAAAGGAAAAAATGGTTTCATGCTAATGTTATTTCTGTTTGTTATTTCTACTTAGGTTAATTTTTCAGTGTAGTTTTATGGTTGGTGCTTTTGCCACATTTAATTAACACACTTGTCATTGCCAGACAGTTAAGGGGAGAGAGTCTCCGCTGAACTTCCTGCAGAGCTTCCTCTTTCCTTACTGACAAATGCCTCTAAATTCCAGTCCCTGTCTCCTTCCCAGTGTCAGTGTTTTTATTCTCAGTTTGTATGGCCAAAGCTCGTGTGTGTGGTGCTCTAGGTAGGTTAAGGGCAGCGCGCAGGATGTTTTTGTGCCTGGGGCAGGATGTTGAGTTGGGGTCCCACCCTTGAGCTGCCGCTGGAGAAGGACCTCTCAGCGCCAAGAATTTCCTAGGCCTGGCTCCCAGTGGCAAAAGTTGTTTAAAAATTTAAATTCTCACCTCCCTGCTGTGCTGAGTGTGTGAGTTATGGAGACATCAGTTAGTCACACGGAGGCTTGGTGTCAGGGTAGAGCAAGGCAGCTAGAGCTCCGTAGAGAGGAGCAAAGGAGTTTGTAGTCGTCTGCTCTCATCTGCCTTCTCTCGCAGAGAAGAGAACTTCCTCTGCAAGGTCTGGTCCCCATCATGAGGAGGAGCAGAGCACCCCAGGAGGCCAAGAAGAAGGGGCAAATGTGAAGAGGGAAGGGATCTAGAGAGGAAAACAAAGATGACAAAGACTTCTTAAAGCAGAGTTTGGGCTCCACTGGAACCCTCTTTGCTGGCTTTGCAGTGGGACAGTCTGGGAGCAGTGCATGAGTAGAAAACACAGGCAAGACCCACAGTAACTCAACTAGATGGTTGTCCTGATGCTTTTTGATGCAAGCAGTATCTGTGGTTGCTGTGGGACTAGCATACAGATGTGGACTTCAAAATACTGGAGTGGGCTGTTCCTGGAGGAGCATGTCAAGGTGTCTGTTCCAAGCACAATGTTAGAAGGTGGCTTAGACATAAATCTTTTGGTGGACGAGAAGTTCTGGCTGCTGCAATCCAGCCAGCTGCTCAGGCTGGTCCCATAACACTTTTTCTGACACTATCATGTCCCAGAGCTGTCTGAGTCGGGTGCTGGAGGGCTTGAGTAGAGGGGTGGATTTGGTTCTGACCTGATTTGGTGACTGTTAATGCCTTCTGTTCCAGAGATGGCCAGGAGGTAGCAGTGGTGTACTACAGAGAGGGCTACGTGCCCCAAAACTACGATCCACAGGTTGGTACTGACTGCTGCGATTGGAGAAGCTGCAGTGCCAGCAGCTCTGAACCTGCCTGTGATTCCAGGTGGGATCAGTCCTGTCCTGGGTAGGATTAGCCCTGTCCAGCAGGTCTGATCCCACAGGGGAGCTGTGACTTTGCAGTACATAGGAGTGTCCATGGCATTCTCATAGTGCTCCTGCATAGGCAGTAGGAAGAAAGAATGGCTTTTTCCTCCAATTCCTCCATTCATGTTGTCACCTGTTATCCCCAGCACTTCTGTACAATGCAGTTTAACACGGATATGAGCACCTGCTTAAAGAGTTAAGACCTGAACTATGGATAATCTTCTGCACTTAAGCTGGAGGTGATAATGATGCAGACCAGATCTTGCTGTTGTCTGCAAGTGCCAGCACTGGGCAAGATGGAGAGGGGATGCAAGTAAAGGCATTGAACTAACCTGGCTGTGCCATTTCCAGAGGCAGCAGGAGATTCACACGTGCATTTGCCTCCTTGTCTGCTGTGTGCCATGCTTCCCAGCCCCATCCCTGGCAGGCAAGGAGGGAGGAGGGAATTGTATGTCAGTAAGTGAACAGAATTGGGTAAATAAAATCATTATTTTGCTGATGGGATTATTGCTTTCTCTCTCTCTGTCTTAGAACTGGGAGGCACGATTGCTGCTGGAGAGGTCGAGGGCAGCGAAGTGCCCTGACATTGCTACCCAACTTGCTGGAACCAAGAAGGTGCAGCAAGAGCTGGCCCGGCCAGGGACGCTGGAGAGACTCCTGCCAGGCTGTGCAGCGTCTGTGGCTCGGATAAGAGCAACATTTGCTGGACTCTATTCCCTGGACTTGGTGAGTGACACATGTCTGGAGCAGGAGTGAACGTGCAGATACACCCCACCTGTTTACTATCTCTCTTTGGTTAAGGAAAGTGGCAGCTAAAACTGATCTTGGAAGTGGGTGGAAAATCTGACCTCCTGAAAGGGCTTTGTGGCCTTGATAGGGACCCTGTTGACCATGCTCAGAGAGGGCTGTGCGGGAGCCCCTGCTTTTTCCTGATGCTTTGCTGTTGCCATCTTTTGCTGCTAGGGAGAAGAGGGTGACAAGGTGGCTGCTAAGGCCATTGCTGACCCTGACTGCTTTGTGCTGAAGCCGCAACGAGAGGGTGGAGGTAAGAGCTGGAGTGGGTCCTGGGGGTTTTCATCGTGGTCCTGTGCTAGGGGATGAAAGGATGGCTTGTGCTTATCCTTTTCTTATGCTCCTGTAAGAGGTGCAACACAGAACGCCACTCGCATGTTTAAGATCTATTTTGGTTCTGCCTAGACTTTAGAAATGGCTCTTTTCATCACCTCTTCCCACCACCTCGTGTGGCCTTGCTGGCTTTGGTAAGGTGGTGTGAGGATGAGCAACAACCCACGTGTAGGATTGTGAGGCCCATTAGGGGCCTGACCAGCAAGAACAAGGCATTCAAGGCTGGCGAGGAGCAGGCAGCTTGTCTGGCCCTTCCCAAGATCCTGGCATGGAGATCCTGCTCCTGAAGAAGCTTCCCAAGCTCCTAGAGCTGGGGACACAAGGAACCCCGACAGCACATGGCAAAGGCTGCAGCTATTTGGGCTGCCTGGGGCAAACAGCTTCTGCTACTGTGCTGGGCTGTGCCCGACCTGCTGGTTTTGTTGTCAGGGAACAACCTCTATGGTGAAGAGCTCAGGCGTGTTCTGGAGAAGATCAAAGACAGCCCTGAGAGGACCTCTTACATTCTGATGGATAAGATCAAACCACAGCCATCAAAGAACTACCTGCTGCGGCCACACAGCCCGCTGAAAGTTTCGGAGTGCATCTCGGAGCTTGGGATTTTTGGTGTCTACGTCAGGTAAGAAATATGTGGATAGCTGTTGTTGCCAGCCCTTCCTTTGGGAACGTTTTCCCCTCTGCACCATCTGAGCACAGCAGCAGGGTAGATGTGTAGGGGAGGTAATGAAGAGGGGACAGATGTGACCATTCAGTCACTGTCCCTGACAGCTACTTTCTGAGCACTGGGTTCAGATGCTGAACTGCTGCTCTGAACCTGCTGCCAAGGACGTGGTTTAAAAGCAGCAAAGCCGGTGCCACCTGCAATACGAACATCTCACTGCTAATATTTTGGGGCGGTACCTCTCAGGATCTGGATGTAGCAGCAATGCTTCGCCGAACCTCTGGGGGCCTCAGCAATATCTGAAGACCTAACATGGTTGTGCTCAATCATAAATAACTGTTATTTTTGTTTAAACCATCTTAGATCCATGGAGATGTTTCCATAATTTAGAAATTGAAGTCCTTCTTGTACAATTTTAGGAACAAATGTGCTCTGGCAGCACTCACAACCTGACACTGCAAAGAAATCTGACAGAAACGGCCCGGCTGATCACAAAGCTGTGTCATTGCTGTGCAGAAAATAAGCAGAGCTTCGTTATTACTCTGCTCTAGACCAGAGAGGCTTAACATGCCAGTTAGCTACCCTGCTCTGTGGCTTTGATGGGGAATGTCAGTCAGATTCCCCAAGACAATAGGAATGTGGGAAGTTTTCTGCTCTGCAGGTGCTCAGTTGCGCTTTTCTTTGCAGACGGGGCAAGGAGATGGTGATGAATGAGTCTGCCGGCCACCTCCTGCGGACCAAGGCCATCGAGCACGCGGACGGCGGGGTGGCAGCTGGTGTGGCAGTGCTGGACACCCCCTACTTGGTGTGAGGAGGTGATGCCCCATCTTTGCTCTGTTGCCTGAAGAGCTCATCTGCCACAGGGATGTTTTCCTTAGGGTGCAATTACCAAGGCCTGATGTGTTTGGGATCATGAGGAGGGACTGTAATGATTCCACAAGACCTGCATGCCAGGCCCAGCTTCTCGTTAGCAATTCCTCTGTCAGAAGAAGGGATTCCCTTCCTCTTTCTGCTCAGTGGGTCCAGCCCTGCCCCAGGTGCAGCCCCCAGCCCCGGCCTCCCACTGTTGCATCGATTTGGATGTTTCCTTGGGGTCTAGCCTGCAAGCAGTGGTATGTATTGCAAAAGGGAAGGGTACGTGCACTGAGCATCTCCTGCTTGATCTGCCACTACTGTATGAAGCGAGAGCCCTGGCAGGGAGCAGGGCAGCAGCTGAGAGGCCTGGCCTCTTTAGTCATCCTCCCAGGACTTGTGGTGTGGTGAGATGGGTACCTTTGTGGGTGGGAAACAAGGGGTGCGCAGAGGGAAGCAAACGCAGCCCGAGCTGTCAAGGCCTCGGTGCTGCTGTGTTCTTCAGACACAGGATTTTTGTTTATTCCTCTCTGGAGCAGGTGGCAGTTCCTGGTGGCAGCCTATTACTGCCTCGGTGGCTCTGCCAGTGCTGTCACCGCTGGGACCAGTGTAAGTGGATAGCGAGAGGTGCCTCCCTCAAGGTTTCATGCACTGATGGGAACAGTGAAGGGGGGCAAATGGGCTCTGCTCCTGTGGCCTTCTGCCCATTCCACTGGTGTGGCCCTCTTCCATTCATCCTTGTTGAGCCAAGCAATTCATAGAGAAGCATAAAAGAGAGGAACCTTTCTGGAAGTGGGCTGGTAAAGCACCCAGGTAGCCTTAGCTCTGCTTTTTAGTGACACCTGAGAAAAGAATCTTTAAGGCAATATTTCTTATGAATCAATTTGTTCACTGAATCTGTGCCTACACCCTGCCATGTGCGCTGCTGCTCTGGTGCTGTGCAGCACCCCCCAGGGGCAACGCTCAGGCTGGGTGCTTTAATCATGAACCTTTGAACTTGGAAATCCTTCTGTTCTTTAAGTGTAACTCTTTCTATGGTTCCTGGTTGTTGTTTAGTTGGGGTGGGGGGTCTAATTACCCCCATGCTGAGATTAAAATGTACACTCAATCTGAATGTTGTTCTCGTGTCAGTTTTGTCTGGGAATATACCTGCAAGGAAAATTAGTTCATATTTCCGTGTTCTCTGCCAGAAGCATCTCTTATGTTGATGGACCTTTTGAGTTTTTGGCTTTAAAGGTATCAGTTACCAACATACCAGGTACTGCAATGTTGTCAAAGTTCGTGGGAGTGGGGCAGGGCTGTCATCATTCCTTTCCCTGTTGATTTCTACTTCGTTGTTGATCTCCTCTGTAGCTGCTCTGGAATGTGCGATGGTTATTTTTCTATGTATGTTACTGCAAACAACCTTGCAGGCCCAGGTTGAGGAGACATGAGTGCTGACAGTCTCTGTCCCCACAACCAGCTTGTGTTCTGTTGATGTAGGACTTCAGGAAAGACAAACCCAGCAATGCTTCCCAGGTCAACACACCTGAGCTGTGCTCAGAGCCCAGGTTGTTGCTCTGTCCTGTGTTGAGATAGGCAGATGGTCCCTGCTCCAGAGGAACGAGCTCAGCTCCTGTGCTGGTGTGTTGTGCCACATGCTGGCAGGTAGTGTGCTGCCCAGGAACAAGGGATTGAATCTCTTCTGAAGGGATTTTTAAGCTGCAGCCAGACTCTTGGGAAGAGTTAACCACTGAACGCCCAGGGGAAAGGGTAAGATGCCATCTCCTGTGGCTTGCCTTGACATTCACCTGCTCTTGGAGACAGGCAAATGGCTCTGGACGGAGTGATCAGCACGTGGCTGGCCACAAAGGCAGTGCCTAAGTCACCCTGGTGTGATGCCTGCCTGGGGCAGAGGGCCACGCACCCCTGAACCAGCCCCTGCCAGGCTCTGTATGTGGGGGGGGCCACGTGTTGCTGACCGGCACCTACCCCTGCTGCAGGGTGGGCTGAAGGGCCTTTACTGCCCACCCTGACGCAACCAGCCTCTGTCTTTTGTTTAATTCAATGGCTTAATTCAAGCTGTTGTTTGCCCTCATCTCTCCTGGGCTCTTGCTCTGATAACCAGCCTGGTCTCAGAGCAGTCGAGATTTTTGAGGCATGAGGAAATGGCTGAAATCTCTGCTAGCGACAAACTAAAGTGTGGAGGAGGAGTGGAGACGGATGACCAGGACTGCAGCGCCGTGCAGACCAGCTCTGCTCCAGCACCTTTGCTGCCTTTGGGAACAAGACGGGCCCAGGGCATCAAGTCCAGAGGCCCCCTGCTTGCTCTGCCAGACCTTTGCCATGAGGAGCCCATGGTTCCCATAACATATCCAGGATAGGGCAAGGGTGGGCTAAGGATAACTGCTGGGCTTCTGTCTCCCTCTGGACTCAAACACCAGACCGGTTTCCATTTTGGTTCCTTGATTTTTATTCCCTTTTTGCATAGAATTCTAGCTGCCTCCAGCCAAAATTACATAGCAGACTCAGAGGAAAACAGGAGGAGAGCAAGTGTGGGATTTCTTCTCAGCAGGTGGAACACAGAGTGAGGTTATGTATCACAGGCGAGTACTGTGCCAAGGAGAGTAGCAGGTAGGAAATGAGACTTGGACAACAGCCCCTCAGAGTCTCTCTAACCTTCCCTTGAGCAATTTGCCTTAGAGACAGCTGCTTCCTTTCCAGACCATTGAGAAATCAGCTCATTTTACAGGTAAAGCCTGTACGCTGGGGTTCACAAACAGTGATTGCAACAAGTTTTATAGCCCCTTTCTCCTTTGGTTGAAGTGTAAAAATCAAGCAGCTCCTGCCTACTTCCAATACAGCCACTAGAAAGGAGGTATCTTTCCCAGCTCCACCCAGGGTTGGAGTTAAATTTATTAATTTATGGCAGGATTGTTGGCTTTGGCAACACCCTTTGGCTGGAGATAGGATTTTCTTTTTTTTCCTCCCCCATCCTCAAAAGGTCCTATCAGATTTAAGCAATAGCTGGATTTAAATGTCTTTCCCTCTTTTGTTTCTGTGAATAACAGCCCTATCTGCCTTGGTTTCTTTGCTGCAGCAAGGAGCTTGCTGCCCTCCAACACCCCTATGGTTGGCCTGTACGGGGAGAAGCACCTCTGTAGAGTGCTGGGGTGGCTTTGGGTGTGTTTTTCCCCCTCTCCCCTGTCCTTTGGGTAGCAGTAGCATCTGCTTCTTGTCCCCAACCTTGTCCTGCCTCTAGGCTTCCTTGGTGGCACCAGGGAGCAGAGGGACAGTGCTCTACAGAGCACCCCCAACCAAGACTTCCATGGTACCACCCTTGGCAGGAAAAGTACCCCTTCCTCTCCACCCCCCCTCTCCTTCCCACTGCAGGCACCGCACCAGGACCCCTCAATTACATAAAATTAATTAATTCCCCCTCCCAGCCCCCTCCAAAATCATGAACAAGGTGATGAAAAGGGAAGAGCAGCAGTCCCTGGGGCAGCAGTGACCGAGCTGGAAGCTCAGAGTGCGCTGGGGTGCTCCGCTCAGGCATGGACACACGAGGGCGACAAGGCCTCTCCCGAGCCAGCCTTTCCCTCCTTTAACAGCTTTTGTACGTCCAGTTCATCAGGGCAAGGTTTCTTTTCCAGGGCAGACAGCAGTTTCATGAGGGACCCGCTCCTCAGGACACTGCTGCTGCAGTTCCCTTCAGCAGGGACAGGTCGCACTGTTACAGTTTAGTGTCACATCTGTTCTTGAAAAGGTGGTTTATGATGCCTGGGTCCACCAGGGTGGAGATGTCCCCCACATCCTGGTCGTTCTGGGCAATCTTCTTTAATATCCTTCTGGTAATCTTTCCTGTAAAGACAGCCAGGAGAGGAAAGCAGGATGCAGGGGCCTTTCGGCATGGCCTAGGGACTGCCCAGACCTCCTGCATCCCCCTGGTCCTGGGTTTCACCCTTCTGGATTTCAGTGGAACCAGACAAGCACTTTAGGGATTTCCATCCTTTAGTGCTGTAACTAACTCCCTTACCTGAGCGCGTTTTGGGCAGGCTGGGGGCGTACTGGATGTAATCAGGTGTTGCTATCGGTCCAATTCTCTCTCGGACTAAAAAAGAATAATAAAAAGATTCCTTGGTGGCGATAAAAGAATTCAGTGAGAGCACAGGGCACAAACAACCAAAACATCACCCCAGGCACTGAAGCAGCTGGGCAAAACATACTGGATCCCCAGCCATTTCCACCCTGCTGTGGCCTAAAGCTCTGGGTTTGGCACTGGAGATGGGGTGCAGTGAGGCCACCTCCTGCCAAAAGTCCCTGTGCAACAAGTCTACACGGGAGAGCCGTGGGGTGCAGACCCTGCGGGCCACGCGAGGCCTCTGCTCGCCTACCAGTTCCCCAGGGCTCCGGGCGGCTTCGCACGAGCAGCCGAAGGCCACGAGATGTAATTTTAGCGCGCGCCAGCCGTGCTGTCCTCCCCGGCCGCGCGGCCTCCCCGCTCCGCGGCTGTTGCTACCTTGTTTTTTCAGCTCCTCTGTCAGCTTCTCGGTGAACTCGCGGCCGTCCCTCAGCGTCACAAAGCAGTAGAGGCACTCGCCCTTGAGGGGGTGCGGGTGGCTGACCACGGCGGCCTCAGCGACGGCCGCGTGCTCCAGCAAGGCCGACTCCACCTCCGCCGTGCTCAGCAAGTGGCCTGGGAGCAGAGAGAGGCAGCGTTTTACCGAGCCGTGCGGGGCCTCAGAGACGCCCCGCAGCCCCCAGGAAGGAGCCTGCGAGTATAAAAAGTCCGACCGACCGTAGGTTTGGCACCACCAATTCTGAGAAATTCACGTGGCTGAGAAAACAGCTTGGGAAATAACCCCCCCTTCACCACTGCTCTGTTGGGCTGTCCTCCCATCAGCGCAGGATTAGCTAAGGGCTGCAGACAAAGGCTCCGTGTCCCTGGCCCTTATCCCTATTACCTTTAGGCTCCTTAAACAGATTTGTGAATTGTTCACATCCATCAGCTTAAAGAAAGCGAAGGCTGAGAAGGAGCTGGAAGTGCTATGGGGAAATGCGTCCACAAGGTCACCTGGACCACACGGAGAAGAGCGAGCCTGAATCTGCAGAGCCCAAGGACTGTCCCGGTTGTGCACTGCGCTCAGCAGGGAGAGATGGAGGGAAGCTCCTCATCACGGGGCAGGGAGCAGACCCGGACAAAAGAGAGTTGTGCCCAACTGTACCTACACTCTGCCAATCTACCTTGGGACTGCTGGCACAGAAAACCAAGGGAAGACGGACAACTGCCCAGATAATCAATTGATGACGCATTAACTTCAGGATGGAGGACCAAGTCTGATCCGGGGAACGTACGGCAGACATCTCAAAACCAGTAACAAGCACGTGTAGGCTACTGCCTGCAGGAAAGGAGCTATTTAATACAGCATAGCGTGATGGGGTGGAATGAAGGTGACTCAAAAGACTCTGGCAAGAGAGGTGGGAGAGCCCCAGTCCTTCGAGCCTTTCAGAACTCATCCTGACAAAGCCCTGAGCAGCATAACCTGGCTTTGAGGTTAGCCTACCTGGAGCAGCAGCTGGAGTCGGAGATGCCAGAGGTCCCGCCCATCCCTAATTATTTTATGATTGTAAAATCTCCTGTCACGCTAAATGCTTTGGCATGGAAGCACCTTGAGTGCTTAAAGCCTTTCTCTAAGAGGCTACAGAAAGCTGCTTCTCTCCAGTGTGTTTCCTCTGGAAAGATTATCCCAGAAAGTCACAAAGTCACAGTTCTCTACTGACTTGGAAATGAGCAAGATCCTGCAATCCGATCCAGCTCAAGGAGAGGTTGCTGGACAGAGTCATGGACAGAACTGTGTCCCATAGAGCAATGCTGTGGTTTTAGCTGGTATCTAAAGAGGTACATTGGCTTCCACAGAAGACAAAAGTTGTTTTTCTTACCAGAAACATTCAACATGTCATCAATTCGTCCTGTGATCCAGTAATAACCATCTTTATCTCTCCTACAACCTAAAAATAGGCAGAAATGACAGCGTGAGGAAGCAGTGTCAGCCCCCAGAGCAACTGATAAGGGATTCTGAGACCAGGACAGAGCAAGATTTATACTGCTGGCTCCAGGCCCCTGCAGCCACGCACTCCCCGCACCGCCTTACCATCGCCCGTCACGTAGTACCCAGGGAACTTCTTGAAGTAGGTGGTTTCAAATTGCTGGTGGTTTCCATACACTGTGCGCATTATTCCTGGCCAGGGCTGTTTAAACACCTGACGGTGAAAAGCGCAGACGTGAGTCAGCGGGAGCAGAACCCAACCAGCAGCGCTAACTCTTGGTCAGTTGTTTCAAATCACCCCTAGTGACCTAAATAACCTTGGGCAGCAGCTGCCGTTCCTACACTGCTCCACAACCTTAGCATAATTTATCCTTTTGCAACTGCCTGGCACATGGAAGCAAGTGCCTCGTGCTGAAGAGCCCTTCCCGGGATCAGGATATCAGACACCTGCTGTTCTACCCACCCCATTCCAGGACTGAACAGACTGTATTTCTTGCATGATGGGCAGGCAAATAATCCTGCAGGGGCAGCAGGATGTAGTAATAAAAGCGCTGCAGAGATGATTGTGGATGATGACACTTGCTGGCCCTGCTCTCACTGCAGTGCTGCTCTGTTGGGCAAGTCTCACCATGCTTGGCAGAGGGGAAGGTGCTTATTGAAAAGTTGTTGCCTTCTGTGTGTTGCATCAGTGATTGCTTACACAGCTTGTTTAGGATGTAAAACTTGAGTTATGGCAGTAGAGGTTGTTCCCATCACTGAAAAGGCCCCTTGGCTGCAAACAGTGTAGGTGGAGATGTGTGCACTGTACCAGGAACGTGCTGGAGCTCACGGGGAACAGGCAGGGACAAGGGCAGGGCTGGGAGGATCACGAGCCCCTCTTTACCAGGTAGCCTTCTGCTTCTCCTTCCAGCTCTTCTCCCGACTCGTTCAGGATGGCAGGGACCACGCCGAAGAAGGGGAACGTCTGTCACGGAAAGCAAGGAGAGATGAAACCCTCGCACTAAAACTACCCCGTGAGCTCGCCAGGGCAGGGGGCAGGACAGGGGCAGCTCTGGAGGTGCCATCTGGAGGGGTCAGATGGGGCATTTTTGCACCGCGGCCACCTGCGGATGCGGAACACGGGCCACCGCAGCCCAAAGCCACCCGAGCACAGAGCTCGGGCCGGGGCCCGCGCGGGGCCGTCCCTCCCCGCCGGGGACACCCAGCTACTCACAGCAGAGCCCGGCTTCAAGGGGGTGGCGGCAGGGAGCGGCGTCAACATGTGGCCACCCTGCGGGGAGAGGCAAAGCGGAGGCCGTTAGGCCGGGCCGTCCCGTCCCACGGCCGCCGTCTCTTGGCTCTGGTTGCCTCTTGTCACAGTTGGGTGCTGTCTGCTCACGCCAGGCAGAGACGGGGCCTCGAGGAGGAGGGACATGGGGGCCTGGGTTGGGGCAGGAGGTCCTGGAGAAGAGAAAGAGGCAGAGAGGGCAGCTGCAAGCAGGGATCAGAGCCGACTGGCAGCAGCCATGCGAGGGAAAGGCCGCACCATGGAGTGGAGGGCCAGGCCTTTGAGGTCCAGGAAGGAGCGAGGAGAATTGGAGCCAACGGATTAAATCCTGGGCACACAGGAGCTCGGGAGGCTCCTGGACAAGCCAAGCAGCTGGTCCCTGTAGCAGCACTGCCGCAACCCTGCAAAGGGGACCCTGCTATCCGCCAGGAGCACCAGGGAAAGGGACGTCCCACAGCCACCCAGCCGAGGACTCACCGTCTCCGTCTGCCAGAACGTGTCCACGATGGGACACCTCTCCTCTCCCACCACGCGGTAGTACCACAGCCAGGCCTCAGGGTTGATGGGCTCCCCGACGGTCCCCATCACCTTCAGAGACTTCCTGCTGTGCCTGCGGAGCAGGGGCAGGGGCTCGCGAGCCTGCGGGCGGCTCCGGGCCACCCGGACACCCTGCAGGTTTCCAGGCACATTTTAGTCCTTCCGAACGCTCCCCGACATGGGCAGGGGAGAGACCTCAGGGCCTTGGGTATGTCCCGCTCCAAGCGGACAGCAGACCAAGGACACATTCAGCTCATTACAATTGCAATCTTAAAAGCCTAACTTCTATTTACCAACAGAGAGCGTTTCACCTACCTTGGCATGGAAATTGTCTCCAAGCTAGAAGCACTGTTGTGTGATGGGGGTCACTTAACTAGCTGAAAAAGCCTGGCTATTAATTTTTTTTTCCCCTACGCTGATTTGAGAAAGCAGAGGGGACAAAACTATTTTGGAAACTTCTGTTACCTGCATGTTTTATACAAAAGCAGAAAAGAGCTAAAGCTCAACTTATGAATAGTAAATTGAGTTTCAAGCTCCTGGGCACAGCCTGTTAGCTGTTGACCTCAGAGTATTTGTCTTCTTTCATTACACGCCTGTGCAACTCTAAGAGGAGCTGCAGGGACACACTGTAGGGACAGGGACACATTCAGCTCTGCTCTTTCTCTTCCGTGGGTTGACACCACACACGCAGGGCACAGCAGAGCCTGCATCCTCAGAGCTTTGCTGCACCTAATGGTAAATGGGAATGACCTGCTCTGAAGTGCTGTAACTGAGCCATAGGTGCCTGCTCATCTCTGGATTGAATGCACCAGATGCCGTTTTGGTCACAAAATGCAACGGGGAAGCTGCTGCTCAGAGACGCTGTGACCCCTTGTTGGGAGCCTGGGGCTGCACAGGAGTCAGGGCCCCCCACACCCCTGGAGGTGGCACTCACTTTTTGACGGGCTCCTCCCCGTGTTTCATCAGCAGCCGGATGGCCGTGGGCGCCGTGTAGAACTTGGTCACCTTGTACTTGTCAACAATGCTCCACATTCGCCCGACGTCCGGATAGGTGGGGACACCTTCAAACTGCGTGGGAGACAGGGCAGTGACACGGCTGTCTATTAGCACAGCCTCCCTGCAACTGCCCGCGGGGACGTTCGCAAGCAGCAGGCGCTGGGAGCCACGGGGAACAGCAGCTGGATCCCTACGTGTCCTCAACTGGCATGCGGAGGAGGGTGGAGCGGTGTCTGAAACCAGTGGTCCGTGGCCCCATTTTACCTCCTTCTCAGCACGGATTTATCACGCTGCTCCCAGCCCCAGATGTCCCAGCCCGTGTCCCCACAAACTCCCTTGCAATGAAGATGCTTGGGTGGCCATTGCAGACAAAGCTGTCCCGCCAGCCCAGCGACTCTCCGCAAGGCATGAAGTGATGGGTCCAGGCATGGAGTCACGCAACCGGAACCCAAGGCATCAAAAAACCTTAAAAAGATTCTACCACTGTAAAAGTGACTTTTTCTGCTTGCATTTCCCCCCGGGAGCTTTGGGAAAAGGCCTCAGCTCCCTGTTTTGTTTTTCCCATGCACTATCAAAGGGGATGCAGGCAGAGGAGTTAAATACAGGTTGCCAGACCAGCTTGAGCAGTATGAACATCTCTCCCTGCTCAGCATCCAACTTTCCTATTAGCCTGCAGCAGCCCTGATTGTCCTGGTAGAGGAGGCTTGTATTTCTAAGGGAAAGAAACAGGAGTATTTGAAAAATGGTCCAAAACCACACACAGAACCCCATCCTTTCCTCTATAGCACTGAGCAGGCACCTAAGCCCTCCTGGGGACTGTCACCCCTCCTCACAGAGAACACCACATTGCAACAGAGCACAGAAAGTATGAGGGGACTCGGCACAGAAATGTGTGTCCTGTCACGCTCAGCACAAAGCAATCCAGGGATGCAGCTCAGCATCATGACCAACACCGTGGAGCAGAGGCACCCAACTGCCACCGGGCACTTACTAACACACTGGTTGCCCCATTTGCCAGGGGTCCGTAAGTGAGGTACGAATGGCCAGTTATCCACCCGATGTCAGCCGTGCACCAGTAGATATCCTCGGGGTGGTAATCAAACACATATTTAAACGAGGTGGCAGCAAAGAGCATGTATCCACCCACTGTGTGCAGAACGCCCTGCAAGGAGAAGGCACGGGATCATCAGGACAAACTCCCAGCCCAAGTCCTCGCCATCCCAGCCCAAGTCCTCGCCATCCCAGCCCAAGCTGAGCCTCACTGGTCCATTGGCAAGGAGCAACAGGAAAGACCCACGCGTTGCCTCTCCCAAAGCCTCCGGAGCTCCTACAAGGCCTCCCAAAGGAGCCCTCACTGGCTCCCATCTCTGGGGCATTTCTGCAGGGCAGAGCCTGTGCCCGTGGGGCAGCGAGGCGGGCAGGGGTTGGTACCTTGGGCTTCCCGGTGGAGCCGCTGGTGTAGAGGATGAAGAGCTCGTCCTCCGCGTCGCACCACTCGGGCTCGCACTCCGTGCTGGCGCTGCTCATCAGCTCGTGCCACCACATGTCCGTGGTGGGATCCCAAGGGGTCTGAGGAAAGTGGAAGATTAGAGATGGGAGCGCCAAAAGGGGAGAGAAGGGGCTGCGGCCCCTCGTGGCCCGTCCAGGCGGGTACTCACTGCACAGCTTCTGCCTAGAGCCCTGTGCCAGCCGCTCGCCACAAACCACACGAGAGCTGCAGCTCCCCATCAGGGAGCTCCTTTGGCAGCCCACGGCCACCAGGAAAACCCTTGAATGAGGTCAAGTGTCTTTGCCCAACCACTGGCAATGCCTAGAAGTCCCCTCACCGTGACGGGGACTGCACGGGCTGCTCTGCGCTGCTGTGGCAAACGGGCTCCCCCTCCTGCTTTCTGGAGCTGCCCCCAGCAGCAGCCAAACACCAACGCAACAGGTCCCTTAGCATGGCCACGTGTTTGCTGGTCCTGGACAACTCGCAGGGACCCCTACAGCAGATGCCAGAGCTACAACGGGGCTTCTGAGTGGTGAGAAGAGGTCACCCTGAAAGTCACCTTGGCCGGCCACATCTCCAGGATGCCACAGCTCAGTGCAAGGCCTAATTTCCCCTGACCTTCTCTCCTTTCCTTGGAGGAACTTGGCAACCAGCTGAGCGGGCAACATTCCTCAGGCACAGAGCAGCTCTCTGCTTTCCACATCTCCGCGGGGCCCGGCCCGCCGACCCACGGCCCTGCAGCACCGAGGCCGACGCGCAGCTGGGACATCCTCTTGCAGAGCCAGGGCGCGTCGTGCAAGCAGAGCGCCCCCCGCGAGCCCCCAAGCTGCAGCCCGGGCCCCAGCGGCTGCTCACACCAGACTGTCGCGTTAGCAGACGGGCTGGAATTAGAATGAGGTCCAGGAGGGAGAGATGTGGATGGCCGGGTGGCGCCCCAGAGAAGCAGGGGGGAGACCCGAGGATGAGCACCTGGCTGCAGCCGAGCGCGAGCTCCCCAGCAACGCGTTGGATCCCAGCTGGCCCAGGCTGTACGAAACAGCTGAAGGGAAGCGAGTGCCACTACCAGCAATCCTGCCCCCCCAAAATTCCCAATGGGAAGTGCCAGCAGGATCCTGCAGTCCAGCAGCAGCCAGAAGCCCAGCGCACCCGATGCGGGGAACGCCGCCTGCTCTGCCCCTTTTCCTGGAGCACTGCACACACGGCTGTTTTGAAAACTCACAAGGGTCCCCCAGCTCTCGCAGGCAGCTCCTGGAGCCCGATTTCCACAAGTCTGGTGCATCACCAAGCTCCAAGCAGGGCACAACGTCATACAAGACCAAGCTAGGCTCCCACCAACCCACGAAACACTCACTTCCCTGCATCCCTCATTCCAAGATGCCTTAATTTTAGGAGCAAACGACCTCCAGAACAAGTCCTAGGCCCAGGATGGCACGGAGCAAGCCAAGCCAGGCCTTGCCCGCCGCTCACCTGGGGCCATCGGGGAGCACATGCGGGGCACCCCGATGCAGGGAGGACACGCACGCGGCTTGGTGCAACCGTGTGAGGAGCTGGCAGGGAGCCAGGGAGGCCCCTCGGCTGCTTCCTGCCAAGCTCCCAAGCCCCTGCACAGCTGATGGGGGAGAAAGCTGAACCCTCAAAATACGGCTGCTGCTCACAGCACCCGCCCAGATGAGGAGCGCGCCGGCGCTCCGGCAGCCCACGCGTGTTGCTTGGCCCCATTGCTTTGGTCAGGCGGCTTCCTGAGGTCCCAGCTCCAGGGAAGGCGTTAGCAGAGTCTGCCCGCTGGGACAGGCCTGAAGCTCCAGCCTTCCCGGGCAGAGCGCGCGGGCACAGCTGGAGCGCGGCGCGCGATCCCTGCCGAGCTCACGGCAGCGGGAAGCGCGGCGCGAGAGCCGCTTCTAAAGGGAAGCGGATGAAGCGTCATCTTAACCCCGGGAGCCGAGCGGCGCTTCCCGGCGGTCCTGCTTTTCACCCCGTCAGCAGCCCACGGGCATCCGGAGGTCTCTACAAGCAGCGGCTCCTCTCGAGCAGCAGAACCGGCGCGGCTGCATCAACACCGCGAGCACATGGAGCTCGGGCTGCACAGGCAGAGGGTGCCGCTGGCTCCAAGTGACGCTCCACAGCTTCTCGTCACGGAAAACAAGGGCGTCCAGACCAGGCCCTCCAAAGGGGGAGCAGAAGATGGTCCTGCAGGCCCCAGAACGTGTCCCTGCGTTCTCCAGCATCTCCAAGAGAGGCCTCCAGCCCTTGCAGCAGCCACGGGAGCCTCAACCGCACTGGCTCACTCTGTGGGCAGGGCGACAGACCCGCAGTGAGCGCAGCCAAGCAGCTCGTGGTATCTATCGCTAACATGCAACTGCCGGGAACCGATTAGGAGGCGACGTGTGGCCGTGCGGAGCCGGAGCGGTTAGAAAGGTGGAGCGCCGGGGGGAAGCGGGGCGAGAGGCGCCGGGGGGAGGCGGGCAGCGCTGCACGTAAATACCTTGGGATGGAGTCTCTGTGAGCTCTCCGTCTTTTTTTCCTGTTAAAAATCCACAAAGAGGGTGTGAAAGTTGAGAAGCGGAGGGTCCACGTCAGGATGAACAGAGATGCACCGGCTGCTGGGCTCTCCGGTGCAGGGCCCAGGCCACGAGGTGCCTTCCCAAGGCAAGGGGATGGGGCCAAACTCTTCTCGGTGGTGGCCAGTGCCAGGACAAGGGGGAACGGGTACAAGTTGAAACACAGGCAGTTCCATCTCCATGTGAGGAAGAACAACTTTGCTGTGAGGGTGCCAGAGCCCTGGCCCAGGCTGCCCAGAGAGGCTGTGGAGGCTCCTTCTCTGGAGACCTTCCAAACCCGCCTGGCTGCCGCCCTGTGCCCCGTGCTCTGGGTGTCCCTGCTGGAGCCGGGGGGTTGGGCCAGGTGATCTCTAGAGGTCCCTTCCAACCTCAACCATTCTGTGAGAGCCTCCCCACTCCCACCGTGTCCCCTGGTTAGGCGCTGCCTCTGCGGCATTAAAGTCACTCACGAGGGAAAAACATCTTTATTACAGTGTCTGAACAAGAGCGGCAGTGGAGCCGGCGGTCCCTCCAGCCTCCTCCTCCTCCTCCTGGGACATTCTGCACAACCATCTCTCGCATCACCCCCGGCAACCACTACAGCCTCCCGACCAGGAACGCAGCGTCAAAGTGCTGCCCTCGTCCAATTTTCCCACCCCTTTGCAGCTACCCTATCCTGGCAAGAGAAGGCCAACGTTCCTGCCCAGATAGTCAAGCATGAGACACCACCTCCATAAAACAAACACAGCCCTACAGGCAAGACTAACTCAAAGACATGTAACCCGCTGTCCTTGTCCATCCCTTTTAGAAAGGGCAGCCCAAAGCTCAACTGAATGCATCCCCCAAGCAAAACCCATTTCTGGGTTTTACCCAGGTCTCACTCTGGGTTTGATGCCTGCGCTCACCAATTCTCAGCTCCTGCAATAGCTCAGTGCACTAGTACGAGGCACCCAATGTGCCTCTGCAGAGGCTCAGGACAACCGCCCCAGTTTAATCAACGGAGAACACGTGGGCCCTCACTGGCTCCCGCTAGCCATCGTGGCAACCAATTCCAGCAGCAAAGGGAGCACCTATTTTCTGCCAGAGACCACAAACAGTCTGAAAACAGCCATTTTCTATCAGGTGGGGGCACTGGCATCTGCACTGCCTGGTCCAGAGGCAGAGGGACAATCCTGAGAGCTAAAAGCAAACAAAAACGTGCCCTGCTGATGTCAGCTACACAGTAGCTGCACAATTTCCATCTTGTGACGAGCTATTAGCGCGTTGTGGGATCGTGCTGCATCCTGGCCACGAGCAGGAATCCCCTGTTTTCCCCTCCCACTTCCACTGCCACAGCTGCAGCGCAGGAGGACACTGCTCCTCACACAACAGGGAATGCCGAGACAGCATTCAGAAGGAAAAGTCCGTCACGGGCAGGAAAACACGCACCTTGTCCTAGTCCTATAGCCTCCCAGCTGTTGGGAGAGATTCCCTGCCGTGCTTTCAGGGCTCCTGTGGGCTGGCAGCTAGTGACGGGCTCAAAGGAAGCAGCAGGGAGAAGATCCTGGAAACACACAGGAGCCCTTTCTTATACCATTTGCAATGCAAGGGCAGGGAGGAAAGGAGGGAACAGGAGCACCCAGGGAAGCACTGCAGTGGTTTCATATTCGTTGATTTGGGCTCAGACCCACAAGAAAACCACCCCATCCTCATGCCCAGGAACGTACCTGCACGTCCTGGCAGAGCCTTTTGAGCGGGGGCGACTTGCTGCACGTCCCGTCCTCCGCTAGTTCTCCCCTCCCCAGGTGCTTGACCACGATGCATTTTTCCAACGGGGAGCCCCTGCGAAGGGGACAGGGCTGTCAAGATGGGGCTCTTGAGACAACGGCGGGCTGAGCCTGCCCTTCCCACACGTCCGAGCGACTTTGGCTGAGCTGTAGCTAGCGCTGCCCGCGTGCCTGTGCCGTGGGATCGCCGGGAAGAGCTGCAGTTCCCGGAGGGAAGAGGCTGCGCATCACGTGGCCCTGACCACATCTGCACAGGAGGCCTCCAGGACCACCCCAGCAGCCCGCAGGTGCTTCCATCATCTTCTCCCCACCCTCTCCTGTTTGCCTCCTCCATGTCCTAACTCAATCCACCAGCTTTTCCCTAGTGATGTCTCCTTCCAGCAGGGGAAGGAGCCGTTTCCACCCACCCAAAGCCCCCAGATAGGGCAGGAGACATCAGGCCCATCAGCAGCTATCACTGTGTCCTGCCATGGTGCAGGTCCCTAGCACCAGGACCACGTTGTGGATGTCACTCACACTCCTGTCTCCAGGTACAGCAGCTCACAGGAGGAGGCACCTTGGTGTATTTTGCCAGTGCATCCGCCAACAGGCACTTAGCAGTGTTCCCTAACAGTCCCGTGATCAGCATCCCTTGCTCTGGCAGAATCTCCTTTCACAGGTGGCCTGAACTTGCCAAACAGACCTTCGGTTTAGGCTGTGCCTGTGACTGGAAAGGGCTCCCTGCCCCTATCCGCCCCACATCCCTGCCTGGGGCCCTGCAGGCTCCACAACCCTGCAGACTTCAGGACAACCATGCGACGTGAGCCCCAGTGACACCGCAGCACAGGGACAGGGCTTGGGGAAGAGCAGAAGGGTGTCCACAGCCCGCTGGGCACGGACCAGCTCCGGCAGAAATGCTTCTTACAGGAGCATCCAAACTTACTTGTCTTTACATTTCTGCAGAGCTTCATCTGCAATCTGCTTCAAGCTGATCAGCTTGTCCCCTCGATAAAAGGCATCTGCAAAGCCCCGAGGAAAATGTTAGATGGGCTCCCTGGTGAGACAGCAGAAAGCAACGGAGCAGTTGCAGGAGGGCTAAGCTGAACTCATGGACTAGAGTGAGGAAAAGTTGGCAGGCAGCCACTGGGAAAGGTTTCCTAACAAGCCCTTTTGGCCTAGAGAAGCAAATGCCAGGAGAAATGGTGAAATTCCTTCCCTGGGAGAGGTCAAATTTGACCCAAGGAGTCTCTAGGGCATATTCTGAAAGGGACAGAACAGACTGCAAAGTCTAACGGGTCCTTTCCATAGCATGGACCTATTAAGAGTTACATCACTGCCACAGAAAGCGGTTGGGGAAAAGGCAGTGGACTTGCACAAAAATGTTACCACTTTCTCAATCTTTTGCTTTACAAGGCTGAGAGTTACGGTACAAATATTTCCTTGAAATCGGGGAGGGAGGGAATTCTCGTATTCAGCCTGCCCAAAAAGTGATGCATCTTGAAAACATCTGGCTTATTCCGAAGCCAGATGTGGATGAGACGCTTTGAGAACCGTGTTATTAGCAGCTGGTGACAACATGCTTTGCAGAGCAGAGTGGGAGGGTTGCTTAAATAATTCAGCACACTGTCAAAGTGGAAAACAGTGCTCCGGAACAGCTACAAGCAGTTTGTCTGCCTTACAGCAGCTCAGCTGAAGCACTGCCCTTCCTCCTCCAGATCCGCGCTCCTTCAGCTTTTGGAATTAAGACCTTTTGGATAAAAAAAAAGAGTAACAGGGCAGGGCTGGGTGCACGTTTTACCTGCAGTAAGGAGGAGTGAACAGCCACAGTCCAGGATCCGCTCACAGAGAGAGTCTGCTGAGAAACCTGCAAACTAATGGACACGGCACAACGCAGTCAGGAAGAGACAGCACAGAAAGCAAGAGCAGAGGTGCAGTTCATCCCAGACAACCCGTAGCACCTCGTGTGGACGAGAGAGCTAAAGGAGATGGGGACTCCCTAGAGACCTATCAGCGGGAGAGAGCACAACCCCTGAAATGTCATTCCACAGTTAAATGCAGAAGAGGGAAACAAAGCAGCCCCTTAATTCAATTTCCACCCATTTCGTAGTCAGCATCCATTCTTCCAGCTCTGCCAGTTCCTTCCCTTGCTCTTGCGGTAGCAGAGCTGGTGTCCCCCGCAACAGCTCAGGGCAGAGATCAAGGCGCAGCGCTTGTTCCTACCACAATGGAATGAAGAGCCCCAATCCTGGCACAGGCAAGCATGGCCACCACCAGCTCCAGGATCATCGGCATGTAGATGGAAACGCGGTCTCCTTTTTTCACACCTACGGGGGGAAATGAAAATGCCATTTTCCGTGCTAATAACCTGTCAAAACAACTGTGGCTGCAAGTGTTATCTGCCCCTCAGGCGGCCCTATAACCCTGGACTCTGTAACCATAATGAAAGAGCAGGATGTAGGAAGAAGCTTATGATTTTATTTCAACAGTGCCATGTCCACAGCAAAGCTTCAGCTGGGATTAGAACTAAACAAGCCTCAGCAATGCAGGCAATAGCTCATGCCCAACGGGTGAACTTCCACTGCCACTCCCCAGCAATGCCCACCTGGCCAAGGCGGACGGACTGGGAGCACCCAGCAGGACGAGGAGCATCATGCCGATAAGGAAAGAGCAAGAAAATGGACAGACAGACTTCCAGGTTGTCCAGACACAGCGGCTACACACTTTGCCTTTCAATCTCTGCAGTTTGTGAAGGCCAACTTGTAAGAAAACTGCCGTGAACACTCCATGTTCTGATCAGACAGGGCCCTGAAGGAGCTGGAAATGCAGCCTGTGCAATCCAGAAAGCTGCAGGGCAGGCAGTCCCGAGCACAAGGTCCTCCCCGCACAGCTCTGATTAGAGTTCACAGATGGAGCTAGGCATGAAACTGCACAAGAGCAAATCTGCATCTACCCCACTTTTCCATAGAAGCAAAACAGAACAGCGAAGCATTCTGCCCTGAATTACTCAGGGAAACTAGCTGCTGTGCAAAAGGTGCACCCGAACTCCAAAATCCTGGCCTCGCTCATCCCAACTTTGCCATACTCCCCCGGCTCCCGTTGCGTACCTTGGCTGCGGAGAACATTGGCAAACTGACAGACTTTGCGCAGCAACTCATTGTATGTGATTTTCGCAGAATCCCCAGGCTCATTCCCTTCCCTGGAAAACAAGGCAATATCTGTTAGTATAAGAGCATTACAGGGTTACAGTGACTCTGCAAATTCGGAGGTACTTGGTGTTGGACAACTTTTGTGTCCTCGCCTGCCCTTCTGGGCAAAGCGTAACCAGACCCCAGAAGGCCCTTCTCAGACTAAACTTCCCCATAGCAGGAAAATTTAGCCCAAAGTCCCCATCCCCATGTACAATATTACTGACAGCAACCAAATCCATGCAGTGGAATTACACAGTATTTTCAGGGAGGGAAAACAGAGGCAAGAAGGTGCTAACAGAACCAGAGCTAAGGGCGCACACACTCAAGAGCAAGCCTGGATTTATTCATTTAGTATAAATATATATAGATGTTATTTAAGGGTGCACACACACTTACACCTGCAGACATGTGTGCACAAAACATTGGCCAGTGTGGTCGTACAGCAACACTCAGCCCTTAAATACCTACGGCCAGATGGACTGGAATGAGATGCCAAGGGCTGCCCTATTTTCCAAGGTCATACATAAATAGACCCACGTACATTTGTAGGTGTCACGCCTGCTTTGGGCCCCGCTCCCCGCCATCCTCCAAAGGCCTGGCCATGGAGGTGCCACTTCAGCGGGACCTTGGCGCTGGCATTAGACACACTGATGGGCAGGAAAGCCACAAGAGTGGAAGAGAAATGGCACATTCCCAGGGAAATAGGGAGCTACGGAACTCTAAAGCACCTCGAAGGAGCGTGAAACACTTCAGCCATTGGTGAAGAGCAGGAGCGGCAGGACTCAAAACAGACCAGAGGATTAAGAGAATTTACAGGGATTTCACACTAGCACAGTGTATTTCCACACTCTACATTCCCACCTCTCTCCCAAGGCAGCCAGCACACACACTTTAGTGATCCATTAAGGAATAAGGGGCGACGGTCCTCAGCTGATAACTCCCCTAGAAAAGCGTCCCCAGGAGCAGTGAGGCTGCACCTCTCCTGGGGAGAAGCCCATCGCTTCACATCTGTGAAGGAAGAGCTAAGACCACATCTCTGCCAGCGCCGTGGATCCAGGGGATCCAAGGCAGCTCGGATCCAGGGGAGCTCCGGCCGGCTCCGGACTCCTCCGCCGCTGGCGCTCGGCTCCGTGCCCGGGCCGCATTTCCCACGGGGGCGGCCACAGGGCCTGCCCTGCCGCGCGAGCGGCTCTGCGGGGAGCTGATTCGCTTCGGCGCGGGGCGGCTGCTCCGCGGCACCGCGGGCGGACGGCGCCGGGGCCAATGGGCAGCGCGCCGGAGCTCACGCTAGGCGCGCGCGGGCGCCCTCCGCTCCTCCTCGTCCTGCCCCGGCTCCGGGAGGGGCCGCGACGCGCCCGGGCACGGCCGCACGCAGGGCCCCAGCGAGCAGGAGGGCAAGAGGGGACGCCAGAACTTGCGCAAGGGTTTCCAGAGAGCGCTGACGGTCCCGGCACAGCTTGGGCTGCGCGAGTGCAAAAGCGCTTCCCCAGCATCCACAAAAAGGCCCCTCGGGCTTCCAAGCAACCATGTCAGATCTTAACAATATCTTTTCCTTCATGCCAAGCGAGTCACGTCCACATTTCCAAAGCAAAAAGACCTCAGAGCAGCCTCTCCAGCAAGCGGCTGCTTTATGTCTCCCTACGTCTGGAAACAGTTCGGAGCGCCCGCAGCTACACTCAGCGGATCGCAGCAGCACGCGGAGATTACTCTGCCCTCTTCTCTGGCACTAAAAGGAAATGCAAACAAAAACATTACGCGTTTCAGACAGGGCACTTGCAGGAATGAACGCACTGGTCAAAGGAAAGAGCTCTGCACTGCAAAAGGAGCTGGCAGGTCCCTGCGAGCGAAGCTCTGCAAGCAGCATCTGCCCTTCGGTGCACAGAGATGCAAGCGAGAGCTGGCGGTGCTGAGTGACTAAGTGACTTGTCCAAATACAACTGGAAAAAAAAATATCAGAGAAATAACATGAAAACATCACTAAAGTACCCCCCAAAGTACCTACAAAGTGCTCTATGGACTCCAAACAGGCTCAATACATCGTTTTTAGGCACTGCTGATAAAAGCAGACAGCAGCCGTACTGCTGTGCCTGGTTGTTCGGGATCTCTCGCCTAGCGGCAAACTTTCTTTTTAAAGTAAAGCCCAATTTTCAACTCCTCGACATATCTGGCACCCTCACAAATATATTTTTGATGAAACACATTGTGAAACAGAGCCTGAGCCTGGCGCTTTTCTCATCTCCCTCAAACTGAATCCTGCATTTAACGGTATTTCAAATTTCACAATATTCCCTTGCAACGATAAGCGATGTATTTGAGACTCCTCTGGCTCCAGCAAGATGCAGCTATGGGAAGAAGCCAAGCTGAGCAGGTTAAGAAAACTTCAGATGGGAAACCTGAACAGGTACCACATCTGTGGCAAAAATGCTCCTTAGAAAAGGTTCACAGACCTATGGCCTGCTCAGCCGAGAGTTTTGGCCTCGGAG
Organism: Nothocercus julius; assembly: GCA_013398735.1. Taxonomy (NCBI): domain Eukaryota; kingdom Metazoa; phylum Chordata; class Aves; order Tinamiformes; family Tinamidae; genus Nothocercus; species Nothocercus julius. The sequence goes on from VZSV01000200.1 coordinate 437,219, forward strand.
ATGAAGAGTTGTGGCCACGTTTCACTCGATGCCTGCACAGCCAAGGCTAAACCAAGGTTAAACCTCCCTGCAAGCATGACCAAGCAGGCCAGGAAAACACTGCGCGCCACATGCACTCGGTGCAGCAGGAAGAAGGGGTTGTAGCAGCAGTCGGGAAATTCCTAAGGGCTGCATTAACTCGCACAGTGATCCTGTGAAGCCAGATGATGGAGGAGGTAGGAGGAAGACGGTTGAGGAGAAGCAGCCTGGGAAAGAGTGAAGCTGTGGCCAGACGTGGGGTTGTAGAGCTCCTTCTTAGCTCTATCGGTGGCTCTTGTTTTTGCACCAGAGCAGGTTAAACAGTCACCATGCTGTGCCGAACACTGCAACCAGCTACAGGACTTGCCCTCCAAGCATTGCCTTGCTTTGGGTTAGCAGGCCAGCCTGGTTTATTTGCCCACCCAAGCAAGATCAGCCTCTTTTCACTGCTACTTCTCAGCTGTAGGATAACAAGTAGAGGCAGTAACTGCTTAGACTGCTACAGCCCAGCTGACGAGGAGATGAACATTTCACAGAAATGAACAGGTCAAGGGGACCCAAAAATGAAGGAGTGATGCTGCTCAGGTTATGTTTGGACCAGACTTCCAAAAAATGAGGATTACCCGAGTAGGAGATGAGCGCAGCCTCCTGGCGCAATCCTCACGCGCAGGAGCGTGGGAAGCACAGGTTGCACGAACGGTAATTACGGCTTTCTGGGTAATTGTCAGCGATAGCTGTGATTTACAAGGGTTATAATACCACTATGAGAAGCTTTGGATTCTCTGGCAATCAATGTGCATTAATCGGAAAAAAAACAGCAGGCAAACAAAAGTGAACAAGCCACGGCATGAAGCCAAAGACCATCTGACCCTGCGAATGCTCCCAAGGAGGAAGAAAAGGGCCAAAGATCAGCCAGCTTCCTCCTCTAAGCTCCTGTGACCATCCTGCTGCCAAAGAAAAGCAGTGACACAAATCTGCCAAGCTTCTCCATAGCAGCATCCCCCTAGCAGGGCTGTCTCCCAGCCTTCCCAGATTGACAGCTGTCAGTCACCAAGGAGCCGCGGGCTCGGGGACAGGCAGCCCACAAAACGCTGCTGTTTAATGCTCTGCACCCAAGCTGGTGGGAAGAAGAAAGCCCAGAAGGAAACAGGGGCTCCCTGCTCGAGACACAGAAGGGACGAGTTCAAGGGTCCCTTCCCAGGTGGCGACTGCAGTAAGCAACGTGACGGGGACAACTCACACGGTGGAGAGGTGCGAAGAGCCTCCCGCACAGCTGAAGCCACCAGGACGGTGGCAAAAGCTCACTCCTAAGTGTCACTCACCCCAAATTAAATGCAATCCCAGCCTCAAACCCTTTATGAGCCTGGGTAGAGCCAGCAACTCCTGCAGGAGTTCGTGCCCAGAGCACGGACACAGGGAGATGGATGGAGCTCCCGGGCCGGCATCCAGACCAAGCGCATCCGAAAGACCAGGCAGAGCTTGGCTGGGCCAAGCTCCTTCCATCCGCAGAGCGGCTTCGTGCGCCCACCACAGGGGCAATAAAAGCTTCAGGTCTCAGCTAGGACTGCTCCCAGTGGCTCCCAAGCCCCTCCAGGGCCATTTGGCCTCCGTTACTCTCAGAGGAGCCAGGAGAGCTGCAGCCTGAAGATGGGATTGGTAGGAGGCAGCTTGGGGGCTTGGTAGCTACAGCTGCTGGCATTGCTTAAAATAAAAATAAAGGCAAGATTCCCCTCCACACCTGGCCTTGCTCACGCCATCTGACACCCAAAAGGCATTTGAGAGGGAAGCACCCTTTAAAATCTGCCCTTGCAGAGGCTGGAAGAGGAGGTCTGAAAGGACCAGCTGTACAAAATAACCAGAAAAAGCCATTTCGTTGATAAACAATGTATGTATTTGCTGACATGTAGATTGTTCAGTACGGAAATGCTCATAAACAGAGTGCCCAAATTGGAAGCATTTTCCAGCGGGACTCCAGGAAAAAACCTAGTAGGGCTAAAACGGGTGAAAAAACTCCACAACAACATTTCATAATAGCTGCCCCCAGCCCCTTACTACCATCCCAGTTCCCAACGTCCCACAAATACCCAAGGGAGTTCTGGGAAGAGTGAGGAGATTTTTAGGTAAATAGTTTGCCAGAAATGTCACCCTCTGCGTTCCCGGCTGCCCCGCTCAGACCTGGTTTCACCACAACACGGATCAAATAAGAGGCACAGGCTATGTAACTGCAGAGCTTGGCCTCGGAGGAGCCGGCCAAAAAGGATTCCTGGAATACTCAGGAATACCTGGGAGAACTTTGAGAGAAAACTGTTGATGTCAACCAAGCCACAGCAAGCCTGGGGGGAGGCAAAAATCACTTTTAGAGCATTGCCTTCTAAATGAAGGCAGTTAACTCGGAGACCTGCTCCTCTGCAGCAACTCAAGCCAGCCTATGAGGGCCCTCTCCAATGCCCCCATACCCACAGGTAGGACCGGCCTAACTGAGCTCTTAGCTCTGTCTCTGAGCCAGACCAGCTCGGCCATGTAAAGTTGACCATGTACCTGAGGAAGTTCCCGTTGCTACAACAAAGTCCTACCCTTGTGCACTGTGCAATGGGACATGTTGCATCCAACCCTGTGCCCATCCTCTCCAGCCCAACAGACTCAATTTAGGGCATTACTGAGCCAGTACTTCTCAACTCAGCTAAAAATGGAATGTGTTTCTAAAAGGATGTTGGGCCACCACCTGCTCTCTGAACAAGGATCAGATCCCTGATCACCTTTTAAAATATCAGTCCCAATTCTGCAAGTGGATCTCTACAGGTCCACTTCTCAAGTTCAAGCAAAACCATGCAGGGTATAAGGGGCTGACATTTTAAGAAATCCCCATACCACAAAATATTTCTAACCTCTCCTGAGGCTGTCAGTGCAGGAAGCAAGAGCTTGCCAGCACAAAAATGCAGTGAGAATACCAAATATCCTGCAAGCGTCCCAAAAGTCAGCATTCATCCTCCATCAGTCATGCTAATTAAGTGCAGTCTCAGCTCCTATTTGCAGCCTTTCAGAATCTGAACAAGTATCAGAAGCTTCTAAAGAAGAAGATATTTTCTTGACGTTCAACTACCGTTCACTTCATTCTTCCCTGAGCCATGCCTGCAGCACAGAACCCAGCTAAAGAAAGATACCACTCAAAAATCACTGCTATGCTCAGTGACCCTTTAGAGTGTGGCATTTTGACATAGGAGCAAACATCTAAGATGTTTGTGATAAGTGATATTGTCAGAGAAGCACAGACTACTTCTGCCCATGCAAGGGAAGGAGAGCTCATTTCAAGTGTGACACAGCTGACTTTTTTAAACACTTTGCAAACAGACCACGAAGCACAAAATCCTGGATCAATTAAAATGGTCAACAAGCTGCCAGCAAGTAAACATCCCATTTTGGAGAACACTGCATCTCTGGATGGAGCACACAGTCAACTATTCAAGACTTTCTATAGACACCAAAGCCAGGTAAGGTGATTGAATATCCATCAAGCCCATGGCAGGAAACAGCCTTTAACCGGACTTTTAGTAGATTTTCCAGCTTCATGCCTTGGAAACCTCCAGAGGCAGTGGCCAGATGTCATTTGCTGAACCATCATCTCATTCTGCATTAGAAATATCTTAGAAGAAAGTCAACGGCTACGAGAATGCAGAGCATGCCTTGCTATTGGGTAGACCTGGCATCAAAAAGGAACCAGGAAGGCCAGCAATTCCCCTGGAGGCATTCCCACAGAAGGAAAGGGAAACCTGCGAAAACGACCAGCTTTGAATGCCTACAACAAAAAGTCAATTTACAGAGGACGGCTCCATCTGGTGATTTTGCACCACGCCCTGTTTAGACATTCACCCCATTGAAACTGCAGAATGACAGTTATCTTTTCAGCAAACGACATGCAGAAATGCAAATAGAGAACTGAAACTCTGTGCCAGACACGGGCAATGGCTCTAAAACACCCCCAGAGCGTAAAAACAGGCAGGGCATTCAAGAAGTGTTCTCAAAGCCCTGGCAGATCAGTACTACAGCCCAAGGCCTGGGGCATAGAAAGCCCAACCACACAAAGGAAACCACCCATGCATGGGGGGGGATCCTCACACATGTAACAAGCACCTGATAGGGACCTCTTTTTGCAGAGCCCAACCACTTTGTCCTCTGTAAATGCCACTGAGCAGAGCAAGTCCCACGCATTTAGCGCTTGCAGGCCTGATTCCTTCTCCACATCCGCTCCTTTCATGCCACGTTACTTGGAAAGTGCATACAAGTCATTCACACAGCTAAAATAATTGGGTTTTCCAGAGGTAGAGAAACCTGAAGGCTTGGATCCTCCATGGGAGAGGGCAGGTCCTTAATTTGCACAGAAGTTCACCAACCTCTTCATCCATGAATGACATTTATCGACCTACAGTTTCACCTCTTGTGCCAATATCCCCCATACGTAACTGCCGGGTAATTACAAAAACCCTATCAGCAATAAGCAAACTATTCTTAAAAATATATCAGGTGTCTGTAACCAGTCTGTATACCAGTGTTACAAAATATAATTACAGGCTATGAGAAAATCCAGGAGCTACTGTATGTGCTTGCACACACCCCTCTCCTCTCCCAGGCCGTTTTGTGCACGTGGGCACACAGAGGCATTCACAAGAAAAGCCTTGTAAAGTTATAAGCCAATCTTTTAAGACAGTGATGCAAGGAGTGATTCATGGAAAGGTCTCAGCTCCCCTGTGCTGCACAGGGGTCCTCTGAACAGAGTCGAGTCCTTTGTCAGTCTGGGGAGCAGCACGAGGAAGAAGGCGCAAACCAGAACACGATGAACAAGAAAAACCAGGTTTCATTTACACTGAGATATTACACTGCAGGAACAGGACTTTCAAAGCAAGTCTTAGACTATAGCAAAGGAAACACTCTGTTCAGGGTCAGGAACAGGGTCTAGTGTTTTGTCCCTAGCGGCAGCAGATGTTTATGGGGACATGTTAGCCCACCACCTTTGGCAGTCCAGACACCAGGCTTAAGACCAATCCCCGAGGAACCTGCAGCTGATCATGAAAAGTGACCATTAAAATCACAGAATTACAGAGTCACAGGATGGTTGAGGTTGGAAGGGACCTCTAGAGATCATCTAGTCCGACCCCCCGGCTCCAGCAGGGACACCCAGAGCACAGGGCGGCAGCCAGGCGGGTTTGGAAGGTCTCCAGAGAAGGAGCCTCCACAGCCTCTCTGGGCAGCCTGGGCCAGGGCTCTGGCACCCTCACAGCAAAGTTGTTCTTCCTCACATGGAGATGGAACTGCCTGTGTTTCAACTTGTACCCGTTCCCCCTTGTCCTGGCACTGCCACCACCGAGAAGAGTTTGGCCCCAGCCTCCCTACATTCTCCCCTCAGGTACTTGTACATGTGGATCAGATCCCCTCTGTCCTCTCTAGACTAAACAGACCCAGCTCGCTTAGTCTTTCCTCATACGATAGATGCTCCAGTCCCTTAATTATCTTCTTTGCTCTACACTGGACCCTCTCTAGAAGCTCCACGTCCCTCTAGTCCTGGGGAGCCCAGAACTGCCCCAATACCCCAGGTGCGGCCCCACCAGAGCTGAGTAGAGGGGCCGGATCCCCTCCCTCGACCTGCTGCCTGCACTGCTCCTGATGAGAGACTGTGTCAAAAGCCTTGCTGAAGTCAAGGTAGACAACATCCATGGCCTTCCCGTCACCCAGCCAGCCAGTCATCCCATCGTAGAAGGCTATCAGGTTTGTCAAACATGACTTTCCCTTGGTGAATCCACGCTGACTACTCCTGCTCACCGTCTTTTCCTTGACAAAAGGCAGGAAGCAAAGGGCAAGGCTTAACCAGATCCATAAAAACACTATTTCCTTTCCTGAGGAGCTTAACTTGCTGAAGGTCTTCCTGGAGAATGTGATCCATGCTGCTGTCACCTTCATTGAGCATGCCAAGAGGAAGACAGTCACAGCATGGACACAGTCCATGCCCTCTACAGCTTTGGCAGTTGATTTCTGAAATGACTTCTCATGGGAAAGCTCATCCAGGGATGTCTGAAAACAGCCCTATCCGCGGGCTTACTGAGCCCCTCATGGAGCTCCAGCAGCTCTATGACCTCCCCTTCCAGCAGCTCTGCTCACTGTCCCCACAGGCTGCACAGGCCCATGTGCACAGGGACCTTATTTCTTTCTGCAAGACCCACCAGAGATGCAAGTCAGATTTGCCAGTCCCGAGTTCCCAGGACCTCTCCACAGCCCTCCGCGTGGATGGAGGCAGCTTGGCAGCCTCCCCAGCCTCGGCACGGAGGCCCTTTGCAATAGCACATTGCACATCCTGGCCAGCGGCTCTGCAGTTCCACATTCAAGTTCCTGCAGCGCTGCCCTCTAATTTTGGGTGGATGCCATCCAATCTTGGCCTCTTCTACTGCCATCCAACTTATTTATTTGGGCAAACACTTCCTGGCTATTCCCTCGGATATATATAGACAGATACTGTTTCCCTGCCAGAAAACGCTACCAAGGGCTTCAGAGCAAAACACCAGGAACAAACAGCTCCGACACTACCCGAACAAAAGCTGCTTCCAGCCTCGGCGCTGCTGCCAGGACTCTGGTCATGCCGAGGGGCTTCCTTGGGCCACCACTCACCTCACAAGTCCACCAGCCTTCAATACTTGTCCTCCTGACAAGAGGACAAAACTTCAATACTTGTCTCCCACGGACCAAGAAAAGCCAGGGAGCTTCACTTGAGAACAAGCTGCAGGTCTCTCCAGTTTTATAGAACTGGAGTTTTATATATATAAAACTGAGCTTTTATATAACTGTTTTTTATTCAGTTTTATACCCTGCACTTTTATATAACCCTTCAATGCTGTTTGTGCTACTGCGTTAACCCTGACCAATAAAGACATGCTACTGCTTTTGTCCACTTTCTTAGCATTTCTGTGGTGTCACCAGCTGGTGCCCCGGGGCTGTTTGCACTCCGTGCCTAGGCTGCACACAGTAACTACGTGGAGTTCTTCCAGACTTTCAAGAATCTACATTCGATTTAGGGAAACTGAACTCAGGATGTTCTCACTTCCTGCCTTGCTTCTTTGTAGAGGGGCAGGAAGAATTTCACCAAAGAAATTAACCAAGTATGTCCCTCTTCAAGGCCTGAATGTGCCTTGAGCTACTACTGTTATCTTCTTTTCTCCTCATTTTAATTCCAGCTTTAACGCTCCCACCATTCCCCCATTGCAGCAGCCAAGCAGCTCTGCAAAGCAGAAGGATTCTCTTTTAAAGCTAGAAGAAATGTCGTTCCAAAGCACGCAGAAAACTGGACAGATGCACCCAGCCAAACCATGGGAAAGCTGCATGGATCACTGGAGAGGTGCCCCAGAAAACCGCTCAGATTTGCAGGGATTTCCCTTTCCAAATCAGGATTCCCATCAACAGAAGGGCGCTGCGCTGAGCTTGGGTAGTGTTGCAAGCACTGACAAAACACACGGTAAGTTTTCCATGAGCTGCTTCTTGCTATAAAGGTCGCTGCAATTACCCTCTTTTAAGCCATCCCTTCAGAGCAGTGACTGGGAAACACCAGCATTGGGCAAGGCTTTGGTAGCACCTGCCCAGCAGTTGTGGATGCTCTTGCCAGCTCAAACACATGCACGGAATCGCTTATCAGCGCGTGCCAAAGCAAATGCAACCTTCCCACTGCTGCTACTGCTTTCTTCTGAACAAGTTCTGCCATAGAAAGGTCTGCGTTTACTACTCAGAAGAGTGTTGAAAGAGGTTGCATCACTGGAAGGAGGCCAAGTCACTCAGGAAGTTACTAAAGGAGAGTCAGTTTGGCCTGGGGCACGTCAAAGTCCCGAAGCCAGAGGCAGTAGCCGGGTGCATCGGCAGGAGCGGGTAGGACCGAGCACGTCTGAAAAATCGCGATGTTCACGGCCACCCCTGCCAGTGCAGTTCTTGGGACGGCAACGGATGACTGAGACCCGTGAAGGTGCCTGAGGATAAAACCACCTCGCTGACCTAGATTTCCAAAGTCAACCACTGTGGCTGTGCTCAGCAGCTGGAGAGAAGAGCGTTTCTGCAAACACAAAAGGTCCAGACCCCGACTGCAGGAGCGCAACGGTAGCACAGCCGCCATCTGGCTTCATTTCAGCTCCCAGGTGACACATCCCCGAATAAAACGTTCCAGATTGAGCCGTGGCTGCCACTCCAATAAGAGCAGCTGCCAGTTCGGCACCTACGGGCAGCGCACGCAGCGCAGGAGGCAGCACGGGTAAAGTTTCCTCCTTTTTTGCAGCATGCACGTGGTCACACAGAGGCTCATTGGGACTCTGAGGGCCACTCAGGCACAGAGGTAAATCTGTCTCCTCTCCAGAGGGCTGCTGTCAAAAACTGCTATTTCCAGCTTCCTCCGGGAAGCCTCACTGGCAGGCCTTGCTTTTCAACCGATTATGCTTTAAAAAATGCTCTCACTTGCTTTCTTACAGGAAGAGTTACGTGAAGACAACCCCTAAATCCTTTATTAGATTAAAAAAAAAAAAAAAGAAATCTCCCTTTTAGCACTGCATTGCCATTCCATGTTATCACTGCATGTCATTCCAGATGCAGCGCTGGAATGACTGGCAGTTCTTTTTCCATTTAAGCAAAGCTGCAGCAGGTCCTGGCAGCCTTCGCTAGCTTCACTTCTCCTCTCCGAGTACATTACTTGACAGGCAAACGCAAGAGAGCGGAGAGCCCGCGCGCTCTGCCGACGCCGGCCGCCTCCAGCGGCCAGTTAAGCCCGTGCAGCTGGGCCTATGGTGAAACCCCAACGTGCCAGATCCTGCCCCCAGCTCCCCCCGGTACCACTGTGACAACTGAGCTGGCTGGTTTGGGAAATTAAGTCCCTAGTTAGCTCTTCTCCTCTACATACATCAGGAAACGGAAAATGTTTCGCCGAGGTGCCTTTAAACCCAAGGGTCTCATTATGGAGACTACGGGAGAGTTTTGTAAGAACTGTTTTGTTTCCTGAATTCCCACCCAGGTATATTTTTACCCCAGAAGCTGCCCAGACACTTCTCCTAGATTATTAGCAGGCATTTCAGCACACAACTAAGTGCAACAGAGCTGAGCTCGCAGCACGGTGAGAGCTCAGGGGGCACCAGCTTCAGTCAGGGCCAGCAACAACCCAAGAGAAAAGTCTGGGGACTGGCTCAAGCCTCCTGGAAGAGCCCTTGGTGTCACAGATGACGTGCCCAGGGTGCCTGCAAGGTCCGTGACAGCAAGGGCAGGTATCTACTGCAGCATTAGCTTCGGTCTTCCCATGCAGTTAGGAAAGATTTCCCATTTAAGACAAGCGCTTTATCAGAAACACTTCCTGGCTCATCCGTTACGTTTTAAGCCACATCAGCAACCCCCAACACAGAAAGAGGAATCAAAAGCAGCAGGGACAGAAATATTTGCAACGTTCACAAGCTGCAGGAGGTATCATAGCAGAACAGGCAGCAGAGAGGCTGCAAGTGCTTCCTACAGCCCCGGGGGCAGGCTGAGCTACACGGTCCTAAGGGCACCCAGAGGACGAGAGCGTGACAGTAAATGTCACCTATGTAGCAGCTATGCAGTGTGACGCGATCCCACCGGCTGCGCTTGGGACCAAGGCAGCAATCCCATGGCAGGGCGCAGAGCTGGGCAGCACATCTCAGCCCGGCTCTGCTCCGAGCCGGAAAGGACCCGCTGGCCAAGGACCATCCCCGGGCTCAGACTCTTGGGGCACAGCTGATTCCTGCGACACAAGATGACCAGGAGTGTTCAGAGCAGCATGGCAAGGACAGATCCCCATGAACCGAGAGCTCCTTCCCATCTAGGCAAAATTTGAGGTGACCATAGACAACACAGCAACAGCACCTGGAATCTTTGTCAGGACACACTTGTTAGAAAGGCTCTGCAGTGCCTGGAAACAGCATTCCCTTTCCTGCAACTCCTCCCCTTGAAAAGCAAAGACCATGACCCTACATCTTTCCAGAGCTCTCATATCACTGATCAGTCACCAATTCCTCAGCACGATCCCAGCTCCTTTCCCATCCAACTCTCCCCACACAGACATACCCAGGAGGTATTTTGCCAAGACACTTTAAAAAAAAAAAAAAAAAAAAAAAAATCCTAAGAATTCTCTTTGGCTTTTGTAGGCTTGTGTTTCTTTATTGGCCTTTCACAAGTACGACAAGTCTCAAGGGTTTCAGAAAACTGAGCTTGCTCAATAATGTGCTTTTGCACAAATGTGGACAAGGAGAAGGCACCACCTTGTTACTGGAGAAAGGGATGTGCCTGGAAAGGCCTGTGCAAACCCCCAAGGCTTCCTTTACAAGTAAAGACCCCCAGCCCCGTTCCTTTTGCAGATAACAGCTCCCAGCCCTGTTTCCCCAGGGTTCCCACACCACGCGCTCGTGCTGTCACATTCAGGGCACTCTTCATTCACAGTTGAGCTGCAGACACCCCAACGCCCATGTCCAAACCAACCACTTACGGTGACGCACACGAGGAGAATGCACCCCCAAACAAGCTTATCTTTTTAGCCATGCAGAGATTGTCACTCCCCTTTTTAATACCCGCTGCAAGTATTGCTTAGCATCACAATATTCCCACACAGCCTGCCAAAAATGAGAAAAAAAAACCTCTTGAGGACAAATTAAAGCTGAGGGCCGCCTATCTGCTGCACACAGGTGTTGCTACAGGAGGAGGAGGAGGAGGAGGCAGGGATGAGCAGCCTCCCTCTGCACAGCTGCCAGCTGTGCGGCCCCAGGCTGCCAGGCAGCTCTTGTTTGCCCTCGTCACACCTCTACCTGAACGCGCTTACACAGGAGTTTTCACTGACAAGCTGAAGCTGCTTTGCCGTGGAGTGAGCTGGAGAACGTGGGTGGCTGGCAGAGAGGCAAACACTTGCCACCATTTCTACTGCACAAGCTGGAGGCCAGGTCAACCCAGATGTTTGTTGGGTGGTGACTCTTCTACTGAAGCAGTAGTTGCACAGCTGAAAACCCAAGTAGGAACCCTCAGTTAGACAGCCGTGGGGAGAACTGAACTGCCATGAACACGTTCCCCTTATGCCAGTGACACGCAGGGGCTCCTTGTCTGCACCAACTTATTTTGTGCAGCACAGCTCATCATTAAAGAGCCCAAGCACTTTTTATTGGCCGTGCTCCTCTGAAGCCAATGGCAATAACCAACGCTAGCACTGCGCCTTTGCATGCATCTCACTTGGCTTCTGCGCCACCACGTCTGGTGACACAAACGTAGACGCAAGACAAACGCGTGGCATTGGGCGAAGCAGCAGAACGAGAGCAGACAAAGCGTCCTCGACTCAGGGCACAGACGCGAGGAGCCCTGTGAGCCAGGTCTACAGCAAAGGGCCAGCTCTGCATTTCAGAAGGCTCTAGCAAAGCCCATCTTACATCACCATTACGATTTCAGCTTCATGTGAGTTTTCAGACTGTAGCTACTCTGAAAACAAACAGGGAAACCAATGGACTCAAGACAGGGCTGGAAGCTACCTGCTCTTCCTGAAGGCAATGTCAGGGATGAAGGGCTTCCAGAGAGCTTCACAAAGTTGTACAACTCAAAAGCAAGAGCTCAGTACGGAATGCAAGGTTTTAGAAGATCCTTTCTGCCACAGGTGTGGAAACTTGCCAGAACAGCAGAATGCAGAAATGGGAGGTCTGGGTTTAATTCATTTTTGTGTGTTATTTGTTCCTGACCCCATTTCCCTACTTGCAAAGGGGCACCTACCTCCTTCACAAGGAAACTGCGGCACCTGCCTATGTTACACCTAAAGCAGCACAACTGCTCCTGGCTGTAGCAGGTACAGGGCTATGGCAGAGCTAGAAATTAGGGAGATCCTTGCTACTAAGCTGTGCACCTTGAGTGCATCCCAAGGCAGCTTCCGCGTAGAAAGCAAACACCTGTATCTATGGAAAGATTAAAGCCTCCCAGGTTTTACTGCATTTTAATTCACCTCAACAGCCATCAGTACCATCTACACACAAGGGCACTGCACTTAGACCCTTGCCTGAATTATGAGAAAGAAAAAAATACAAACGGGACTTTACCAGTAGAAAGCAACTTTGTCCCCAAGCTTCTTCTCGTGGACATTCCTATCCAGCAGGTTGTAGCAGATGTTGGTCGTGGCCCCTTTCATCCATTCCACAAAGATCTTGCCCTTGGTCACGTCGAAGTTGTACCGGAGGAAGGGCGCCGCGGGCTGCGTCTTCCAGTGAAATTCCTTGGCGATGTCGCCCCAAAATTCTGCAGAGAGCCAGGACAGGGGGGTCAATGAGGGCGGCGGCGGGACACGGCTCCTCGCGCCCGGCAGCTGCGCGGAGCGCAGGGGC